>JAZKJV010003503.1:0-600000 GCA_037367405.1 Ottelia alismoides | reverse complement strand
AGTGTTGGAATGAGACTAAACAAAAGGATCTTAGCTTTTTGGATCTAAGCTCGAGAATGACCCAAGATAGATCTGAATGGAGGCAAAGAATCCAAGTAGCCGACCCTACTTAATGTGGGAAAAGGTTTTGTTGTTGTTGTATATATAATAAAGAAAATTCAGAAATGGAAAGAAAATATTTTTGGATTTTTATAGAATTTTTTCTAATTTTTATAAGATTTTTAGGGTTTGTAATTTTTAAGTTGTATATTATGTATTTTTGGTTATTTTTTTATATGTGATAGAATATAGTATGGTATATATAATATATTTTTTTGAATTGTTGGAAAAGATTTTGTAATTTTTTATGGGTTTTTATGTCTAAACAAAGAATATAGCAATGTTTTTGGATTTTTATATGAAAACTAATATAAATATCTAAAATAATTATGCGTGAACAAGCAATCTATCAGGCATCTATACTAATTTTCCTACAATTTCTTGAACGAAGAAAATAATTAATATGAAGAATATTAACAAAATAAAAATAGACATATTCACAATTTATATAAACAAAGCATGCATTTCAGAACAGGTCCAAGGAGTTTAAGGATATATATGCAATTTTTATAGCGCCTCATGTGGCGCTACACGTGAGGTGGAAGGACTGAATAGCGAATAAAGTGTGGGGTCCTTGCAAATAAACTTAAATTATTACACGTAATATGATATTAACAAGACCAAAAGGAAATACAAAAATACGTGGGGAATTTAATGTAAAATACCCAGGGGGAGGCGTGCCTTTCGTGTGATGCGCTGATGGATGCTTATGGGTACGCCGCATGTTACCACTTATGGATGAACGGCGGAGAGCGGACAATGCTCCGTTTTTAATGAATGGCCTAGATTAGATCTGGATGCTTCGATCCTACGATGCTGAAGGGGTCACGAAGAACAGGGAAAACACTTCCATGTCTTCGTTTCAATCTCGGATTTCTTCCAGCTCCGATGATGTTTATCGATGGTGATCAGTTCTATGTCTTCCTGAGCCTCTCTGATGTTGTAGGACTTCATCAGAAGTTCCGAGCCTCATCGGAGGAGGCATGGAAGGCTCTTCTTGCTCCGACGACCTAGGGATCAACTAGGACTTCGATCTGTGCTCCAAGTGGCTCGGTTGGACTTCCTTCCTATACAAAAACCTTAAGGGGCTCGAGAGCTATGCTCTCAACCCATTTTGAAGCTAGAAAGCACACGAGCATGGTGAATAGTGATGATCTCTGACGAAGCGGCTGATGGGAGATATGGACCACGATCTAAGAGAGATCGGGTTGATCGGGATGGATGATTCGATGAAGAAATAAAGGTAGAAGGTGATGCTGGCATTGGGGGTTCAAACAGTAGTCGGATCACAGTGAACACAGTGGTCAGAGCTCTAGCTCCAGTGAACTACAGTTTGGGGATCTATCACTAAAGGAAACGAAATCACGCAGAACTAAGATTAATACTACACTAAGAAACGAAAATGTAAACTAAATACACTAACATAGCATCTCAACTTGGCCAGAACCAATGACCAAAGAACCCTCACCGGAGACGAAGCTTGTGATGGTTGGATCGAGCTCTAGACCACTTTATCCTCGCCACAGAACCTGGAGCTTCTTGTTTTCACCAAGGGCTCAAGCTTGGAGTGGTTCGTTGGGGTTACAATGGCCAAAGAGAGGATCAAAATGGGAAGGTAGGAGGAGAGGTTTATTTATACACATGGTGGAGTGGTGAGCTCGTGACTGAGATGGCATGAAGAGTAGAGGGAGTTGGTGATAGCTAGAAGTATGGCAAGGTAAAGGGTTGTGGGGAGGTCAAAATGGTGAAAGGCTCGAGGGAAATGGAGGTGTGGAGGAAGCATGAGAATTGGGAGAAGAAGAGGGGTTGGTGAGCTCTGATTGGTACACGTAGGACCAACAAGGACAAAACAGAAAAGAAATTGCGTATAAGTTAAATATAAAATAGTAAATGAATTTATTAAATAGAACTTAAATTATGAAAATGTTTATTATTTTATAAATTATTTTATGGTGATTTTCTTTATTTTTACAATATTATTTGTGAGATGTTAATATTTACATTACATGTATATACAGGTGCATATATATATGTATGTATATTTTACATAGTTTACTTTTATTTTGTATATAATATACATAATATTGTATTTATGTATTTCATATATTTATAACATTATTAAATACATATTACTTGTTTTATATTCCTTGTATATTGTATTTAATATACAAGAATACAATATACAAGGAATAAAATAGGGGGAGATAGGGTCGAAAATACAATATAAATCCCATTTATTTATTCTTTATTTATTCATTTTTGAGACCCATTTTATTTTCCATTTTTTATACCATAAATAAAGAAACTTTGTAGCCGGCTAAGAGAGGGCGAGGACGGCCCAAGAAGTGTTGGAAAGAGACTATACGAAGGCATCTTAGTTTTTTGGATAAGTCCGAGATTGGCCCAAGATAGATCTGAATGGAGGCGAAAAATCCATGTAGCCGACCCTACTTAATTGTGGGAAAAGGCTTTGTTGTTGTTGTTGTTGTGAAATAAAGAAACTTTGTACATGAAAGTTGTAGATAATAAAATATAGAAAAATACAAAATTTATTTCATACAAAAATAATATACAAATAAAGTTACACTCTAAAATTCTAAAATCCCAACTTCCCAGACCCGTATCTCTCAAATAAAAACTCAAAATGTATCAAATTACCTTTAATTTTATATAACTTTTAATAAGCTATTTAATGAAGGTGGTTTCATATATTTCGGAGTTAAGGTGTGAAAGTTAGGTTTTTGGACCCCTATTGTATAATATACCCGATTAAAATATTCGTTTTACTTATTCTTTATTATTTTTATAAATTTATATTTTTATAATTTTGTAAATATTATTTATAATATGTGTGCATATTAAAACTAATATAAAACATTAAAGACAAAAATAAAATAAAATATGTATAGAAAATATATAGGTAAAATACCTATAACTATACCTATATAATAAATTGACTTATTTATTTAAGTATATATATTACATCAGAAAAATATAATAAAAATAAAAGAAAAATATAATAAAAATAAATTTAAGTGTCTAAAAATAAGTTATAAATATATAAAATAATAAACAAAAATAATAAAATCAAAAATACAAAAAAATAAAATATTTTAAAACATAGATAAATATACCTATATCAGAACCCTAAAAAGTAACTGTTAATAAATAACCTCTAAAAAAATAAAAATCATAATAAAATACTTTAAAAAAT
Source organism: Ottelia alismoides (assembly GCA_037367405.1). Lineage (NCBI taxonomy): Eukaryota > Viridiplantae > Streptophyta > Magnoliopsida > Alismatales > Hydrocharitaceae > Ottelia > Ottelia alismoides. Next base: position 596,687 of record JAZKJV010003503.1, on the reverse strand, counting down.
AGTAAACATTTTTTATGTTGTAACTAAAACTAATAAAATCATTTTCTAATTATTATTGAATTTTTAATTATTTTAAGCTAGGTTTTTCCTTATTGGTCCACGTGGACCAACCATGTTGCTCGGATAGTTGACTCCGGTCAACTATCTGACCCTAGTTCCAGTAGCCTTCGACACCTCGCCGCTGACCTCTCTTCTCGATTTTCTAGCGTCTGATACGTTCATCGAGGACAATGGGACTCTTCGTGAAAAAGCTTCCTTGTACATCCACCTTCCACGCCGGTTGCATAAATCTTCCAAGATCGTCCTTGATTGATCTCCATTCCACCTCGAAAGGCTCTCCTTCGTCACGCTTGTATAAAACACCCCCGTCGACTTCTTCCACTTTTTGAGTCCCCTTGACCCACTATTTCCCTTCCTTCTTGCGCCCAAACGGTCGAGAATGGTGACAGCATCTCTGTCGGGCAGTTAGGTTGGTTGAAGGAGTCGGTCAGTGGCGTTATCCACCATCTCTGGACATCGCTGCCGTTGAGGTTCACATCTCCTGGTCTCCGGCCAGTCGAGGTAATCGTTTCTTGCTTTTTCTTAGCGTAGTTTAGTCTCTAGATTAATTTCGCACATTTATTTTATCATTTGATTGCGTGTTTAGCTGCTAATCTCCACCTTCGAAGTTCGTCGGACCTTGGTCTCCGGCAAACCCCATTCCCCTGTCTCTGACCGTAACCGACCTCGCTAGCCACCTCACCTTCTTCCCTTGTCGTTTCCCTACGTCTCGTTCCACTTCAGACCAACTGATCTCTCCCAGATTAGAACTCGGTGCTCCTCCTCCTCGCTTCACAGGAGCAACGCCGCCTCCTTCCATTCCCCACCTACGCTAATAAGGCTCCTAGAACCCCCTTGTTGCTTGTGTTGAACTCCTTGCAGGATATAGAGGCCAAGGGACCCTTGCGAGGTCGTTTTTGGAGACATCGAGGTACCTGGAGCCGTCATCTCTCCCCGACCTCGCGGTGGTCCACCGGTGCTCTTCAAGCCATTTTGGCACCGCCGTACGTTCGAGGACCCTTCCAGGCGTCTTTGGACCCATTTTGTAGCGTCTCAAGTGGTCGGAGCAGCACGCCATCATCGATTGAAGCTCGACCAAGGCCGTGGTTTTCCCTGTTCATCCATGGGAGTCCACGGCCGTTGGATCAAGCCTCAACCTCAGAAGCCTCAGTCGTCGTCAGATCAAGCTTGCCTCGGCCGTAGATCGCAGCCCTGGATATTTAATCCAAGCCCTCCACGGCGAAGCGGTATCGCACGATCAAGTCGCGACGTGTGGCATAAGTGGGTGCATGCTGACCGTTGGATCCGCTCCCACTGGGTATTTTGCATCTTTAGCCCCAGCTAGTTTTGTATTTAATATTTAGGCTTTAAACTTTCCGCTGTAATTTTATATTTTTTGTAATAATTGCACTCAAGCCCCCAGACTTATTTTATTCGCATTCAGGTCTACACCACGTCACCTCATGTGATCATACGTGAGTTGGCAATTTTGCACCGGAACCCCTGGAATTTTGTGAATTTGTATTCGGCCCAAAAACTTTTTAATTGTGTTAAATATTTTTGTGAAAATTGCGTGCAGGCCCCCGTACTTTACTTTATTTGCATAAAAGCACCTGCCAGTAGTGTAGTTTCTCTTTGTTGTCTCTATTTATTTAAAATAGCTACATTGCTCCAAAAAATCCCAAAAATTAGAATTAAGTGCGTGGCATGTTGTCGATCCACGCCCTTATTTTGCATTGCATTTTTAGGCACTTTAAATATTTTATAAAAATCAAAAAGAGACCTTTTTGTCCCTGTCTAAATTAGAAAATACATAAAAAATACAAAATCTTTTTTGAAAAATTCCAAAAAATGTGTCTCGTGTTTATTTAGTTATTTTACAACTCCAAACCAAAAATCCATAAACATTACAAAAGAAAACTCTAAAAATTGAAAAACCCCTAAAAGCCTTACAAAAATATAAAAAATCCCTAAAAATACCAAAAATATATATTTTCTATTTCTGAATGTTATTTATAATATTATATTTATATTAAAATTGATTTGGAAAATTTTGGACTCTATTTTCTATTTTTAATTTCCATTTCAATTTCGACTATTTAATTAAACCACGATTTAGGGTATTTTTTACTTTAAAAATTACCAACAATTCCTAAAAAATGGCAAAAACAATAAAAAAATTAAATAAAACCCAAATATATTTTATTTTCTTTATTTTGATTATTTTTATTATTATTTACATCAATATTAATATATATTGTATATATACTTTATATATAATTATATTATATATTTTAAAAGAAAAACAAATATATAATATATAATATATAAAAAGAAAATATAAAAACAAGAAAATAAAAATCAAAATACAAAAATATAAAATATAAATATAAAAATATAAAAATTAAAAACCCACAAAAAAGAACATATAGACAAAGCCTTCACAATCACATTTTGCGTTCACTTGCCCGATCTATCCCGTTTGCCCCATGTGTTCGACACTATACATACTTGCACTATACACACATTTTGTAGAGTTAAATAAAATAAATTTTAACTCCACATTTATTTTCATTGTTTGATCATCATTGTGAGTTAATTGATGTCTTAATCTGGATTTCTTGTCGGTCACCTCGACGACTGTGTTCCCGCCTTGTGTGGAACATACGATCGCTCGATTTCTGGGTTAAACAACTAGTCATTTGTCTCGATCGACTATTCCGCACTGAAATACACATTTTCAAACTAGTCATTGGTGAGACCTTCCACCTAACCATTCTCACATATCCTAAATGATAAATAAGTATGCCTTAGCCTATAAATTGGAATCGTAAGTCCCATCACACAACATTCATGCAAAGAATTCTTATCTACTCATCTAAGTTAAGTTATGAGCCTAAATTGTGTGCATGTACTTAAGTGTTCGAATTCTCCAGTGCTCCATTGAGCTCTCGTGCTCTCAAGCTCTCATTCATCATCTTCAAGCTTCGCACACCTTGTGCATACTTCACAAGACTCGAGTAAGCTTGTGCATTTGGATTATATACAAACAATGCACTTTATTTCTTTTAGTATTGTTGTATAGGTACACGGGTTGTGGGTTCTTTTCTCTACAAGAAATAAAATCTTCTTTGTTGTTTGTCCAAGGAAAGGTATAGATTGCATGTGAGGATGTACTACCCTCGGTTCATGTAGCTCGAATACTTGAAGCAAGCCTTCTCTAGAGAGTGAAGGGGAAATCATAGAATGAGAATGAGCCAATGGGGGACGAGGAGCAAAGTTTGGTCTCACGAAGAAGGAGCGGCTCCTCCACCTCGCATAAAGTGATTGAGGGGTAGCATATTGGGAGGCTGAAGGCGGCATGGAGACCTATCCAGACGAGGGTTGAAGCTGGGAGGAGGTTCTATACTACATTGAAGAAGAAGAGTTGTTACAAATGTGGCGATTCAGGTAATTTTGCTGGAGATTGCCGCAACACCACTACTTGCTTCGGGTGTGCTGGAATTGGACATCGACGGAGATGGTGCCCATGTATGGCGGCTCCTTATCGTGGCGAAGGCTTCTCAGTGCCCTAAAGAAGAAGAAGGCTAATTGCACAAGTTTGAAGCCCGATAATGAGTTGGAGGGGGTTCTCGTGGGAGTCTACTCACATCCAGAAAATTGCTTGTAATACTGTGATGGCGGATATCGAGACCAAGGTTGGATTCTCCTTCGGGGAGGGATGTTGTTTCGCTCGAAGATTCGGTTGTATGTACGCGAGGTCTTTCCTGGAGGAAGTCCATCGTCTGATCAGTGTAGGATCATCGGCTCCCCCAACCAAAACCGTGGTGCAGCGCCGTACCACGCTTCGGGATGGAGCTTCTCATTCGTTGCACTACAAGGTTCTCATACTGAAAGGTCTCTCACTTCGTTCAAGGAACTTCAAAACGGTCGAAGCTCTGTTGGCGGGATTTGGGATGCTGATCTCCATCATCAATGATGGTCTCTGGAATGGTTCCGGAATCCATGTGAAGATTGAAGCGACGTTGCGGTCGCGTGGTTGGTTCTGTTCGAAGTGGTGCTGAAAGTTGGCAAAGCAAGCATTCATAATGAGGATGAGGAGGTTGGTGTTGCCGGATGTGGCAGTGCAAAGGTTGATGGGTCGTCGTCGATCTCCACTAGAAGTAATAGCATCGCTAGAAGCGGTAACATCGCGGGTGTTTCGGTCTCTACACTGAAAAATGGGAAGGCAAACCTTTACGTAGGAAATGAAGCTTCTAACAGACCTAAGGATCTACCTTTCTAGCCTGGCAAGTTGTGGTTCGCGGACCACCTCCCTCTCGTGTCGGATACATTCCACTCAGATCTTGGTCATGCGGCTTCAATCTTCTCGGATCCGGGTGTGGGAGCTCCATATTTGGGATCCCATATGGAATCGGTTAGGCACCTTTCTTTGGAATTGCTTAATTTACAGCTCCTCCATTGGGGTCCCACTGCCCCAAATGTCTCTCTTCGTGATGGCGACCGCCCAATGAAAGCTCCCACAGCGAGCGAGTCTGCAGAATATGAGGTGACCGATGGTTAGATCGAAATGGTGGGGGCCCTAGGGGATCCGCCTCTATCTACGTTTGTAATGCCTTCTAAGATTATGCTGCCATCTCATTTTGGAAAGCTCTACTCCCACTAGACTTCGAAGGAGTGGCGGCAGCGGCGGAGGCTGACTGTTGTTGGGGCCCTAGAACGTTCGGTGGCTGGTATTAGGGGGTCATATTCGGGCCCCCACGGATATGAAATGTCCGGTGGACCCCGTAGGGTTGGGTCGGTAGACATTGGATCTCGCAATGGTCGAGAGGCTCCTGTTGCTACTCCAATCGATTTTTTTGTGGGGAGGGTGATGACTCTTAAGGTGGACCAGAGCCATATTTTTTTCGATCTGAAAGACGGGTGAACCCCCCCTTACGGGGTGTCACCGCCAGAGTATTTCATTAAAAAAGTTTGAGTACATTACCGTGAGCTCCAGAAAGCGTAGAGCGTGTTACAGTGAGAGACAACATTTTCAAAATAAAACCTCTGATTGTTGAAAATCAAGTCATTTCTTGCTATCTAGATTGCCCACAGAGTCGCAAAGGCCATCGAGCAATCATCCGTTGAGCTGCCTCCGACCGTTCGTATGGATCTCCAGAATGTTGCCGCCCCCTCACTCCCGACCCAGTGAATGCCAACCTCCATCCAAACTCGTTCGGACTCCGAGCACTCAAAAAAGAAATGCTCCAAGTCATCTTCCATCTCATCACACCTGTCGCACATCGTGTCATCGACGCCAAGCAGCCACCCCCTCCTTGCCTAATCTCATAGTTGCCCATTTCTCAAGATGGGGGAGGAGAGGTTCATCAAGCGAGTTGCACAACTACAAGGAGTCCCCTTCCTCTCTCAAAGGTTGGAGGTCCTTGGGCTGGCTCTCAGGGAGATCGGCCATGTAAAGAAAATTTTGGCAGATGAAGGCCCGCCGGGAACAGATCCAGAAATCACAATCATCGACATGGTCTGTCGAGAAATCCTGGACACGAATATTCCTTCAGTGATATTGAGAGTCGGCCATGTATCTTTCCCAATTGGTTTCCGGTTCCTGCAGTCGCCGCCGTCGCAGAATTTGCTCTGGTCATCGGGTGCGAAGAAGACACCAGACCACGACTCGTCTATGGTCGATCCACGTCAGCAGGGTGACGGTTCAGATTCTGCGAGATCAACGGAACAAGAGGAAATCACGCTTGACAGTTCAGAAAGCCCAGCGTAGCTCTTGGGAGTCGAAACGACAGCTCAGGGTTTGCCCTTTCAAGGGCAAGTCGGGTTCTGTTCTTTGGTCAGTCAAGTGGGCCAGGTCTTCTTCTGTATACGATCTATGTTTCCGGATTCAGTCATGGGGATCCGTTTAAGTGCACCATTGTTCAACATAACACAAGTGGAGCAAGGCGTCGGGTTCACTCCAAGAGACCCGTTCACGATTATCCGCGATTCGAAGTGGCTTCAAGTTGGGTCTCACGATCGGATCGAATGTGGCAGGCTTCCAGCGATGCCCCTACCGCTTCGGGTTTCTTACCCACAGCAGGCGACAACGGATTGAGCCTCCTCTAAATGCCCTCTTCCGGTCTTCCTGGGCTCATCACTGGAGGAGGCGTCCCCTCTGGGGGCTCTGCCATCATGTATGCAGCGGTTATTGAATGCTTTTTTCTGGTCATATTCTCTTCTGCGGCAAAATATGAGGAGGAGGATCATGGCGGTAACGTGGTGCCTGTTTTTGGAGATGCATGTGTTTCCCCCCGTTTGGAAGGGTTTGCCGCAAAGTCGGGAGTCAGCAAAGGGGTTACCAAGAGGTACAAACAGAGAAAGAACAAAAGATCGTCGAGTGATGGGATGCAAATGGTTCGAACCGGAAAGCGCAAGTGACAGAGATCATGGGAGCAGTGAGCACATTGGGTGGTGAAACTCGTGCTTAATGAAGATTCTCACGTGGAATGTCAGAGGTCTGGGTGACCCGGAGAAAAGGAGAGCCCGCGGGGCGAGATTTGTAAAGTGAGGGTGCAATGTCATCCTTCTGCAGGAATCGAAACCGGACTCTTGTAATAAGGCTGTTTGGAACTCATTTGGTACGGCCGCGCTCTCTGAGTACCGGACCTTGGATGCATCAGGTAGCTCTAGAGGGTTAATTCTGGCCTGGAAGGACGGTTCTTTTCTATTTCGGGCGGAGCTGAAAGGCTCGCACGTGATTACGATTCTGCTGGAGTGCTCTTCTACTCAGTCCCTTTTTGTTTTTTCATGTGTACGGACCTTGTCAGTCGACCATGCGACATAAGTTATGGTCGGATATCCGTGCAGCTAGGAATGCCTTCCCTGACTGCGCATGGCTTATCGGGGGCGACTTCAATGTTTCGTTACTCTCGTCTGATCGTCCGCGTCTGCGGGGTGGTGAGGATCCCAGGTCCACTAACTTTGTCGAGATGATTGACGAGCTAGAGCTTGAGGTTATTGACGTTGCGGATACAAAGTATACATGGCGAAGGTTGGGATCTCATTCACGCATTGACCATTTTCTTGTCTCCTCTGAGCTGGTAGGCTTGTTCCCTTGCTCCTTCGCTTCTTACAAACCCCGCACGCGCTCGGATCATACGCTATTGGCTTGGGACTCTGGCTATTAAACCCTGTCGAGGGGTTTCTTCATGTTTGAGCGTGCCTGGCTTCTTGAGGAGTCCTTCAGAGCATTGGTGAGAACGCATGGTCTTCCATGGCGGTAACCGGATCGGCGGTGCTGAGATATTCTGAAAAGCTAAAAGGCCTGCGTCAGAGGTTATGTGCGTACAAGAAGGAGATTAGAGTTGCAAGGAAAGCAAGGAAAGTGGCTGCGGAGCTGGAGATACGGTCTCTGGATAGACTGGAGGATGCTAGGCAGCTGATGAATCTGCGATTCGTCATCTTTATTCATTTATTTTAGCTTAAAATCCCTTATAAAACACCTGCATATCACGCTAATTCCATATTCTTACTAACTTGCATCTGTGTAAATATTGTACATTTCTGATTAATTTTAACCTAAAATAAATAAATAAAGAAAGAAAGGAAAGATAAAGAAAAGAAAATAAAAAAATAAAGAAAGAAAAGAAAATAAAAAAAAGGAAGACTGTATACAGGCTGACCCAGACCCCGAGAGAAGGTCAAGACTTGACCTGATCGACCAGGAATAAAGTAGGGGGAGATAGGGTCCTCAACCAGAAAATCCAAAAAAAATGTGTTTCTCACTTATTTTGTGTATATCTGTATAAAACTGACACTAATTTATTTGTACCTTAATTGACTTCAAATCAAATAACATTCAAAATCAAAGTTGTAAATAAAAATGTGTTCTAATTACTAAAATTGATTGCACAATTAAATCTTGTACAGAATAAAAGAAGCCACACTTGGAAAAGGCCACTAAGCACTAATTGAGAGATCAATTCCGGCTCCATATGAGCTCAAATCGAATCAATCTCAGTTCCATTGAACTCGAAATTAAATTATCTTCAAAATGGCTGTATTTTCATAATTTTTGGAGTTACGGATGAAAAGTCGGTTTTCTGGGGTGGTTTGTGCAATTTTCCCATGTATTTTGTGTATATTATATTTGTATATATTGTAAATTAATCCCACTGATTTCTTTTTAATAAAAATAAAAATTAAAAAAAATAATAAATTTTTAAAATACAAAAAAGGCCAATTTCGTCATTTAACCTTGTATATCTTGTCACATATGTATATAGTACATGTATATGGTTGCTATTTTTAATTAACCTTCATAAAAAAATAAAAAAATAACTTTTTTTAATTCAAATAAATAAAGTGACGAAAATTCAAAAAAAAAATAGATAATTTTGTAATTAGTTTTATCTCTCTTTAATTTTCTTTTTCAAATTTCATCTCCCTCCCACCAAAAAAATTCAAAAATTCATTTTTGATTTTTCATCTCCATTATCCCTTTGAAAAATTCAAATCTCATCTCTTCTATTTATATGGCTCCTTCTCCCTCATTCCAACTTGATCAATCTTTGGTGAGAGGAGCCCGATCTCTGAGAGTTTTCTTGTCGAGAAAAGGTGTCTAGCCTCCAAGTCGGCCGGTGACAGCGAGTCGGCCTTGTCGAGGCGATCACGATCCATTTTCCGCTCCTAAGGTGAGATCCGTACTTTTTCTTACATTTTTATCTTAGTCTAATCGCTTTTTATTTTGTCGTATTTTATTTTCATCTTCATTTTTGTTCTTCTAGATCATCTTTAAAAAAAATTCTCCATCTCGATTTGATCCGCCATCGACTCGATTTTTCATCTCACTTTCTTAATCTCTACGCGTTCTATCTCTACCATTCACGATCTACCAACTCCGACCACGCACGGTGGTCGGAGAGTCGGATTCGAATTCCTCACCGTTTGCCGAATCCTCGTTCACCTTTTCCGATGTTGTAGATAAATAAAAAATTTGTTTCTCTTTATCTCTAACTTTTATTTTGCAGGACAATAAAAAAATCTCTATTGTGCCTAACAATTGTTTTGCAGGATAGTTATAAAAAAAATTCTTTATCATTTCATTTCTTATTTTCGGATTTACAAAAAAAAAAAAGTTTTCTGTTCTTTTATTCACTGTTTACAACTAAATAAAAAAATAAAAAAAACAAAAAAAAAACAAAAAAAAATTTGCAAGCAGCAGGCGGCAGGCCATCACCCCCGCCGCCCGCGCCTTCAGCCCAGGCGAGCCCCTCGCCCTCCTCCACGCCGGTGCCGCGCGACCTCCGCCCGACACGGCGCCGCCCCGAAGCCCCGACGCCGTTCCCTCACCGCTCCTCCGCGGGAGCGCCACAGCCGTTGCATCGAGGAAGAAGGAGGGCCGTGACGGCCCTGGTGCCCGCACCTCATCGAGTTCCCTGTGCCGACCTCTGCCTGAACGCGACCCCCGCGCAGCCCCGCGTGCGCGCGGCCGCGCCGCCTTAGCTCGCCTCCTCCGCCCGAGCCCGCGGCCGCTCCTCCGCCTCCTGCATCTGCCCCAGGCACCGCCGCCCATTCCAGCCCGCGAAACCGCCCCGCGCCACCTTCTCCAACCGCGGCGGCAGCGCCGTCCCGCGGTCCCCTCGCCGGTCGCCAACCTCCGCCTGGCCGACGCACCGCCGTCCCTTCCGCACCGCGCCGCCGCGCGAGGCGCACCGCATCTCCAATCGCCGCCGACCCGCGTGAGGAAGAAGCCAAGGGCGGCGCCCCCTTTGGTCCCCCTGTGGCTTGCTGTTCAAGAAACGAAGAAGACCCGTCTTAGGGTTGTGGTTTTTTGGGAAATTTGCATCCCTAGCCCCAGGAGATTTTGAGAATTACAAGAAGACCTCTGTCTACAAGCAAGTCACGCACTCAGCATGTGATATATTTTGGTAATTTGCATCTACGGCTTCGCATTTTATTTTTATTATTTATTTGAGGCAATAACTTTGAATTTTACATTTCAGTCCAAATCCTTCACAGTATTTACATTTAAGCCCCTGAACTGCAGAACTTGAACTTGCTTGATCTTTTCATTGAAATAAAGGCCATTTGTGATCCAAAAATTTTTAGAAAATTGTGCTATGCTCTTAATGTGATTCTTTTATTAGCATCAATTTTTCATTGCATTTTGACTCCATTTGGTATTATTAAAAAATCAAAAACAGTGTCTTTTTCATTGTTTGAAATCCGAAAATTCTACAAAAATTATTAAAAATATTTCAAAACCTTTAAAACACAAAAACATTCTCTCTGAATTTTTTTAGCATTCTTGATAAATTAAAAAAATTACAAAAACCAAGGATAGTTGTCCTTTGAGATTTCTGTTTTCTTTTAATTAGTTTCTGATTAATTGAATAACCCTCGGGAATTGTAGCCTCCCTGAGTTCGACCCTGTCCGCTATACAGGTTAATAAGTAGCAAAAATAAAAAAAAATATTTTTTTGTTGACGCGGGTTTTGGGGGTAAAAGCAACGACCTATTCATCAATTAATTTCCGGCAATAAATTCCTTCCTCAACAAAATGGCGCCGTTGCCGGGGTTAAAAGAAAAAAATTCAAAAGCCCTAGAAAATCGCGCACAACAAAATGGCGCCGTTGCCAGGGAGGCACGGCGAGGGTAGTTAGGTTTCTCTTTTGACCTGCTATTCTTGGTTGTAAATATCTGTTTACATTTCTGTCATTCACTTCATTGTTTATAACCACTGCATACATTTTCTTTCTTTTTCTCATATTTGATAATTGTATTTCTTACACATTTTCTTCCATTTTTCTTGCGAGGGCCCGCGGAGCGAAGGAGGCAATCCTAGGAGAGCCGAAGCACCCAAGCGACGTGGAGGCGGCTTGATTCTTCACCAAACCGCAGGATAGCGTGAGAAAAAGTGAAGAAGCGTGAAAGAGACGAAAAAAAAGAGAGAAAATTTTTTCTTTTTTTTAAAAAAAGAGAGAGAGAGTTTCTTTTCCATTTGAACTTTGTAAAAGGACATTCATTTGTTGCGGGGTCTGTTTCGCCAAGTGCCGGTGCACTTGGGGGACCTCACCGGTTTTGTTTTCATCGCCTTTATTTTTATTTGTTTTCCGTGGATTTCGAAAGCCACCTATTGATTGCTTTAATTAATTTGCTTGAGCCAGGTAATTAATTAGGTCCAAACACCATAAACAAGAAATTTCTGTGCCTATAGAGTAGATCGTAGTTTGGACTTAGTCAAATTAACTCGTTCTTGCCCGTTAATAGAAGTTATCATCTAGGATGGTTCACTTGCATCATATAGGTTAGTTTATTTTCTGTATTTAAATTCTGCGCGGATCACTTGCATGTAGAGTGCTGGCGACAAGGTACGCATCTCTAACCCCTGCATGCATCATCGTTTTAATCGCGCATTGGCATTTCCGATCTCCTTCCTTGTTTTCACTCACATAATTTAAAGGAAATTGGACACTCGGTAGACGATTCGTTGAACATATTTTAACCAAGTGATAACTGCCTAAAACTGGGACTGCTAAAGAAAACTCGACCCTAAAAAATACAAGGAAAAATCATTGTTTTGGGGAGAGTCACCCCCTCATTGTATTCGTTTTAACTTGCTTGCGTACACACTAAGGTTAGTGCCCAAATCCCATAATTCAGCCTAAGTGTTTGTACAACTTTGTGATTATCACCTAACTCTAAAACAGACAAGATTAAGAGACCGAACCTTCACGGTCTTCACATTGAGTTGAGTTGGTGAACTGAGGGTTTGTATTGTGTTTGATTGCTTGTGTGCTTGCTAGATCCTTCTGTGCATTTGCGCCTTCTTCTCCATATCTTTTGGCTTGACCCTCGTGCTCTCTCATCTTTTGTTTCGAAGATGACCGACTGGAGTTATTTTAACCCGATCTTCGAAGATACATCGTACTCTCCAGACGATCCACCTTCCTTTTTCCAGGAGGATCTTCCTCCTGAAGTTTGTGCATATCCGCCTAACCCATTATTTCAGGAAACGGAGGACTTTGATTTTCACCCACCCTCATTCAGCCCACCCGGTCCTGAGATTTTGGAGTCACCTTTCATGATTTCCACACTTGAGACACTGAACCAGATGGTGGAGCATATGAATTCGAGGATTAACAATCTCTTTAACATAAATACGAGCCAGAACGCTGCTCCATTTTTTGAGGATATCGATTCACTTGAGGATAATCATGAGAGCTTGAAATCATCCAAAATACAAAAAAATGAGAAAATTTTGAAAATACAAAAAGATTCTGGGAGACACATTATTGATTCAATTTGTGAGGAGAGGATCCAAATGTCCAACCAATTGCCCACACAATCATCCACCACATGTCCCAATCTTGACCCCGAGGATTCCATTATACAGACTGCTCTTGGAAATCCTCGTGTAAATGCTGATTCCGACCTCCTCCCTTGTATGGATGAGGTCCAAAAATTCAAAAAAATGTTGACTGAACCCGAAGTGGTAGCCACCCTTCAAGAGATCATTAAAACTCCACTTCAACAGGCCATGACAGATTTATCTACTCCTCAACACAAGAAGAGAAAGCGAAGGAGAAGATCTGAGCGTCACATCTTGACCATGGCCACTGCCTACGCCATCTCTCACCGTCCATATTTTAAGAAAGGGAACACTGCCACACCTCTTGTGAGTTGCTCCATATCTGACTATTCCTGTGATAACACTCTTCTTGATGGCGGTTCATCAATCAATGTAATACCCTTCTCTATGGTACAGTCTCTTCATCTTGGGCCTCTTAAGAAAACCAGGATGATAGTTCAATTTGCTGATGGATCTATCAAGAGGCCGAAGGGTATTCTAGAAAATGCTGTGATTTCTATTCAGGGCCTGAATTTTACTTCGGATTTTATTGTAATGCCCATGGAGACCTCCACCCCTGTGGAGCACCCTCCAATCATCCTGGGACGGCCTTTCCTTGCCTCTGCAGGAGCCGTTATTGACTATGGTTCAGGAGAGATTCGCTTCCGTTCTGATGTAGGGAGCGATGTGTTGATCACTACACCCACCACTGCTCAGAAACCTGCATCTCATGAGAGCCCGCCAGTGTTAGCCAACCCCAAGGAATTTGACATCGATGATAATATCAGAGATTCTTGTTATATGTTGGATGATAATGAAACCCAAGAATTCCTCTTGAAGGAGGAAGACTCGGAAAACATAGACCTTGGAGTTCCCCCTTCTGGAATGTGGAGATGCATTGATGACATTCGCGGGATTTACACGATAGACACCTTAGAGCGGAAGGCAGATTCTGATATTAGACAGGACGGACATGATTTGACTTCTTCCACTGATGAGTCCGTTCCTATTCACCCTGATTCAGATGAGACTGATCATGCCCAATTTGATTTGATTGCTTTTATAAAAGAATTTGGGCCTTTTGATAAAGATGATGATCCAATAGAGGCTCGCCAGGCTGAAAATGATCCTACGTTTTCGGATAATGATTTCGAGCCATTTTACTTTGATGTTTGCGAGACTTCTCAGGCTAGACATGACCATACTACTTCCAATAATCGGTTTAGGCCTGCACAATCTGAAACCGCTGAGGATATATTCTTGGTCGATTCTACTCAGTTCATATCTAATGATGATCCAAATATCGACCTACACCTTGTCAAATCCATACCTCAGCGGTCCCGCAAGAAGGTTCGCTTTCGACCTTCTTGACCTTTGTACATCTACTCCTCTTGTATATCCTTTCGTTTTACTCTGTCTTCTCCCGTTTTATCATCCACCCCTTTTCCCGTGTGTGTGTGTGTATATGCTATACTTAGGATGTGCCTTATCCTAAGTATAGGGGGGGTGAATGATTTGTGTTGTTCGTTTTCGTCCTGTTCATCACTCTTGTTGTTGCCTATACTTAGGGATACTCTACCCTAAGTATAGGGGGGTGATGTTGTTCATATCGTGTCTTTTTATTTTTTGAGTCTGTACATTCTCGTCATCGGTTTTCCCCTTTTGTACACTCTACTATACTTAGGATTACTTGATCCTAAGTATAGGGGGGGATCACCATCTTCTCTTCTTTGTATCTTTTCTTTTCACTTTTCTATACTTAGCACGAGTTATGTCTTCCTTTTTCGCTCTCTGATCACTATGAGGACATAGTTCGAGCTAAGTATAGGGGGGTGTCGTATATATTGTATATATACTTTAGACATAACTCGTACTTTTAAATACGTTTATTTTGGGAGTTATGTGTGTATAGTCTGTAAAATCCACGTGCGTAAAAAAAAACCAAAAAAATTATTAAATTAAAAAAAATAAAAAAAAACAAAAAAAATATCAAAAAAAAAACATTGTATATACTCGTATATTTTACTAACCCTTGTCAAAAAAAAAAAAACAACAACAACAAAAAAAAATGCAAAACCAAAAATCTATAAAAATTGCAAATTTCAAAAAAAAAAAAACTTCCTTTCACATTTGCATCTTTCTTTCAAAAAAAAAAAAACTTTCTTCCACATTTACATTTTTCCTTCAAAAAAAAGCCATAAAAAGTTCAAAACTAGAAAATTGTTTAAAAAAATGTGTTCTTTTCACATGTGCATCATTCCTTTTTCAAAAAAAAAACCCTTGCATTGTTCATATGTTGCATTTGCATGTGCATTTTTCAGGATAGTATTGACATTTAAACTATGTCTGGAATAAAATTGAAGAATGGAGCTTAGATGGACCTTAATCCACCTAATTTTTAGAGGAACTTCACCGAGAAATAGGATTTTAGAAGCTTCAGGTCTTTGACTTAATTCTTTGAGTTCCACATGACAATGTGCAGCGTTTGACTCTTAGTGTCTAACCTGGTCTCTTCATTCTGGGTATAACTCTGGAATAGGGAATCAATTTGTACTCTCGCACTATGCACTTAGCTCAACTCAGACGGGATGTGGGAAGACTGTGTGAGTTTCTTTTCTGGTAGCGTGGAAATCTAAAGACTGGAGTACGGGTTGAAATAAAGCTTCGGAAAAGGGATGGACGGCTGGGCACAATTTTTTCTAAGACCCCAAAAAATGTACGGAAAAAAAGATTCTATATCCGTAGGGGCAAACAAGATCCAAGCAGAACCACCAAAAATACAAATACAAAGAAGCCACTACCAAATAAATATCTGACCAAAAAGGTCCAAGCTTCAAGAAACCTGCAGATCTTGGTGGAGACTCGGCTACACTGGCCATCTCCACAAGGAGAGGTGACTACACTGGCCACCCTCCAGTTCTTTTCTCTTTCTTCTAACTTCTCCCCCTATTCGATTGTGAACACAGCGCGACAGACCTTAGAAGGAAATACCTGACTCCCCGAGGACGAGTTATTGGAGAGGAGATTTGCATGGTAGTCCTGCATTCTGGATGGGAAGAGCTAAAACCTTTCACACACATGAGTCGATTGTTCAATGTTCATAGGGTGTGCTTTAGGAAGAGGATTGATCTAAGATGACTTCTGAGCCGAAACTGTGACAATGATGTGTAGAACTTGAAGGCTGTCGTTTTTAAAATTCTAAGTCTCATCGAAGTTCCGACACACTAATAATCCAAAGGTCCGACAGAGCTCCAAACTACAATTTTATGAAGATAAGTTTAATACTCAATGTTGTCCTACTTTCTTTATTTTCCCTTTCTTTTTTCTTTTTCTTCACTTATTCTTCCAAATAAGTGTTTGCTAAGGGACTAGCAAAGGTAAAGCATAGGGGGATGATGAATCTGCGATTCGTCATCTTTATTCATTTATTTTAGCTTAAAATCCCTTATAAAACACCTGCATATCACGCTAATTCCATATTCTTACTAACTTGCATCTGTGTAAATATTGTACATTTCTGATTAATTTTAACCTAAAATAAATAAATAAAGAAAGAAAGGAAAGATAAAGAAAAGAAAATAAAAAAATAAAGAAAGAAAAGAAAATAAAAAAAAGGAAGACTGTATACAGGCTGACCCAGACCCCGAGAGAAGGTCAAGACTTGACCTGATCGACCAGGAATAAAGTAGGGGGAGATAGGGTCCTCAACCAGAAAATCCAAAAAAAATGTGTTTCTCACTTATTTTGTGTATATCTGTATAAAACTGACACTAATTTATTTGTACCTTAATTGACTTCAAATCAAATAACATTCAAAATCAAAGTTGTAAATAAAAATGTGTTCTAATTACTAAAATTGATTGCACAATTAAATCTTGTACAGAATAAAAGAAGCCACACTTGGAAAAAGCCACTAAGCACTAATTGAGAGATCAATTCCGGCTCCATATGAGCTCAAATCGAATCAATCTCAGTTCCATTGAACTCGAAATTAAATTATCTTCAAAATGGCTGTATTTTCATAATTTTTGGAGTTACGGATGAAAAGTCGGTTTTCTGGGGTGGTTTGTGCAATTTTCCCATGTATTTTGTGTATATTATATTTGTATATATTGTAAATTAATCCCACTGATTTCTTTTTAATAAAAATAAAAATTAAAAAAAATAATAAATTTTTAAAATACAAAAAAAGGCCAATTTCGTCATTTAACCTTGTATATCTTGTCACATATGTATATAGTACATGTATATGGTTGCTATTTTTAATTAACCTTCATAAAAAAATAAAAAAATAACTTTTTTTAATTCAAATAAATAAAGTGACGAAAATTCAAAAAAAAAATAGATAATTTTGTAATTAGTTTTATCTCTCTTTAATTTTCTTTTTCAAATTTCATCTCCCTCCCACCAAAAAATTCAAAAATTCATTTTTGATTTTTCATCTCCATTATCCCTTTGAAAAATTCAAATCTCATCTCTTCTATTTATATGGCTCCTTCTCCCTCATTCCAACTTGATCAATCTTTGGTGAGAGGAGCCCGATCTCTGAGAGTTTTCTTGTCGAGAAAAGGTGTCTAGCCTCCAAGTCGGCCGGTGACAGCGAGTCGGCCTTGTCGAGGCGATCACGATCCATTTTCCGCTCCTAAGGTGAGATCCGTACTTTTTCTTACATTTTTATCTTAGTCTAATCGCTTTTTATTTTGTCGTATTTTATTTTCATCTTCATTTTTGTTCTTCTAGATCATCTTTAAAAAAAATTCTCCATCTCGATTTGATCCGCCATCGACTCGATTTTTCATCTCACTTTCTTAATCTCTACGCGTTCTATCTCTACCATTCACGATCTACCAACTCCGACCACGCACGGTGGTCGGAGAGTCGGATTCGAATTCCTCACCGTTTGCCGAATCCTCGTTCACCTTTTCCGATGTTGTAGATAAATAAAAAAATTTGTTTCTCTTTATCTCTAACTTTTATTTTGCAGGACAATAAAAAAATCTCTATTGTGCCTAACAATTGTTTTGCAGGATAGTTATAAAAAAAATTCTTTATCATTTCATTTCTTATTTTCGGATTTACAAAAAAAAAAAGTTTTCTGTTCTTTTATTCACTGTTTACAACTAAATAAAAAAATAAAAAAAACAAAAAAAAAACAAAAAAAAATTTGCAAGCAGCAGGCGGCAGGCCATCACCCCCGCCGCCCGCGCCTTCAGCCCAGGCGAGCCCCTCGCCCTCCTCCACGCCGGTGCCGCGCGACCTCCGCCCGACACGGCGCCGCCCCGAAGCCCCGACGCCGTTCCCTCACCGCTCCTCCGCGGGAGCGCCACAGCCGTTGCATCGAGGAAGAAGGAGGGCCGTGACGGCCCTGGTGCCCGCACCTCATCGAGTTCCCTGTGCCGACCTCTGCCTGAACGCGACCCCCGCGCAGCCCCGCGTGCGCGCGGCCGCGCCGCCTTAGCTCGCCTCCTCCGCCCGAGCCCGCGGCCGCTCCTCCGCCTCCTGCATCTGCCCCAGGCACCGCCGCCCATTCCAGCCCGCGAAACCGCCCCGCGCCACCTTCTCCAACCGCGGCGGCAGCGCCGTCCCGCGGTCCCCTCGCCGGTCGCCAACCTCCGCCTGGCCGACGCACCGCCGTCCCTTCCGCACCGCGCCGCCGCGCGAGGCGCACCGCATCTCCAATCGCCGCCGACCCGCGTGAGGAAGAAGCCAAGGGCGGCGCCCCCTTTGGTCCCCCTGTGGCTTGCTGTTCAAGAAACGAAGAAGACCCGTCTTAGGGTTGTGGTTTTTTGGGAAATTTGCATCCCTAGCCCCAGGAGATTTTGAGAATTACAAGAAGACCTCTGTCTACAAGCAAGTCACGCACTCAGCATGTGATATATTTTGGTAATTTGCATCTACGGCTTCGCATTTTATTTTTATTATTTATTTGAGGCAATAACTTTGAATTTTACATTTCAGTCCAAATCCTTCACAGTATTTACATTTAAGCCCCTGAACTGCAGAACTTGAACTTGCTTGATCTTTTCATTGAAATAAAGGCCATTTGTGATCCAAAAATTTTTAGAAAATTGTGCTATGCTCTTAATGTGATTCTTTTATTAGCATCAATTTTTCATTGCATTTTGACTCCATTTGGTATTATTAAAAAATCAAAAACAGTGTCTTTTTCATTGTTTGAAATCCGAAAATTCTACAAAAATTATTAAAAATATTTCAAAACCTTTAAAACACAAAAACATTCTCTCTGAATTTTTTTAGCATTCTTGATAAATTAAAAAAATTACAAAAACCAAGGATAGTTGTCCTTTGAGATTTCTGTTTTCTTTTAATTAGTTTCTGATTAATTGAATAACCCTCGGGAATTGTAGCCTCCCTGAGTTCGACCCTGTCCGCTATACAGGTTAATAAGTAGCAAAAATAAAAAAAAATATTTTTTTGTTGACGCGGGTTTTGGGGGTAAAAGCAACGACCTATTCATCAATTAATTTCCGGCAATAAATTCCTTCCTCAACAAAATTTTGCCGTTGCCGGAGATAAAAAATAAAAAATCAAAAATCCCTAGAAAATCCCGTACAACAGCAGCTTGACGCAAAGGAACTGAGGCAAAGGGATTATGCACTTAGACTGGTGATGGAAGAAGATAGGAAGCAGGTAGCAAAACGGAAACAGAGATCAAGGGTTTCGTGGCTGACGGAAGGTATGCAAACACGGCCTTCTTTGACAGAGTTGCTAGCGGAAGAGGACGCATCAGTTCATTCCGATCTATGGTGGTCAATGGGGTAAGATTTTTTTTTGAATAGGAAAAAGGGGGAGCCCTCCCAAGGCGGGAGTCACCACACCAGAGTATTCATTACTTAACGAAAGGGTACATCAGTTGGATATCCAGAAATTGTACAAAGCATTACAGTGCGCTAGTACATTTTCACAATAAAACCACTGCCCCTTGAAAGTGCTATCATTCCTGCCTAGCCAAATAGCCCAAAGAGCGGCAAAGGGCCTGGAGACATCATCGGAGGACCCAAGCCCCACCGCTCGAATAGATCTCCAAAATTGTACCACGCCGGATGCCTGGACCCACGCCAGCCCCAAAGATTCCCACACATTTGCCGAAGACCTGCATCCGAAGAAAATGTGGTCCGCATCCTCCACGTCCTCCTCGCATCTGTCACACTTCAAATCCGTCACACCCAGCAGTATGCCCCTTCTCACTTTGTCACATAGACGGTCTCTCCTTAGACACCAAAGGAACACCTTAACCCGAGTAGGAATCTTAGCCGCCCAAATCACCTTCAAGTCCGCACATAGATCTTCGTCGCGCTCCACTACACCACCACACAACTTCCGATATGCAATCTTTACCGAGAACTTACCATCTGCCCAATCAAAATGATCTGGCTCGCTAGACAACTCCCCAACAGGGGGAATCTCCGATAGCAACTGCAAAAATTCCTCCAGCCTCTGATCCGAGAGAACCGCAAGGAACCTCGGAGCCCACGACTCAGAGTCGGTCACCTCCGCCACCCGCGCCTCCTGTCAACGGCTAAAGCCATCAACCTAGGGAAGCGTTGGGCCAGCGCCCCCTCCCCCGTCCAGTCATCCTGCCAAAATCGGAAACGGAGACCATTCCCCAACCTCGGCCGAAGGAAAGGCCTGAGCCCTGGAAGCACAACATGGATCCCAATCCACAATGAAGACTCATGACGCTTCCTTGCAGCCACCAACTCCCCTGTGACACCATAGATCTCCCTCAGCAGCCGTAAAACCAGCGAGTCAGATGAACCCCAATTGCACACTACCCATTTGGCTAACAAGGCTTTGTTCATTAATTCCACATCCCGGACACCTAGACCCCCCTCCGAAACAGGTACAGCAAGATCCTTCCAAGCAACCAAGTGGAACCCCCTCGTTGCCTGCCTCCCATCTGACCAGAAAAAAGATCTCATCAAAGCTTCCACCTTCCTTCTAACCCCAACAGGCATTAATCTCGTCGAGAAGAAAAAAACCGGAATGGTTGATAGAACGTGCTTCAGCAAGGTAAGCTTCCCACCCTTGGACAGAATCGTAGCCTTCCACCCCTCCAACCGCTCCTCCATTCTCCGAAGAACACAATCCCAATCGGACCTCCTCAGCCTGCCATCAACCAGAGGCAACCCCAGATAAGTTATCAGTAAGCGCCCCAGAGGGCATCCCGACCACTCCGCCAGCCTGTTACTCTCCTCATCATCCATCCCCAGTGGAACCAGAACCGACTTCTGCCTGTTAATCTGCAAACCAAAGAGGCAGCCAAACATGTCCACCAAAATAGCCGCATTGTGGTTCTGCTCCTCCGTCCCCCCCAGGAAGATCAGCGTGCCGTCCGCCTACTGCAACACCGAAATGGAGATGTCCCCCAACCTGAATCCCTCACACCAACTCTCTTCAACCGCCTGCTGAAACAAAACCGCAAGACAATCCGCCACAAACACAAAAAGCAGGGGAGCTAGGGGCAGCCCTGACACACCCCCCTCTGCGGTTGGAACCATCCTCCCTCCGGCCTTCCATTGACCAACACAGAGCACGAGCTAGTAGTGACACATCTCTTGACCCAACCAATCCATTCTTCTGGAAAACCCCTTTTCTGCAGTGATGTCCACAGGAATTTCCAACTGACACAATCATAGGCCTTGGCGTAGTCAATCTTCCAAACAGCACCTTTCTTTCTAGACCTCTTCCACTCATGACAGACTTCCGAAGCGGTGACGATTCCATCCGCCATACAACGACCAGGAATGAACGCAGATTGTGCCGGTAAGACCACAGAGGACAAAACAGCTCTAAGCCTGCTCGCAAGCACCTTGGCGACAATGAGATAAATGCCATTAGATATAGAAATAGGCCTGTAATCCCCAACCCCTACTGGGGTCTCTTTCTTCGGCAGCAAAAATATCAAGGCCCTGTTAACTTTCTCAAAACCCCAGTTGCCGCTCCTGAATTCATTCAGAACCTCCAAAATGTCACCCTTCAGCAGGTCCCAGAACTCTCGGTAAAAGGATATAGAGAAGCCATCCGGGCCAAGAGCCCCATCCACATTCAGATCCCAAACAGCCATGCGCACCTCTTCCTCCGTAAACACGGCCACTAACGAATCTGCATGGGGTTCACTCAAAGTCCCCGCCCCCCGGCCCGTCCAGCCCCAGCCATTCTCCTCCCTCACTCTCCTCGAAGCCCTCACAAAGTGCTCCCGCAAGGCGACTCCAATGTTCCTCTCGCCCGATACCCTCTAGCCCCCCACCTCCACCTCATGCAAGAAACTCCTCCTCCTTTCGGACGCCACATAATGGAAGAAACGCGTGTTCGCATCGCCTTCCCTTAGCCGCTTCTGCCTCTATCTCTGTCGCCAATGAATCTCTTCTTCCTGTCCTCCAGATACACCGCCTCCAACCACGCTGCCCTCTCCTCCACCTCGCCGGAGTCAACCCCCGGTTATCATCAAGCCCATCTAATCTGCTTATCCCGGCCTCTGCCTCGGTCTGCAACTAGCCGCGTCCACAACAGACAGACCCACAGAACCAAACACGTGCCTAATCTCAACAGACCCCGGATCAGAACCACCCCCCCCGGCCTGTCGTCCGAGAACAATGTGACATTCAAGTCACCTCTGATGATCCAAACTCTAATCCTCTCACCGACACGGGCCATAGACATTAGTGATGCACAAACAAATTCCATCCGCTCTCCGTAGCAGCTTCACTGACAAGGTGAACAAGGAGACGAAGGTCCCCAGCAGGTCAAAGGAATCGGACCGCCAGCCAGATAGAAGTCCCCCTGAAGCACCTGCGGCCCCTTTCTCTGCCATCGTGAAAACCTCCCCCTATTCATCTCACGCCACGCTTGGTCGTCCAGGGACTGCAGCTTCGTCTCCTGGAGCAAGAAAATATCAGCCCCAGCCTCTCTCACCAAATTCTGCACCCCAAGCCTTTTTTCGGGTCGGCCCAGACCCCTCACGTTCAGAGATAGCAACTTCATTTAAGAAACTGAGCGCGCATCTTCCTCGGGGGAATAACCCCCAAGCGTCATGCAATATCCCTATCGAGAGCAGCAAAACGATTCCGCACCGCTAACGGGCTGGTCGCACCCAGATTCACATTCTCTGCTGCAGCCACCGATGCCAATGAGGCCCTCAACGAAGCCCTCGCCACCTTCCCTGCCCTTCTCCGCCCCCCTCCCCATCTCTCATACGTCAAACCGAAACGCCGCTGCCGCGGCCCCACCCCTTCCAGAAGCGGCAGCTAAGAGCCCACCCCCTCACCCAGAACAGGGGCTCCCAAGACAGGAGGAGAAGACCCCACCGCGACCCCCACATCAGATAGAGCGGCCCCAACTCCAGCCGAGCTCCTTCGCACCACTTCCGAAGCAGACGCCCCTGCCTCCCCCCTCAGCAGGTCAACCCCTGCCCTAGGTTCAGCACGCACCTCCCCAGTAGAGACTTCCAGCCGCGATACGGGCGCGGCCCCACCGCCTCTGGCCGCACCACTTTCCGACTGCCCGAGGCCCGGCGCCCCTCTGGTCGAACCCCCAACCACCATCTCCATCTCATGAAACGCAGGCACCTCCTGGAGAAGATCCATGGAGTATTAGTGTGTGCGCCTATTGAGTTGTAACAGGGTAAATGGATCATGGAGAAGATCCATTTACCCCATCCAGTGTTTAGTCCCACATCGTCCAGTGGTGGGACTTGGAGGCTCTGGAGAGGCTATATAAGAAGCCCCAAACCTCCTGTACTCATTGAGAAAGTGCAATGCATATCACGCCCCGTTGAGGGCTTCTCCCGTGGTTTCATCCCGCTCCTCACGGAGTAGGGTTCCACGTAAAATTCCGTCTTCTTTATATTTCTTTATCTTTTCCATGTTCGCTTCCGCGTGTTTATTTTCTAACAGAGGGTGCAGCGGGTGTGGTTGGTGGCGCGGGAGTGTCGGAAGGTGGCGGGGGTATGGGGGTAGGGGCGTCGCTCGATGTCGGGAGGTTTTGTGAATCTGAATATGCTTGGGCAGCAAGCAGGTCATAAAATTTACCTCCTGAAATGGCCGGGACAGCAATCGGATCAACGTTGACGGCCTCTTTTTCCTCGGGAATAGGTTGGACAGCAAGCAGGTTGTCATTTTTCTCCTCTGAAACGGCTTGGACAGCGGCCGTTTCGCCGTTGTCGACGAGTTTTTCTTCATCACAAGTCTGGATAACGGCTTCGGTAGTGGACAACTTTGATAGGGCGCACATAGCCTTGAGATTAGCCATTATCTCTCGACCTTTGGACTGGAACTCTTGATATCTGGATTGGAAATGTTGATCTTGGGCCTCAAAATCTTGCCATTGTGTCCGGAAGTCTTCTTCGGCTCGTCGTTTACGCTCCGACGACTGTTAGTGTTTCGTCGCATGTCGGCGCGAACGTCTGGACGCATCGTCAGATTGTGAGGACGATATGTAGGCCATGCTATGATACCAATTGATGCAAATTGATTTTTGGCGCGACGTCGGAAAATAAATATTTAGAACAGTGGATATTTGGTGGAGAAAATAGAGGGGTTGAGAAGAATACTCGTCGGGAATACGAGGGATTTTGGGAGAGGAGATCGTGAAGATCACGCGTGGGGAGAGAGAGAGGGGAGAGGAGATAGAGATAAAAATCTCAAATTTTCATATTCACTGAACTGTCTAAAAACAATGGACCACCATCCCTTTATATAGGAGGGATGAGATTACAAAAATAGAAATCAAATTCAAATTGACAACTAATTATCCTAAATAGACTCTAACTAATTAACCGACTAACTACCTAATTTGAAATTCAAAATAAAGCTAATTGAGATCACACGCGATCTCTTTATTTAAATTAAAAAAAACACGACGACAAAAAAATATGCGATGACATAACTAATAAATGCAGCCCTATATTTTGATTCCACGCTGCATCAAAAGCACATTATTCTTGAAAGAGTTCAAGAATAATTTCATTGTTAATATATCCAAACATTGAGAAATGGATAAGTAAATGTGATTTAATTATCATAAATAATATGGATAAGATTTATATTATTTGAATGCATGAGAATTGAGATATTGGATAATTAAAGGGATTTTTACACCCATAATCCTAAGTAATTCCGTAATTACAATCATAACCCTGTGCAATTACGAGTTACGCGCAGGACCCTGAGTAATGTTCTCTTACACCCATAACCCCGTGTTAAAGTTTTCCCATTTTATATGACGGTATCTGATGCAGCGTGATCTCGAATTATAGGGCCGAATTTATTTAATTAATTAGTGGCCAATTTTATTTACGTTTTTAAGTTGTCATAATTGTCTAATTAAATAATTGAGATCGCCTGTGATCTCAACGTTTATTCGTAGATTTAATTTTGGTCAAGAGTCTAATTAGAGTAATTAGAGGTCAATTTGAATTTTAAAATTTGTCAGAGTCCAATTAGGATAAGTTAATTGTCAACTTTAATTAGTTTACTATTTTGTAACCCCATCTCTCCTATATAAAGAGATGGTAGTCCAATGTTTTTAGTCAGTCAAGTATTACGTTTTTAAGTTGTCATAATTGTCTAATTAAATAATTGAGATCGCCTGTGATCTCAACGTTTATTCGTAGATTTAATTTTGGTCAAGAGTCTAATTAGAGTAATTAGAGGTCAATTTGAATTTTAAAATTTGTCAGAGTCCAATTAGGATAAGTTAATTGTCAACTTTAATTAGTTTACTATTTTGTAACCCCATCTCTCCTATATAAAGAGATGGTAGTCCAATGTTTTTAGTCAGTCAAGTATTAATGAAATATTGAGATTTATCTCTCTCCTTTCTCCTCTCCCTCTATCTCCACGCGATCTCCGCGGTTCTCCTCTGTCAATCCCTCGTTACCGACGAGAGTTCTTCTTCTCAACCCTTCCAATTTCTTCTTCTCAATCCTTCTATTTCTTCTACCAAAAATCCACCATCAAAAAATTGTTATTTTCGACGTCGCTAAAGTTTCGTTTGCATCATTTGGTATCAGAGCATGGATATTGAATCGTTCCTACGATTCAACGATCCCGTAGCATATTGGCGTTTGAAGCTTGATCTCAACAGCATATCTCATGGCCCGCAGTCTCGTTCGCGTCAACGAAAGTTCAAAAGGCGTCTTATGGCATCCCTGAAAGTTCAAGCATGGCTGGGCGTGCTAACCGACGAAGATCTCGCCGTCCACGACGAAAAGTTCGCTGTCAACGAAGAAACGACCGCTGCCCCAGCCATTTCAGAGGAGGAAAACGCCGAAACGCCCGCTGTCCAGCACCTTCCAGACCCGATCTCGCCACCGGAATTGCTTCCATCGACCCCTCTGGCCGTCCCGGCGTTGCCCAAACTACCCCAGGTAACTCCCATGCCTTCCTCCTCGACCACAACCCCCGTCCCAGACCCTTCCGCACCACCACAACCACCCGCTGCCCTCGCTGCCTCAACCCCAACCCAGCCCCCAACCTCGCCGGCACCCTTCCCCACCCTCGTAAAGCCGACAGCCCAGAACCCGCCCCTCCATCCAGAACCCGCGCCTCTAGCCCGATCAGCCCTCATCGCCGCCTTCCCACGCCCCCTCCCATCGCCTTCCCCCCAAAACCCCCTCCTCCCTGCGACCTTTTCCCCCTCCCTTCCTCCACCTTCCACGCCCTCAACCGCGCCGTCACCCCGTCACTGTCCCCCTACCACGCCGTTTCCCCTCCGACACCCTCCCCCACCCCGATTCCGCCTCCCCCTCGCGCGACTCGGTGCGCCTCACCACACCACCCCACCAAACCCGATCTGTCTCCCCCCCAACAGTCAGCAGAGGCACCTCCTGCGCCCGCTGCCCTGCCCCCGACCCGCGCCTTTCCCTCCCTCCAGCCGCCGCCACCGCCGCGGAAAGGCCACCTGCGCCTGCGCCGAAATATGGGCCCCCATCGGGGCGGCAATATACATGGGCAAACCCTAACGGGTGGTCCGAAGTTGACGGGATGTGAATCCCACGACCCATGGAAAGGGAAATTAATTGGAGAAAATTGCAAAGAAGCCCCCTCTGGCTACTTTATTTATTCAAAAGGACATTGTAAGGAGCCCTCTTCCAAAATACCCTTAGATAAAGGAATACGAAAATTGCAGGGGCGCCCTTCTATTGAAAAAGACTACAAACGTAACATTGAAAAAGACCTTAATTGAAAGCCTTTGAAGCTACAGTTCAAGGATGGATTCTCTACTACGCTTCTACATCGAGCAATTCGTCGGGAGCCGAATTTTTTTAAAGCGGCGGAGAGTTGATGCAGCGTGATCTCGAATTATAGGGCCGAATTTATTTAATTAATTAGTGGCCAATTTTATTTACGTTTTTAAGTTGTCATAATTGTCTAATTAAATAATTGAGATCGCCTGTGATTTCAACGTTTATTCGTAGATTTAATTTTGGTCAAGAGTCTAATTAGAGTAATTAGAGGTCAATTTGAATTTTAAAATTTGTCAGAGTCCAATTAGGATAAGTTGGTTGTCAACTTTAATTAGTTTACTATTTTGTAACCCCATCTCTCCTATATAAAGAGATGGTAGTCCAATGTTTTTAGTCAGTCAAGTATTAATGAAATATTGAGATTTATCTCTCTCCTTTCTCCTCTCCCTCTATCTCCACGCGATCTCCGCGGTTCTCCTCCGTCAATCCCTCGTTACCGACGAGAGTTCTTCTTCTCAACCCTTCCAATTTCTTCTTCTCAACCCTTCTATTTCTTCTACCAAAAATCCACCATCAAAAAATTGTTATTTTCGACGTCGCTAAAGTTTCGTTTGCATCAGTATCTGTCAAACATTTTGCATCTTATACCCTTTAAATTCTTATTATTTGTGAATGATCACTCCCCTTCCCCCTCCAGCAACCACCCCTCCGACAAGCCTCCTCCCACCGACCAACCTCCCCCAGCCGACGACCTCCTCCAGCCCAAGAAACCCGACCCCCGCCCACCTCCTCCAGCCAGGCCGGCCCCAACCAGCCTCCCCCAGCCGACTGCCTCCTCCAGCCCAGGCTGGCCCGACCTCCCACCGACCAGCCTCCCCCAGCCGACCACCTCCTCCAGCCCGACCCCTCGCCCACCTCCTCTAGCCCAGGAAGCCCGACCCCCACCCCACCTCCGCCGCCCGCTGCCCTCCACCTCCCATACCCCAATCCCCATCAAAGCCCCCCATGCCCTGCAAGCCCCCGCCCCGCCACCCTCCACCTCTCGTACCCCAACCACCATCGAAGCCCCCTAGGAAGCCCGAGCCCCGCCACCCTCTGCCTCTCGTACCCCAACCTCGAAGCACCCACCCACCCCATGCAAGCCCTCACCCCGCCGCCCTCCACCCCTCCCCTGGAAGCTCCCCCACTGAGCTCCTCTTCCTCCCCTTCTTCCACTCGTAAAACTCCTCCACCCCACCCACCTCCCTCCTCCCCTTCTCCCCCCGCCGAGCTCCCACCCCAGTCATCCAAAAGCTCCTCCTTCGCACCGCCGAGCTCCCACCCCCCGGGACCTCCGCCCTCTACCCATCACCTCCCTGCAGGCCCCCGTGGATGCCCTACCCCCACCCCTTTCTCCTCCACTTCGCCGCATGTCTCGAGGAGGTTGGAGGTGTGGTTCCTCAACGTGGTTGTAGTGCACGCTCGTGGCCGCCTCCACCAGCACGACCCAACTTCCGACAGCACGACCCAACTCCCGCCAGTCTCCACCCCTCCCCTTCAGCTTCCACCACCCCCAGCAAGAACCCTCCCTCCCCCACCGACTTGCAACGAAGGCCCCTCCCCGCTAGCCCGCTTGCATGAATTTTTTTCCTTTCCTTTTTTTTGTCTAATCCTAGTCATTAGATGTAGAATGGTTAGATTAACTCACTCGTATGGTTGAGTTAACGTATTAAACTAAAGAAGGGTTATGGACGTGAGACGGAGTGAATATCCGAGGTTTCTCGTGCAATTCACGATTATGCGGATTTATAATTGTAATTACAAAATTACTCAGGGTTAAGGGTGTAAAAATCCCATAATTAAATGTGATTTAATTATCAAGGATATGGATAATGTGGATAGTACTATCCATATTATTCGTATATATTATAAATATGATTTATAATATATTAAAGAGAGATAATTGTAATTTACATTTGTTAATTAAGTGTTGATGTGAATTGGATTCACATTGGACAATTAATTGAAAATGTAATTTACATTTTATTTTGGGTTGTGAATATGATTCACAATTTTTTCAATGAATTGATTGCAATATTCACAAAATAATTAAGAATTATTTGTGTGAATAAGTTTCCAACAAATAGTTGTCGCAAATTAATTGGAGATAAATAGCTACCTTAATGGGAGGAGATGGAAGGCCACCAAGTCCCATTAAGAAAGATATTTATCTCTTTTAAATTATCTCCATGCAAAATTGATTTAGTTGAAATTAAATTGTATTGATGATTCAATATATATTTAATTAAATTAAATTAATTATTGTTGTGTTTTTGCAACAAAATCATGGCTATTGAAACAAACACAAACCAATCTAAATCATTGGATTTGTGTTGTCCATGGATTGAGATCCATGGACTTCCAAAATACTATATAAGAAGAGGCACCCTTGCCCTTCTAATGTTATGTTGTTGAACAACAATTGCTCTCTCTCTCTCTTTCTCATTCTCATATCACACGCCAATTCTCTCTCTCCCTCTTGAGTGGTCGTCCACTCTAACCTTAGAGAGAAGGTTGCTTTCATCGTCATATCGTTGTTAGTCCATCGCCTCGACCGTTCGTGGATCTCCGTCTCCTTCCGTGCGTCACGTTCGTGAAGAAGACATTTGATCTCGTGAGACGAGATCAGGAGATCCATTGCTTGGATCAACAACTCGGATTGCGAGAAGCACGCGATTCATCTCAACGCTCGCAAGCATCTCTACCGTCGGGTCGGACTTGAGACGGGAGGTTTCTTCGCTTAGAGACTCGATTACAACCACGCTACAAGAGGTATTCCTTTATCTAATATGTGATTTAGATGAAACGATCTGTGAATGGTTCATGGATCATGTGGTTTCATCATTTAAATTTTTTAAATTATGTCGCACCAAGCAACTAGTTCGACTAGTCGCTCATGATCGCATACGATGCGATCCCCACGCTTCCGTGATGCGCTTGAGGATTTTTCCATAATCCTTCACTCAGAGCCTTTCAATTTTCTAGAAGTACCATGTATTATCACAGAAGAAGTCGGGTACACGGGCTTGATCTCGGTGGACGTCATGGTGATCGCATAGGTCAAGAGAAAATGACCTATAAAGGATTTGTTGTCTTAATCAAGCATAGAGGTGACCTAAATCACCATTTCAGGAGATTAGGGAAGAGATGATGAAGGCCAACGGTGCGTGTCGGAGTTGGGGTGAGGGGGTTAGCGGCACATAGTAGTGGTATAAAAGGCCGAACATTGCTACTGGAGGTGCGTTGTGGCGAGTAGAGGGCCTGTAGGGGCTCTACATGGTGTTGGTGGCAACCTTCAGGTGCTCAGGGGGGCTACTGGCAGTGTTTTGGCAGCCCACAGGGGCTCTACCAAGGGTTGGCAGCTGAGCAGTAAGCTCCCAAGTGGTCGCTGGCAGCATTTTGGCAGCCCACATGGGCTCCGCCAATGATCGACAGTGACCAGCAAGTCCCGTCAGTGGCTGCTGCAGTGAGCAACAAGCCCGCAGGTGGCTGCAACGACGAGTAGAAGGCCTGCAGAGTCTACTCCACACGTCATTGGCAAGGAGGGAGCTGCAGAGGCTGTACCGTAACCTGAAGATGTGTGGACGACGCGCTGGTAGCGTGTTGCGCACGAGGTAGAGGTCTACAGGGCCTTGCGCGGCATTCGGGATGGTGGTGGCGGCGGGATCTAGGTCAGAACCAGGGTATAGGACCGATGCTCTGATAACATGTAGAAAAAGATGAAAGGACACAATGATATGATTTATTCAAGTGGGTCTAGAGGTCTTTATATAGGGTAGAACCCTAGAGAACTCATAACTAGAAAAATACATAAGTACCTCAAAGGAGTTTATAACGAACTAAAAAACATAAACACATCACTAACACTCCATATTTTAGAAGCAAACTCAATTTTTATAATGACAAGTAAATAAAAGAATATAAACATAAGAGCATAAATGACCAGGCAGGAAGAAGCTGCCTACCGCGAGCGCGCTGTTACCACCATCGGCCTGCATATGGGGCCAGAGCCTCTCGTAGACTTTAGGGCTCCTATACACGGAGCCCGGCGGCGTTCTCTGGAGGATGGACACTGCCACCCCCTCGGGCACCACCCCAAGCCCCATGGAACCCATGTACATCACCATCCCCGCGATATACAGCAACGGCGCGAACAGCAGCAAGCCCTTCCTTCGGAACACCGCCCATATCACAAGGTACACCAACTTCTCGCTGTACCTCACTTTTACCCCCTTCCTCCGTCGCCGAGGGGACCCCGCCGGCGACCCCGGAGGCGACGGCACGCCCTTCACGTGTCTGCTGTGCCCGTGCATCGGAACCCTAACCGACGCCCGCGATTGCTATGGCCAAATCGGCGGCGGGGCGGATCTGAAGAAGCCGATACGAACGAATTGCCGCAGATTGGATACCGATACCATTAGCATTCTACAGAGACGATGGAGCTCAATTAATGAAGAGACAAACAGAGAGAGACTTTAATTGCGGTGATTTATTAAGATTGTGACGACAAAATTTCTCTCGGTATATTATCTTCTCCCTTCTCTCGTGTGACGACAAAATTTCTCTCGGTATATTATCTTCTCCCTTCTCTCGTCTGCATCTAAAAAGGTGGAAGGTGGAACCGAGATGGGCAGGTGGGTGGAGTCAGTGCGGTCACCGGAAATGGGTGAGCGGGTTTGGAATTCGTAGACTCGATGTCGAGTTAGGATTTGGGCCATCCAAGCGTGGGTTAGACTTGCGAGCTTTGGGAGGTGTATAGCCTGTGGGATGACGAGGGTGTGTTGTTTGGGTCATGGATGATTCCAAGTGTCCGGAAGACTTGTACGTAGAAATAGATGTGCCACATTTTTATTTATTTTTAATTTACTTAGATTCGATAAATATAATTTACATGTAGGATGAAGGTACAAACTGGTCTGCTGGCTGCGGGATTCTAGTTGAGAAAATATGTAGAAAGATAAGTGATACGATGAATGAAGTGTATGCGTAAACTTACAAAGCTAAAAGATAATTCATAATTTCCATAATTACACCATGTTTCTGTTAGAATCATTGTTGCTTGCTAATTATATCGATTTTTTATATAAACTTTGTGATTACAAATGGTGTTGCGGATTTCATGATAGCTTCACTCCAACTCCAAGCATAAAGCATAAAAGATCAAATTTATTGAGACTATATAAGCCACTTAGTTGCGCAAACACTTAATTAAACATATATGAAAAGACTCGATGTGTGTGTGTGTGCATATACAAAATATACTTGACATAGAGTGAAGAGCCAAACGAAGAACTGAAGCAGGTTCCTGGAGCATGCATCATTCATCACCTTCCAGATCTATGATCTGGTGATTCCTCGCTGATCTAAGGTGCGCATCAGATTCGTAGTATCGTGAGCGGCATTTTGGGTGTGATTTGAGAAGAGTGTGCTGATTCGAGGGAGATTCACGCGACCAAAGTTCAAGGATTATCAGTTGCTTCCCAGTTCATTCAAACCCCTTCGTAGCCGTGCGATCAAGAACAAGGGCCCATAATCGATCGTAGCCATCCAAAGAGCCCTAATTCTCAACCGTTGATCAGATCATCCCGCGCAGATCAAGACCGTTAAAGCACGCTTCATCCTCCACCGTCCGATCAGTTTAGAAGCACATCTGAACCGTCCAAGGAGACACACAATTTAATGGTATATTTGCACCCACGGCCCCTGTCCTTTATTTATTTTTAAATTAGTTCCTGCGAGGACACGTGTAATCTCGTCGTTATTGGAACATTTGCATTTTATATCCTACACTTTAAATTATTTGCATTTTAGTCCTTTTTGAACCCCAGTGCATGCTCAGCACATGATTTTTATGGGTACATTGCAATGAAAGTTCTGATGTTTTAAGTTACTATTTGGAACTTGCAATTATTTTATTCACAATCGGGTCCAGTCCAGCGGGCCACGCATGCCCACGCATGTGAGTTTTTGGGAATTTTGCATATCTCATCATACATTTTACATAATTGTTATCATTCAGCCTGTATATTTGAAATAATTGCATATTAGTCCCTGTGAGTCTATTTTATTTTTGCGTATTTAAAATTAAATAAAAAAATTAGCAAAATGCATTTAGAAATTCTGCAAAATTCACACAAGCTTCTGTCACATTCATCTTGCATCTCCATTTTGCATTTTGCATTTTGCATTTTCTTTATTTTTACTATTTATTGAAATTCAAAAACCTCATAAAATATCCTTTTTGCATTAAAAAATCAATAAAAATTATAAAAATCCTTCAAAAGAATCTAAAAAATCTTGTTATTGCTTTTGATTTAATTTAATTTATGTCCATTTCTCGCATTTTCATTCCTCGTAAAACCCATAAAAGCATAAAACTCTTAAAAACATTAAAAATTCATTAAAATCTTTTAAAAATCTAAAAAATCACAAAATGGCTCTCTGGAAAATATTAAAAAAATATCTTTCACTCTGTATATATTTCAACTATTTTTAACATTATTTATTATTTTAAAGTTCCAAAACATTCACTTTATTTTCTGCTTACTTAATTCACTATTTTTTATTTACTTGAATGCTTTAAAAGTTGTAGAAAATTCTGAAAAAAATAATAGAAACATCAGAAAAAGTTTAAAAATCTAAAATAATTTTTGATTAATTTTCTGGTTATATTTGACATAACTAAAAAATACAAAATTCTCTTTAATTCTCTTATTGTTTTCTAAAAATAAAAAATATATATGATAAAAAAAATAAAAATCTGAAAACGAAATAAAAATAAAATTAGAGTTCCTTAAAAAAATAAAAAATCCAAAAAGAAAATATAACATCCAAGCATAGTGTGAATAGAAATTCCTTTATTCTTTCATTGAATTCTCATTGCATATAATATCCCTCGGGATTTTTGTAGCCTCCTTGAGTTTGATCATGTTAGCTATACATTTAAACTAAATAGCAAAATCTCTTGCTACATTTTCTTCTTTATTGTTGCTTGAGATTAAATAAAATTTGTGTTCGACACTTCTTTGGGTTGCAACAACCTTTGTGAATAATTCATAAAAATAAAATCCAAAATTTTAACGCTCAACAAAATGGCGTCGTTGCCGGGGAGGCATGGCGAGGGTAGTTAGGTTTTTCTTTGACCTACTATTCTTAGGTTGTATATACTTGTTTTTCTTTTTCTTATTTTTGTTTATATTTTCATTCATCCATTTCATTATTCATATTCACTGTATTTATTTCCATTATTTTTGCTCATATTTAAAAATATGTGTCGCTTGCACATTCTTGTGTTTCCTCCTTCTTGCGAGGGCCCGACGAGAGAGGGCGACATTCTTAGGAGTGTCGGCGCACCCAAGCAAAGCGGAGGCGACTTGATTCTTACTGAGTCGTAGAAGAGCGTAGGAGGAGGAGGAGAAGAAGACTTGAAGGAAGCCATTTTTTGGAGCATTTGACATAGATAGATTTAAGTATTTATATATTAATTCAAACTCTTGTAAAAAGTACATTATACACCTTATGTGCGGGGTCTATTTCACCAAGTGCTAGTGCACTTAGAGGACCTCATCGGTTTTGTTATCATCACATTCTTTTTCTTTATTTTCATGTGGTTTGATGTGCTTGAGCCCTTAGGGATTGCTTTATTAACTTGTTTAAGGCAGGTAGTTAATTAGGTCCAAAGTCCTAAATAAGAATTTATGCACCTATAGTGTAGAACGTAATTTGGACTTAGTCAAATTAACTGGTTCTTGCCCGCTAATAGAAGTTATTGCTAGGACGTTTCACATGCATCATTTAGGTTAGTTTATTTTTCTATATTTAAATTCAGTGTGGAACACCCTGCATGTAGAGTGCTACAAGGTATGCATCTCTAAACTATTGCATGCATCATTGAATTTTATCGCACATTGGCATTTCTGATTCCCTTCCTTGTTTTCACTCACATAATTCAAAAAGGAAATTGGACACTCGGTAAGAAATTCATTGCAAAATATTCAAAAAGAGTAACAACTTTGTAAAACTAGGACTGCTAAAGAAAACTCGACCCTAAAACTAAATGTAAGGACAATCACAATTATTTTGGGGAGAGTAACCCCCTCATTGTTTGAATTTACTTGCAACGTGAGAGAGAGACGAACACTAGAATAGAACCAAGCTCGGATTTTCATACAGACTATTGATTCTACACAAACAATTAGCTACTTCTCCGTGAGGAAATGTGGGTAGCCGGTAAACGGTCCGGATTTCCTTAGCAGAGTGGATGGTTTAAAGGACACTGCGTAAGACTCGATCCTTAAGTTATGAGTAGCCATTTTTTACTGTCCGTACTTACATCTATATTGGTTTAAAGTGGACGCAACTAGTCGTATGAATTCGAGAAAGTCTTTAGAGAAATACAGGCACCTATAGGTCATTAACTCTTTCAAAGATTATATTTATCATCAAATAAAAATGAAAAGATAATAGACCGAACTCTTACGATCTTTAGTTGTGCTGAGTTGGTGAATAGGGGGTTTGTTTTGTGTTTGATTGCTAGTGTTAGATATCCTTACATGCCCTTAACGCCTTCTACTCATTCTCTTCTTGTTTGACTTTCGTGTTCTCACATCTCGCCTCTTCATATCGAAGATGTCGGATTGGAACATTTCTCGTTCGGACTCTGCAGACTCATTTCACACTCCAAACCAATCGTCTTCTACTCAGGAAGACTCACTTCCAGAGTATTCCTCTTTCTCCACTTCATCTTTCACTTCATCCATCAATCCGTTGTTCAAGATTGACTCTAATCTTGAACTATCATTTGTGACTCCATCATTCCTGAAGACTAATCTAGTGCAGTTTACACTTGCAGAAACCGATACAATGCACTTGATGCCACATGAGGGAAAAGGTTCCATAGTTGAACAGTATGAGATCAACACTACCATGTTAGCTACATTCAGTCCATTTAGGCGCAGTTGTCAGAGTAGTCTGACTTTCAAGCAGCATTGAGAGATATGATTCTCGAACTGAGGCAAGACAGGAGAGAGGAGGATAGAAACAATAGTGGAGGTGGGAATGGGGGAGAAGAGCCTGTAGATCCAGTGGCTAAGCTCTCATTAAGGGAATCCTATAATCCAGGAGCAGGACAAACGAATACATGGATTCAAATTCCTGCGATTCATGGGCATTTCAAGCTTGAGCCCACTATGTTACCATTACTCCCCATATTCCACGGGCATATTAATGAAGAACCATATGTATACCTCCAACAATTCGATCGCATCTGCAACACCTTACATTACCCTAACATTCCATTAGAGTATGAAGTCTCTGGTTCTTGAAGATATTGTTATTACTGCAATTAAGTGTTTTATCTCCATAGTAGAATTGGTAACAGTTTACTTCTCCCACTACATGGCAGACATCTGACTTTTATACACATCTAGCATACACCCAGCTTCTCGTAACTGATGCACAAGGGCAAGCAGTTTTGGCATTCACTTCCTCAACTCCTTGAGGTGCTATCCCGTCAGACAGGTTAGTACTATATCTTAAGGAAAATAAGCCTTTCTTAGAATTTTCTAGAAAATGGAACATGTCCAAGGTGTACCACTAATGTGGCAGTCCCAATACTCTCTTTTCTTTTCTTGTGAACAACTTTAGAACTAAGATCTAAGAGGTATCCTTAAGATCATATCTCAAGGTATGGAATAACCAAACAATAAAACACTTAATATTATCATTATATCATTCCAAATGATTAGGATATCATCCACAATTAGCACGACGAACACAATGGCACTCCTGCTAAGCTTTCACATGGTTCATCAAGATTCTTTTATGAAATGATAATGTTTATAACTTCATAAAATTTAATGTTCCAACTACAAGAAGATTATTTGAGTCCATAGATGGAGTTCCGTTAGCTTGCACATCTTGCCTTCTTCAACTATGAAGCCCTGGGGCTACTTCATATTAATATCCTCAGAGAGGTATTCATAGAGGAATGCAATATTGACTTCCATCTTGTAGATGTCAAAGTCAAGTTGTGTAGCTATAGTTAGCAATAATCTGATGAGGTTAAGCATGGTCACTAGAAAGCAAGTCTCATCGCAAGCGATGTCTTCTTTCAGTGTGTATTTTGAGGATACGAACAATGCTTTGAAGGTCTCTACCTTCTCATTAGGTTCTCTCTTTCTCTAAAAGATCCATTTACACCTAACAGGTTTTACCCTTATAGGTGGATCCTCGAAGGTCCATATACAACATTTATATAGACTTTATTGCTAACATCCATCTTTCCATGTCATGATCCTTATATACATCATCATATGAAGTCAGATCATTGTCCGACATAACTGACACATGGAATCCATCTCCAAACTCATTTGAAGAGGTATGTGTGTTTCATCTTTAATTGTCCCTTTTTTCCGATTTCAGGAGCCTCATTATCTTTTCAAGATTAAATGAGTTTCTTTATTTTCATCTCAATTCTCAAGAGTGTCATCATCTAAGAATCATATCCTTGGAGATGAAATCTTTTAAGAATCTCAAGGTCATAAAGTAGGTATCCAATACCATCCTTTATTTTCCTAATGAAGCAGCACTCTTTGATGCTAGATTCCAGCTTACTTACATCCATGACAAATATATGGACCAAGCAACCTTAAATCTTCAAGAATCCAACACTAGGCTAGGTTCCAAATCATAACTTATGAGGATGTTCGGGTTTATATTTGCATGGAATCTTATTAAGGATATATATTGTAGTCTCTACTACATGTATACTAGGAACTAAGAGATAATTATGCTAAGATTCATCATTGATCAAATCATGTCATACATGATCTAATTGCATATGACTACAACTCTATTGAGTTTAGGTGTATCAGGAGGAGTGAGATAGGAATGATAATCGTATCTCCATAAGGTATTCTTTGAATTCATCTAATAGGTACAAGCTACCTAGGTTAGATCAAATTCATTTCATCTTCCTTCAAACTATGGTTCTAAACCAAAATTATGAAATCTTTGAACATTTCAAAGGTTTTTAAGTGAAGAGAATAAGTCTCATATCACAAATAATCATCAATGGATATCACATATCATTACTATTCATTCTGATATAGATGATCCACATACATCAATATGTATGAGATCTTAAATTCCTTGGCATCTTACATCATTCCCAGAGAAGGATGTATCGGACATTTTACTTTTTGAATACAATCTTCACAAGTATGTAAGATTTGAAATTTCAGACAATCTAAAGTTTCATCTCTTATTAGTCTATTGATCACATCAATAGACATATGTCCAAGGCTTGATGCCAGATCACTGTCAAATGATCTTCATCCCCCTATTGATCTTTAAAGGTTTAATTTTTAGTATTAGAAATGTTAATGAACAACTCATTAATTTTATAATTTTAGTAGAGTCCTCTGGATGTTAGATTACCATCTGAAATATATCCATCATATCTCTTTATGATAGGTCTATTCTTGAATGCACGTTTATTCCCAGTATTTAGAAATAAACAATGAATGTATTCTAATATCTAGGTCATAGAGACATTTGATAAACGCAAAAATCAGACCCATGGTTAATTGATATAGAGAGTTGTCGATGTAGAAATAACCGTGAAATCAGACTCGATTTATCAAATAAAAATCAATGAAATAGAAGAGAGAGAGAGATGAAGATGAGCGACTTCTCTCTCGTATTTCATCTACACTATATTATTTATCCACGTAAGTGTGCCTGGATCGAACTTAAGGAGGCAGAATATCAGAACATTGGTTTTTGATACAAGAAAGAAATCCTGAAAAATTCACTATATTCTTGGTTTTACAACAATCTTCAGAAAAGAATTAAAACGAAGACAAACTTACAAAAATTGGATGAGAAAAATATTCAATGAAAATCCATGAAAAATACCTCAAAACGTAGCTAGTGTAGTTGTGTAACTACCCTAAAATGGAGGAAAATACAACAAAAAAGATGTTTAAAACACCCCTACAACTCAGGGGCAGAAATGCAAGAAAAAACTTTTCCAATTACAATTGGGTCCCTAGAAGGGACTAATTTGCAAAGAAAAGTAATTTTATTACATTTAGGTCCATGTGTGGGGACCTAAATGTAATTTTTGGAAATTGCACGAGCGGGATGAAATTCATGGAAGCTTGGCAGGTTTATGACGCAATTTTCACACCGTTTCGCATTCGACGACATAGATTAGAAGGCGCGGCTGCATCTGGATCGTCCGTTCTTGATACGTCCATGTGGCTGGTGATGAAGGTCTCTTTGCTGATTTATTCCCGATGACTGGCGGTGATCTTGGGCCTCCAGTAGGGCCAGGAGGGACTCCTTCTCCCTCTGAGCTCACATGCGGATGATCTCCTCCGAAGGTGGTGGAAGGTGGCGGATCTAGGGGTTTGAAGATTGAGTTCCAACAAGGCTGGAAGCTGATGCAGACATCTCGCGATTTGGAATCTCCTTGATCTTGAAACTTCAGATGGATTGCGTTATGCTCCAGATAATGAATGAACTTGCAAATGAGTATTTATATGCTCGATTCGGAAGGAATCGACCAAAAAATTTAAGGGAATTGTAGATCAAATATGTAGTTTCCAGAAAATGTATAGTAAAGGAGATTAAAGATATGGAAGATGAATTGGGGTTGATTTGAGTTTACGATGGTTGAGGATCTTAATGACGTAAGTAGCTACGCTAAACACAGCTCGCGAATCGAGAAAGAAAAGGAAACAATGGAGGAATTGACCTGGGGATTCGAAGGTGGAAGACCTTCTGGATGATGGCTCGACGATGCGGTCTTCTCGGAGCTGGACGTGGCGGCGAAACGATGATGCAAGGCGGTGGACACCTTGGAACTCTCCTCCGGTCTATCCTCTTCCACGATGGGTTGACCTCGGGCCCTGTCACGGCTGGAGTGAGGCGAGGCACGTCGGTGAAGGTAGGGTGACGGCCAAATTAGTTATGGAAGCTGGAGCTTAGGAGTAGTTAGTTTGTAAATGGCGATTTGGAAAGGTTTTTATAGATGATCGGAAGGGGGGTTTGTTAAAGATATAGGGCCGATGTGGATCTAGGTTATTAGAGATAGAGGATCAAGGGTTCAGATCGGAGGTAGAAGCTTTGAGGTGGCGGGTGAAATTAGTTGAAAGAGGGGAGGTTAGAACAAACACCGGCCGACCTTCTTGAAGAAGAAGCTCCCAGGTGCTGACACGTGTCAGCACCTGGTTGGCCAAGTTAATTAAATACCTTAATAAATCGATATAAAATAGTAAATATCATTATTTTAAATAAGTATAAAAATTGAAAAATGTAGATAATTAAATTATCTAAATTATAGTATAATTAGGTTTAATAAATAATAATTATTTTACAAAATATAAATATTATATCAATAAATAAGTATAGATAATACTAAATAAAATAGATTTTGTTCAAATGAAATAAATGCAAGGATTCGAAATGCAATTGTTCAATTTATTGCAAGCTAACACGTGTCCTTATAGGACTTATTTGAAAATAAAATAAATATAGAGGTTTATGAGCAAATATACCATTAAACACGTGGCACAAGGAGCGAATATGATGCGTTGCTGATGGGATCAAACGATTGCGGATGAAGCGTGCTTGATGGCTCAATTTGCTCTGGATAATCTGGTCAACGATGCAGCTTTGGGGGTTTTTGAACGGCAAGGACCAAATCTGGGTGCCATGTTCTAGATCGGAGGGTGTTGAAGGTCTTGGAGGAACTGGAAAGAAGAACTATATCGAGCTTCGATCATGTAGAACTCGACCTTGGCTCACCCAAATCCTTTACGAAGAAGTGTTATGGCTCCCTGGGGTCCTTGATGAATCTGCATTTCATCATCTTTATTCATTTATTTTAGCTTAAAATCCCTTATAAAACAATTGTTAACTCCATATTCTTACTAGCTTGCATCTGTGTGTAAATATTGTACACTTATTAGCATTTTAACCTAAAATAAATAAAGAAAGAAAGAAAGGAAAAATAAAGAAAAGAAAAGAAAAAGAAAAAAAGAAGACTATATATATGTAATAGATACATGCTGACCCAAATCCCGAGATAAGGTCAAGACTTGACCTGATCGACCATGAATAAAGTAGGGGGAGATAGGGTCCTTAATCAAAAAAATCCAAAAAAACGTGTGTGCTGTGTATATTTATATCTAACACTATTTTATTTGTAGACAAATTGACCTCAAACAAAATAATATTCAAAACAAAAGTTGTAAATAAAAATGTGTCCTAAATAATAAAAATAATTGCACAATCAAATCTTGTACATAATAAAAGCAACCACACTTGGAAAAAGCGACTAACAATAGTTGAAAGACCAATTTCGGTTCCATATGAATTCAAATTGAACCAAACTCACTTCCATTGTATTCTAACATAAATTATCTTTAAAATGGTTGTGATTTCATAATTTTTGGAGTTACGATTGAAAAGTCGGTTTTCTAGGATGGTTTGTGCAATTTTACCATTTATCTGTACATATTGTATTTGTAAATATTTTTACTAATTATTTAAAACAAAAATAAAAATAATAAAATTTTTAAAACAAAAAAAACAATTTCCTTATTTAACTATGTATATAATGTACCATATGTATATAGTATATGTATATAGTTGTTATTCTTAAATAACCACCACAAAAAAATAAAAAAAATAATATTTTTTTCAATTTAATTAAGTGACGAAAATACAAAAAAATAATTTTTGTAAATAATTTTAACTTTAATCTCTTTCTTATCTCTATCTCATTTCAATTTTTTCCTTATCTCTTTATCTCATTTCAATTTTTTAATTTCAAATTCTAATATTTTCTATTTATATGGCTCCTTCTCCCTCATTCCAACTTGATCAATCTTTGATGAGAAGAGCCTTTTCTCGGAGAGCTATCTTGTCGTAGAGAGGTGCCTAGCCTCCGAGCCGTCCAGTGACACCGAGTCAGCCTTCGTCGAGGCGATCACGATCTTTTCCGCTCCTAAGGTGAGAACCATCATTTTCTCTCTCTTTTTTTATCTTAGGTTAATCTTAGTTTTATTTTTTGCCTCTTTTTTTCGTCGTCATTTTTTTATCTAGATTTCAGAATCCATCACAACTTGATTCGCTACCGATCTCGATTTTTCATTTGACATCTCGATCTATTCGCGTTCTTTTCTACCTCGCATGGTCTCTCACCTCCAACCACGCACGGTGGTTGGAGATCCAGTTCCATCCGCCATTTTCCTTGGAACCGCACTCGTTCACGTCTTCCTTTTTGACTTTGGGATCGCGCCGTCGTGCTCACATCCTCATTTGTTTATAAATAAAAAATATAAAAAATAAAAAAATAGATTGTTTTTCCTCTAACATTTGTTTTGCAGAAAATAAAAAAAAACAAAAAAAATTACAAAATATAAAAATTGTTACCATTCCTATTGTTTCTAAAAAATAAAAAAATTATTTATTATTTCTTTCTCTTTCTGTTAAGAAACAAAAAAAATAAAAAAATCGGCAGCAGGCACACCCACTCCAGCTGTCGGCGTGCCCGTCGCCATCCTTCGATCATCTGCCCTTCACCGTAGAGCCACACCGCCGCAGGCGCACGCCATCGACACCGAGCTTCACTGTCACTGCCTACCGGCATTCGTTCGCACTGTCGCGCCACCCGCATCTCCATCAGCCCCAGCCACGAGCGACGCCTTCCTTCAGCCGTTGCGAATCACCGTAGACCGTCGACCGTCCAGATCCACCGCCATTGTAACCTCATGAGTACCGTTGATGCCATCGCCCATCTCAACAACACCATCCCGGCCACCCAAGCTCCACTCTTCATGTCCAGCTCCACCATCACCGTCGTCGCCGACCACGAAAAGATCCTCCACTGCGAACCAAATCCCCGCCGTGAGTCCAGCCATACGCCTGCCGTCGCACCCCCTTTTGTTATCTTGCGAAGGAAGAAAAGAGAGGGGCATCCACGCTCGCCTCCCTTGTGCCCCTATTTTGGCTTGAAAGAAGAAACAATAAGAAACACACGTGTTCATTGGCTTAAAATTGGCGAAATTATATCTACACCCCTGGAGATTTGAAAATTGTGCAAAAGCCCCCCGCTTCCAGCAAGTCACGTGCAACGCATGTATTAATTGGGTATTTTGCGAATTCTTCCCCATTTTTTCTATTTATTTATTTAATGCAAAAACAATAAACAATTGTAATTCAGTCCATGCTTTCCAGACTCTATTTTGCATGCTTCTTTTCATTGAAATAAATGTTTTTGTTGCTCAATAAATTCTCCAAAATCATGTTATGATCCTGATGTGTGTATTTTTCTAGCATAATTTTTTCATTGCATTTTATGTTCATTTGTTATTATAAAAAATAAAAAACAATGCCATTTTCTCTTCATGTAATTCATAAATTCATAAAAATTTGAATATTGCTCTAAAAAATTCCAAAAAATAGATTAGTTTTATTTTGATGCAGTTTAATTCCTATCTAATTTTCGTGCAATAATTCTTTTCAAAACCTAAAAAAATTGAAAAATATCAAAAATATTAGAAAATCATAGAAAATTCTAAAAAATCCAACAATTGTCATTTCACTTCTTGTTTGTGGATATTTGTCTATAGTTTAGTAAAAAATAATTCCCAGGAGTTTTGGACATTTAAAATATTTTTAAGTTGCAAATTTCTCTAGGTTGTGCAATGTTTATCATTTTTGCCACTATTTGATTTTTTGAAAAATACAAAAACATTTGAAAATTCTACAAAAATTTCCAAAAACATTTCAAAGCTTTTAAAACCCAAAAATATTTTCTCTGAATTTTTCCGAGCATTTTTGATATAACTGAAAAATACAAAAGAGTATGATGTGTGTATTTCTTCTCGTGTGCATATTGTTCTTTATTTTTGAAAATAAAAATTGCAAAAATCAGAATCATTAAAAAATGGAAAATTAGAAAATCAAAAAATAGAAATAAAAAAATTAAAAAAATAAAAAGACAAAAAAGTTCACAAAAAAACCAAGATAGTTTGCCATTGAGATCCCTTTTTCTTTTAATTGAATTTCGAATAATTGAATAACCCTTGGGAATTATAGCATCCCTGGGTTTGATCATGTTGCTATACTGGTAAATAAGTAGCAGAAATTTCCATCGCTTCATTATTCTTGTAATTATTTTTGTAGCTTGAGTAGAAAAAAAAGTGTTTGTTGACGCTTGATTGGGTTGCAACGACATTGTTCATAATTA
Organism: Ottelia alismoides; assembly: GCA_037367405.1. NCBI lineage: Eukaryota > Viridiplantae > Streptophyta > Magnoliopsida > Alismatales > Hydrocharitaceae > Ottelia > Ottelia alismoides. The sequence continues at coordinate 552,797 of JAZKJV010003503.1, read as the reverse complement.
ATATAACTAAAACCCACTTTTTATATTTTGCCACATAATTCCTTTGTTCATATTCGCTGTTTTTATTTCATTTTTTTGCTCATATTTGATAATCCTGTTTCTTATACATTTTCTCTTTTCTTTTTCTTGCGAGGACCCGTGGAGCGAAGGAGGCGACCCTAGGAGAGCCGAAGCACCCAAGCGAAGCGGAGGCGGCTTGATTCTTCACCAAGCTGCATGATAACGTGAGAGGAGGAGAAGAAGAATTGAAGGAGACAAAAAAGACTTAATTAATTTATTTATTTTTCTAGCATTTGAACCCTTGTAAACGGACATTCATTTGTTGCAGGGTCTGTTTCGCCAAGTGCCGGTGCACTTGGGGGACCTCACCAGTTTTGTTTTCATCACCTTATTTTTCTATGTTTCACGCGGATTTAGTGAGCTACCTATTGGTTGCTTTAATTAATTTGCTTGAGCCCAGGTAATTAATTAGGTCCAAACACCCTAAACAAGAATGTTTGTACCTATATATTAGAGCGTAATTGGACTTAGTCATATTAACATGTTCTTGCCCGTTAATAGAAGTTATTGTTAGGACGATTCACTTGCATTTGCATATAGGTTCATTTATTTTTCTGTATTTCAATTCTGCACGGATCACTTGCATGTAGAGTGCTGGAGACAAGGTACGTGTTTCTAACCCCTACATGCATCATTGTATTTAATCACGCATAGGCATTTCCGATCTCCTTTCCTGTTTTCGCTCACATAAATTAAAAAGGAAATTTGACACTCGGTAGGCGATTCATTGAAAATATTCAAACCAAGTGACCACTGCCTAAAATTTGGGACTGCTAAAGAAAACTCGACCCTAAAATAAATGTAAGGAAAGTCATTGTTTTGGGGAGAGTAACCCCTCATTGGTTGGTTTGCTTGAGCGAGAGAGTGACCCGTACACTAGGATAGAACCACGCCTGAACTCTCTTAAGACTACTATCTTGTGATTTGTTATTCTCCACTGAGGACTTCACCAGGTAGCCGATAATCGATCCGGGATTTCCTTAGTAGAGTGGGCAGATCATATAGCCGATAAACGGTTCGCACCCATACTGGCTGAGAAAAACTAGTTGTAAGATTGGGATAGTCTCCTGGGAGCATTGGGTTCCTAACAGCTCGCTCTAACCGCTCTGATAGATTGTATTCTCACCGAACTCTAAAAACTGACAAGATAAGTGACCGAACCTTCACGATCTTCACATTGCGTTGAGTTGGTGAACTAAGGGTTTGTATTGTGTTTGATTGCTTGTGTGCATACTAGATCCTTTTACGCATTTGCGCCTTTTTTCTTGCATAGCTGGACTTGACTATCGTGTTCTCCCGATCCCTGTCTTTTGTTTCGAAGATGACCGAGTGGAGTTAGTTTAATCCGATCTTCATGGACTTCTCGCACTCTCCAGCCGATCCACCTTCCTTTTTCCAGGAGGACTTTCCTCCTGATTTTATGCATATACACCTAACCCATTATTTCAGGAATGAGATGATGATTTTCACCCACCCTCATTCCACTCACCCGACCCTCTGATTTTGGAGTCACCTTTCATGGTGTCCACATTTGAGACCCTAAACTAGATGATGGAACATATGAATTCAAAGATTAGCAATCTATTTAACATAAATACGATCTAGAATGCTTCTCCACTATTTGAGGATATGGATTCACTTGAGGATAATCATGAGAGCTTGAAATCACCCGAAGTACAAAAAATGAGAAAAGTTTAAAAATCCAAAAAGATTCTGGAAGACACATTGTTGATTCATTTTATGAGGAGAGGTCACCCATGTAAAACCATTTTCCCACACAATCATTCACCACATGTCCCACCTTTGACCCCGAGGATGTTACTGTACAGACTGCTCTTGGCAATCCTCATGTATATGTTGATTTCGATCTCCTCCCTTGTATGGAGGATGTCCAAAATTTCAAAAAATGTTAACTGAACCTGAAGTGATGGCCACCCTTCATGAGATCATTAAAGCCCCACTTCACCAGGCCATGACACATTTATCTTCTCCTCAACACAAGAAGAGAAAGAGGAGGAGTAGATCTGGGTGTCACATCTTGACCATGGCCACTGCCTACGCCATCTCTCACCATCCACATTTTAAGAAAGGGAACACTGCCACACCTCTTGTGAGTTTCTCCATATCTGAATATTCTTGTGATAACACTCTCCTTGACGGCGGTTCGTCAATCAATATAACACCCTTCTCTGTGGTACAATCTCTTCATCTTGGGCCTCTCAAGAAAACCAGGATGACAGTTCAATTTGCTGATGGAAAGAGGCCGAAGGTGATGAATCTCCATTTCATCACCTTTATTCTATCATTTTGGCCTTAAAACCCCAGCAAATGGATGTAAATAGCATTAATTTGTCCATAATAGCATTCATTATTTATTGTATATAAAATAAGGTTTTTAATACCAAAATTATAGAATAAAGAGAAGAAAAAAAAGGAATAAAATATTGCAAATATTTTATGACCCTAATCCCGAGACCAAGTCCAGAAAGGAATTGGTCGAAAGGAATAAAGTAGGGGGAGATAAGGTCCAATAATACAATAAATACCTCATTTATTTATTAATTCATTTATGCATTTTTGACACCTATTTTGTATTTAATTATTTATTCATCAAATAAAGAAATTTTGTACATGAAAGTTGTAGAAAATAATGTAAATAAAAATACAAAATTGAGTTTGTACAAAAATAATACACAGTGTACATTTTATACACAAAATAAAAAGCCAGAATCTCAACTTCACAGACCCATATCTTGCAAATAAAAACTCAAAATCACCCAAAATCACTTTAATTCTATATAACTTCAAAAAATCGAAACAAAATAAAATGTAGAATAAAATACGATGCTAGAATAATGTTCAAGGTCCATGAGATAGTCCAAAGTCTAAAGTAGCAATATAGAAGAAAATACAATAAGGGAATAAGGCTTTCTTACAATTAGGTCCCTGGTCAGGGACCTAATTATAACAAAATATCTAGAGTCTTACACCTAGGTCCTTGTGTAGGGACCTAAATGTAAATACAACAAACTTGTGGAGCGAGTCTGAATTCTGGAAGTGACAAGGTCTTGAGCATAATATTTCCACCGCTTCACAATCCGACGGTTGAGATTAGATGAGGCTCGCACGATTCTGGGCCGTCCATTTTGGACACATGTCGCCAAACTGCTACGTGGTTGTTCGTGGGCATTCTTCTCCGATTCTGGTGTGACGATGGCAGATTTTCTGTTTCGATCAACCTCCGGCGATGTACGAGCAGTGGCAAGCTCCTGCAGGGCCATGAGAGGATCACGTATCCCCTTCGAGCTCTCCTACGATGAGAAGTGGTCGAAGACGACGACATATGCTAGAGAAGTGTACGACTAGGGTTTGTTCCTGGATAAGAATTGATTGCTGCTTGATTGTTGAAGATGATGGTCCTCGAGGCTCCATATAATGGTAATGTTGCTCCAGATGTAATATCAAACCTGTAATTAAGAATATTTAATCTCGATTCACGATGGAATCAGCCAAGAAGGTAATAAATCTTGCAGTTCAAATAAGGTTCTAGGAAGAGGGTAATTCAGAACGAAATATGAATCAAATTGGAGAGGTTCTTCAATGGTAATCGATAGAACGAAGGTTAAGGCATCTAATTAGGTGATTAGCTAATCTAATAATGCTCGAAGATCGATGAATGAAAGGAAATGGAGAAAGGAATCTGTCAAGATTGAGGTGTATTATATCAGGTCATAGCTCAACGGCTGATACTCGTCGGAACTCTATACGTGCGGTGGCACGATGCAAGGAGGATGGACACTTGGAACTATCCTCTGGACCTTCCTCCTCCACGTGGGTCGACGACGAGGCTCTGTCACAGCGGGAGTTGACCTAGGCACGACAGAGAAGATGGAGGTCGGCTACTGGATCTGGTAGTTAGAAATAGTTATTTGCAACTAAGTGATGAATCTATGATTCATCACTCTAAACGTTGAAAATAGAGCATCGTTCCCAATTAATTAGCTACATTTTCCCATTTATTCTGCTTTATTATCAATCATGCACCTATAAATAATTTCTGCATTCTAGCATGCATTTTCGCATTAAAATAAGAAGCCAAATTCACTTATAAATATTCACCTGTATATTAGCTAAAATACCATATTTGTATCTATTTTATACTAACTCCAAATCAAATAAAATCAACTCTATAGTGTATATATTACTAACACTAATAAAGGAAAATATAAAAAAACACTATCTTGTAAAATTGTCCAATAAAACCCAAATCCAAGTTTCCAACTATGAACCATAAAATGTGCATATCTCTCTCATACAGTATCCGATTTAGGTCTACTCACTTTTAAAGTAATATACATTCAAAGATCTTCAAAACAAGACAATTTCATGAAAATCGGAGATCGTATGTGAAACTTGGGTTTTGGGCCCCTATTGTATATTGTACATATCGACTAAAATACCCTTCATTTTATCTTTTTATTTTTCTTAATTATTAAAAATACAAAATAATTATATTAAGTTGTAAATATTTTTTTCATATTTTCTCTACTTTTGTTTTGATTTTTCTCTAATTAAAAATGACAAAAGTTTTTTGCAAAAAATAAAAATGCGAAATTTTATATCTATAAGGTAGCCCCAAAAATTCTTTTTGTACATATGACTTCCTTTGATTTTCGATCCTTCACAGAAGTTGTAGATCTTGTCGAGACGAACAACTTTCATGTTTACCACCTTTTAATTTGACCTCTTTTGATATTTCTTTTTTATTTTTCTTTGATTTAAATTTAGATTTTTCTTGGATCGACACGTGGCAGCTCCTAGAGCCGCCATGTGTCACCCATTTTTATTATTTTTACTTATTTTATTTTATTTATTTTATTTAATTATTTAATTTATTGAATTATTATTATTTTTAATTATTAAAAATAAGTGCCACGTGGCCGCTCCCGGGCACGCCATATGGCGCCTCCTCCTTCCTCCAGCCATCACATGCGACGCACATGATGGGCCCATCCCCTCCTTTCTCGGTCAACCCATACGCCGTTGCCCCACGTGCACAACTGCCGAGACTGACTGTTGAAGCCAAAAATCGATTGTCTTAAGTTCCACACAAGGCGGGAACTCAGTCGCTGAGTCGACCATACGAAATCTGGGATTCAAACAACAATTAGCCCACAACAATCAAACAATGAAAAGCAATATGTGGAGTTAAAATTTATTATAACTCTACAATAAGTGTGTATAGTGCAAGTATGTGTAGAGTGTCGAACACGGGGAACAAGCAGGATAGATCTAAAAAGTGCTCAAGAGTGAATGTGGTGATTTTCCTACAAATGAGCTATTTTTGTGGGTTTTAAATTTTTATTTTTTATTTAATTTTTGTTTTATAATTTTATATTTTGATTTTTAATTTTCTGATTTTTAATTTTCTTTTATATTTTGTATTTTTATATTTTCCTTTTTCAATAATGAAGTATATATAAGATAAATGAAAAAGAGATATAATATATAGGGAAAATAGGTAAAAATAAGCAAAAATCAGGAAATAAGATATTTTTGGGCTTTTTATATTTTTCAAATGTTTTTCTAATTTTTCTAAATTTTTTCTAATTTATTTTGATATTTTTAAAGTCAAAAATACTGAAAACAGTGAATAAACTAAAAGATAGAAACTAAAATGAGGATGAAAAATACTAAACAGAGTTCAAAAATCCTCAAACTAATTTTAAATTGAATACAATAAAATAGAGAAAATTTAGAGACAAAAATATATTTTTAGGATTTTCTGGGTTTTTTAAAATTTTTATAAAGTTTTTAGGGGTTTTCTAATTTTTAGGAGTTTTACTTAGATTTTTTAGTGAATTTTGGAATGAAGTTAAAACACACAGAAACACACAAAAGGTGATTTTTTTATAATCTTTCAAGAAGTTTGTATAATTTTTATGTATTTTCTAATGCAGACAGTAAAGAAAATGCATGTTTTTGAATTTTTATAAATATGAAAATACAGTAAAAATGCAAACTAAAAATATGATGTGAAAGAGTAGCTAAATAGAAGCCTAATTTATTTTTTTGGTGATTTTTAGGATTTTATAGATGCATGAAATAAATAGAGACAACAAATAGAAAATACACAACTGACAGGGGTAAACATGTAAATATCCAAAACTCAAGGGTCACAGTTGCAAAATATCCAAAACTATTACACTGAATAAAACTTTTCCTAGACTAAAACGAAATAAAAAGACCCGCAGCGGGGTCCTTGCAAAATGTCCCCCACCCACGTGCGTGAGTCACGTGGCGTGACGTGGACAAGGACCAATGTGCAAATAAGAAAAGTCCGGGGGTCTGGTTGCGAATATTACAAAACTTTTAAACAACAAATGAAAGATTTAATACTAATAACTAAATACAAAAATCGCCGGGGTTAAAGGTGCAAAATACCCAGGCAGGGCGATCCAATGGCGGACGTCACTTCACTTGTCCACGTGGTGAAGATATGACGGTCGGTGACGTTCCGCTGATGACGGCCCAGATTAGATCTCTAGGGGTGATCGGACAGTGGCGAAGCGTGGAGATCTGATGGCTGACGTGTGATCTGGAGATTCGGCCTGATCCAACGGCGTTGGAGGGCGGAGGAAGAACAGGGAAGCAACGCTGGTGAGGCGAGCTTCCCCGCTCTAGATCTCGATCCTCCGGCGTGCTCTCGTGCTCAAACTCGGCCGAACAGCTCCTGGGGTCTCCCTCTTGCTCCTGGTGTCTCCAAAACCCCTCGGCGACGGCCGAGATTCTCGCGAGGGGACGGCGGAGCCGAATGGCTCCAAGGACCTCCGGCGAGATCAAAATGAGCCCCAGGCTCTTCGATGTATGTGTTGACCTGCAAAAAAGAAGTGAAGGGGTCGAGGGAAAACTGCCTCGACCCCGCAACGAGGTGGAGAAGGGCGTAGGACGGCGGTGGCGCTCGAAGTCGAAGATGGCTGGAGCCACTCTGGTGAGGGTGGCGATTAGGTGATTCGATGGGTGAAACTCGAAGATAAATGGGGGAAACTGATCCTAAGACTACGGGGAATAAGAAGAGCAAAAGAAATTGAAGGAAAACAAAGACCTCGGAGGTGGTATACCTGAGGTAGGGGAACCTCGACGTCGGAATTGGCGGAGATGGTGGAGCCGCCTCAGGCCCTCCTCGACTCGCCTGACACGAGGGCGATGGAGCTGTCACCTTTAGCTACCCGGGGAGCACAAAAGGGAGGAGAATGGTGGACCAAAAGGGGTTCAAATGTTCAAATGAAGGTTTGTGCTCTATAAGAAGGGTTGACGGGGTGACTAGAAGATCGAGGCACATCGGGCGATGCGTTGATTCGATTGCCGAGGTTTCACCTGGGTGTGGATGCCCATCGATCGAGGATAAAAAGTCAAGAAGAGAGTTACGCGAGATGGTGAAAGATGGCTCCTCGAAAAGTACGAGAAACCAAGTCAAAAACCACTTCTGACACGGGTACAGACCTTGGTCAACCAGCGGAAGCTCCTGGTTGGTCCACGTGGACCGACCAGAAAATTCCGTGGCAAAAATATTTCAAAAATTATTTTAAAATAGCAAATGAATTTATTATTTTTAGATTATTAAATAAAAAATGTTTGTTATTTTCTGAAGTATTTTAATATGATTTTTATTTATTTTTGTGAGATTTAAAAATACAAGTTGCCTTTTTAGGCCTATATAGGTGTACAAATCTGTATATTTTAATATTTGATTTTGTATATTTAATTTATTTAATTTTGTTTATTATTTTTAAATTTATAAAATATTTTTATACACTTAAATATATTTTTATTTTATTTTTCTGAAGTGTTTTGTACACACAATAAAATATAAGTAGTAATTATATAGGTATATGTACATGTATTATACCTATGTGTTATATACATGTATTTAATTTTTGTGTTTTCTTTATGTTTTTATTCTGATTTTAATGTACACATATATTATAAATAATATTAACAAAATTATAAAAATAGGAAATTATAAAAATAATGAATAGTAAATAAAATGAATATTTTAATATGTACAAGTATACAATAGGGGTCCAAAACTCAACTTTCAAACCATAGCTTCACAAAATACGAAACCACCTTCATTAAATAACTTATTGAAAATTATATACAATTAAAGGTGATTTTGATGAATTTCGAGTTTTTATTTGAGAGATACATGTTTCGGAAGTTGGGATTCTAGAATCTTATTCAGATCATAACTTTTTATCCGTACATTATTTTTGAGTGAAATCAATTTTATATTTTTCTATATTTAATTATCTACAATTTTTATGTACAAAGTTTCTTTATTTTAAGTGTAAACGATGGAACTAAAAATAGGTCCCAAAATGAATAAAGAATGAATTGAATAAAAGGGATTTTTATTGTATTCTGGCCCTTATCTCCCCCTACTTTATTCCTTGTCGACCTATTCATCAAGATGCCTAGGTCTCAGGGTTTCGGCTCATAAAATATTTACAATAATTTATTCTTTTTCTTTTCTTTTCTTTATTCTATTATTTTGGCATTAAAAACCGTATTTTATACACTATTTACATACACATGCATGAATGCTAAAATGTGGTAATTAAGGGCATTAACAAGCATTTGCTAGGGTTTTGTGTGGCCAAAATGATAGAATAAAGATGATGAAATGTGGATTCATCATCCCCCTATACTTGCCTTTGCTAGTCACTAGCAAACACTTATGCAATAAGTGCAGAAAGGAAAAACAAAGAAAAGAAAAAGAAGAAAATTGGATTAAGTTTAATTATCAAACTTGTCTTCACAAAATAAAAGTTTGGAGCTTAAGTCGGACCTTTGTAATTTTAGTACGGGAGGAACCTTAATGGGAATCAGATTTGAAATCCAACAGCCTTCGAGAATTCCAAAACCCAACTCAAGTCTCCTCAATAGCCAGGTCAGAAATATCTCAATTCATACGCAAACCCTTACAACTATAAATCTGACTCGTACAATGTAAGTGATAGTGGCTCTACCCAACTAGAATGACAAAGAGACTGACTTCTCCAGCATGACAACCCAATGATTCCCCAATCCAATAACTCCTTCCTCGAGGAGCGGGGTATTCCCTTCTAAGTTCAAGTGTCAACCAGCTCAAGAGGAAGGGGTGAAGAGAAGAATGGACGGTAGCCAATGTAGCTACCTATTCTAGGATGCAAGACCAGTGTAGTCAAGTCATCCAGCTGCAGGCTCACATAATTTGACTTTGAATCTCAAGCTTTCTTATTGACTATACAACATATGTACACTCCGACAGGCATTTTATTTTTATTTACAGGCCTGCCCACTTTTTTTGGATTTTTTTGAATACTATATACAACAGCATTTACATAGGGAATATTTCCTCTTGAGCCAGTAGACTATCCCTCTTTTGAAGTTTTATTGCAACCCACACTCTCTTGTCTTTAGAATTCCTCATCACTGGACGAGTTGGGGTGCACTTCCCTCCCTAGAGGAGGACAAGTGTTTCCACTTGTGTGCGTCTCAAACCGGCAAATCCAACCCCCTCACCACTCCAACTGAGTTGGGCCATGTGAAAGGTGCAGGTGTCCAAGTTAGGTCATTATCCACAAGAGTCGTGCGTATGCTATGAAATACTCTACTTAGGCAGTCAAGAATCCATTGAACTAAGTCTCGTGATCCCCAAAGAATTAAGTCAACTAGACCTGAAGTACCTCAATTCCAATTCCTATAAGGTTCCTGTTAATTAGGTAGATTTTAAGGTCCAATCAAGCTCCAATCTCCGGATTTTATTTAGACTTGTTCAACCATCAAACTCAATCTGAAAATGCTCATGTTATGCAAATGCTATGCGGAATGCAGAAAATCTTTTTGTGATGCAATTTTTCAAGATTTTGAACTTTTTATGGATTTTTGAAAAGATGATGCATATGCATTTTTTTGTATTTTTCAAAAAGATTTCTCATATATTTTTGGATTTTAGTTTTGCAAATGTTTTTGGGATTTTTGAAAACAAAAGATTTTTGGCTAAAAACTAGGTACAAATATTTACACGGGCAAGCATTTTATATTTATAAGAAGTGGATTTTAAGAATTTACAAGGGTAAGTGGTCAATTTTATAGATATAGAGATTTTTAGGTGTGATGTATGTATTCCTCAAACTTATTTGACAAAGGTTTTTCAAACAATTTTGAAAGCTATAGTCCAAAATAATTTTTACAAACAATTTTTACAAACATGTACACACATTTGAAAATCATTTTACAAAGGTTTTCCAAACGGTCTAGATAGAGTTTTCAAAATATTTTTACAACCATTTTTCAAACTATTTGCAAATCATTTTTCAAGCATTTTTATTTCACACAAAGAAAATAAACTTTACAAAACAAACAATTTTTACAAAGGTTGAAAACATGTAACAAAATGTTTTCCAAATAGTTTTCAAAAGATTTTTCACAAAGATTTTCAAACTTTTTTTCAAACATTTTGCAAAAAACATTTTCACTTGATTTATTAATCAGTAAATACAAAAAGAATTTGAGGAATGATAAATATCTTTTTATTAGGGTTTTCTAATGAATTTTAAAGAATTATTGGCCATCATTATTAATGAAAATACGAAAGTACGAGTTATGGCTAAAGTATATACATAGTATATATGACCCCCTATACTTAGCTTGAGCTATGTCCTCATAGATCAGAGAGAAAAGAGAAGACATAACTCGTGCTGAGTATAGACAAGTCTAAAGAATAAACGAATAAGAGATGAACGAATGAGAAGTTGACCGCCCCCCCTATACTTAGGATCAAATAATCCTAAGTATAACAGACTGTACACAAAGCAGGGAGGGTCAAGGGTGGGAATGAACAGATCGTACTCAGATTGTATCCCCCTATACTTAGGGTAAGATATCCCTAAGTATAGACAAGAAGAGGTGATAATGGAGAGGATCGGAAAGAATAGCAAAACTCGGGGTGCACACCCCCCTATACTTAGGATAAAGTACGTCCTAAGTATAGAAGACTGTCTACAAGGGGCGACACATTTCTGATAGATAAAGAATATAGAAAAGGAAAAGAAGAAAAGAATAAATAGATCACAGCTCAGTGTATGCACCCCCTATACTTAGGACAAAGTATGTCCTAAGTATAGCAAAATCATAAGATGAAGACGGGGTGTCATACATATGAGAGAATGATTGATATGAACATATGTATCTATACAGTGGAGGATGGAAGTGATAATCATGTATGAGGTGCAAGTGATATGAGTAGAAGGGCACACCTCATACCAGATGAATGGGGGCAACGTCAATGGTCGGCAGATCATGATCTAGATATAGTTTCAGGCGCTGACTGTTAACTCGAAAGGTAGAGGAAGATGACAACTCAGATATATCAATGCTGCCATTGTCATGTACCTTCCTGACCACATACGGACCTTTCCATTTACTCTGCAATTTCCCTGGAAATAATTTCAGCCTAGAATTAAACAACCATACATGTTGATCAGGCTCAAACTGTTTATGGCTGATATGAGAATCATGCCATATCTTCACTTTTTCCTTGTACTGTAGGCTGCTAGAAAAGGCTGTATCTCTCAGTTCCTCCAGGGCTGCCAACTCTGCTTTCCTCTGTTCTCCTATACTCTCAAGATCCAACAATAATTCTGTATCTGCCCATAGTGCTTGATTTCCACTGGTAAATGGCACGTCTTGCCATAGACGAGACGAAAGGGAGATGTCCCTAATGGTGTCTTGATGGAAGTCCGATAGGCCCACAAGACCGAGTCCAAAATCTGTGACCAATCCTTTCAGTCTACGCGGACTACCTTCTATAAAATAGTCTTGATCTCCCTGTTCGGTACTTCAACAAGACCATTAGTCTGAGGGTGATATGGCGTGACAACACGATGGTCAATGCTGAACTCGTCTGCAAGGGCTTTTACCTTGTCGTTAATAAAGTGAGACCCCCATCTGAAATCAGAACTCTAGGTACCCTGAACCGTGAAATGATATTTTTCCTCAAAAACCAACATACAGTCTTAGCATCTGCGGCTCGGGCGGGGATGGCCTCGGCCCAACAACTCACATAATCCACAGCGAGCAAAATGTACTCAAACCCCTGACTCTTAGGAAATGGGCCCATGAAATCAATGCCCCATGCGTCAAAAACCTCACAAAAGTGAATGGGTTGCATGGGCATCATGTCTCTCTTTCCGCAAATACCCATCTTCTGACAGTCAGTACATCTCTTCACGAACTCATCTGAATCCTTGAAGAGAGTAGGCCACCAAATGTCGGATTGGAGCACCTTCTATGCTGTCCGTCTCCCAGGATGATGTCCTCCTGCCTCAAGCTTGTGGCAGTAGGTGAGGACACTATGCTGCTCTTCTTGAGGAATGCACCTCCTCCAGATACTATCCCCTCCTTCATGATAAAGGACGGGATCCTCCCAATGGTATGACTTTGCCTTCGCAAGGAAGGTCTCAAGTTTCTGCATGGGCCAACCTTGTGGAACCGTCTTGGCGACAAGATAGTTCACAATGTCGGCGTCTCGGCGTACCATGGGAGCGAGGCAATAGCAAGGATTGCCTCTTCTAGAAATGTCTCAGTAATAGGTGCGTTGGGCTCAGATTCCTTAAAGTTCTCTAAGCAGGAGAGGTGATCCGCCACCACATTCTTAACTCCAGGCTTATCCTTAATCTCAATATCAAATTCCTGGAGCAGAAGGATCCATCTAGTAAGGCGAGCTTTGGCATCCTTCTTGGCCATGAGGTACCTGATGGCGGTGTGATATGTAAAGATAGTCACTCTAGATCCGAGAATATATGATCGATACTTATCCAAAGCAAAGACTACTGCTAGCATCTCTTTCTCGGTCACGGTGTAATTCCGCTGAGCAGCATCCAAAGTCCGGCTAGCGTAGTGAATGGCATACAACAATCCATCCCTCCTCTGTCCAAGCACAACCCCTATGGCAATATCAGAAGCATCCCTCATGATCTCAAATGGGAGAGACCAATCGGGTGGCTGAAGGACATGAGCTGTGACAACCATATTCTTGAGAGTCTCGAAGGACGCAAGACACTTATCATCTACAATGAACTCGGTGTCCTTTGTCAGCAAATCAGTGAGTGGTTGGGCAATTCGACTGAGGTCCTAAATAAACCGCAGTAGAAACCGACATGCACAAGAAAAGGCCACAATTGATGCAGATTGGGCGGTGGATTGAGTTTCATAATGATATCTACCTTGGTCGGATCAATCTCCATGCCCCTATTGGAGATGATATGACCAAGGACCGTCCCTTGAGTCACCATGAAGTGACTCTTCTCCCAAGATAAGACAAGATTGACCTCTATGCAGCGCTGAAGCACACAGTCTAGGCAGTCAAGACAAGCATCAAACCCATCGCCATAGACCGAGAAGTCATCCATGAAGACCTCTAAACAATCACCCACCATGTCGGAGAAAATGGACAACATGCACCTTTGGAATGTTGCTGGGCGTTACACAAACCAAAGGGCATCCGTCCGAAAGCATACATCGCAAACGGACAGTTGAATGTCGTTTTGTCCTGATCTTCGGGCGCAATGGCCACTTGATTGTAACCGGAGTACTCGTCAAGAAAACAATAATGACTCTTCCCAGCTAGCCTCTCGATAATCTGATCAATGAATGGCAGTGGGAAATGATCCTTCTTGGTGGCCTCATTCAATCATCTGTAGTCCACACATACCCTCCAAGAAGTGGGTACTCGAGTAGCTATCTCCTCTCCAGACTCACTCACAACTGTAGTGATACCCATCTTCTTGGGTACCACATGTAATGGACTAACCCACTTGGAGTCGGAGATGTGGTGGATAAAATCGGCGCTCCACCATTTTGAAATTTCCTTCATGACAACATCTCGAAGATTCGGGTTCAGCCGTCGCTGGAACTCACGTGAGGGCTTAGCGTCCTCTTCGAGGTAGATACGTTGGGAGCACAGAGCTGGACTAATCACCTGGAGATCAGCTATACTCCATAATATCGCCTTGCGGTTTCTTTCAAGAACCTCCATCAGACGAGATTCTTTCTCTCCAGTCAAATCTGCTGAAATAATGATTGGGTGCATATCTGGCTCACCTGCAAGGAATCTATACTTCAGCGACTGCGGCAAGGGCTTCAATTCTGGACAACTAGGAGGTGGTAGATCTTGCTTCTGATATGTCTGTGTGAAGGCTACCAGGTCTGCATGAGAGGACTCTCGTTGTGCATGAAAATCTGACGAAGGGAACCTTGCTGGTATCTTTGTGAACTATGCTGGCTTGCTCTCCGTCCTAGCTGTCGGCTCAGAAGGAATCAGACATGGCAAGTAATCATCAAAATCATCCCAGTCAATGTCTGAATCCGAGGGATCTGAACTAGAAGAACATAAATGAAATTCTGCTTCGCCACTCATCCCACAACTGTCAGCCTCAAATGTGTTCTCTGCCAGGGGTGCGCTATCCAAACTCTCGACTGCCATAAGCTGTAAGTACATTGAATCGACGGGCAAGGTTAGGACTTGTGCTACTGGATTTGTCCAAATGGCTTCATCATTGGTCATCACAAAATCATACTCCTGGTGGACGTCTCGCTCAGCCTCTGTCATATGCTCTATATCACTGGACTGCTCTGAACATGCTGATTCCCTCGCTCTGGTCTTGTCGATCGTCTCTATTTGTATACTTTCGCCCTCTACACGAAAGTACACCTTCCCACTATCATGGTCCGATACCGCCTTGGCAGTGGACAAGAATGGGCGTCCAAGTATGATGGGGGTATCTGTTACCGACTCAGGATCTCCATGTCCAATACAATAAAGTCCACAGGGATTTCAGGCCCTGGATGGTAACGACCACGTCTCTCAATAACCCCTTCAACCTCTTAATCGACCTATCAACAAACTGAAGGACGGTCCTGCTCCGATGGAGAGGGCCAAACTCGAATATGTCAAGTAAGGCTGCCAGAAAGAGGTTGATAGAAGAGCCGATGTCTAATACAGTACGATCGAACCGCTGCTCCTAAATCTCGCATCTGACATATGGAGCTCCTGCATAAGGTCTCTTGGCTAGCAATCGGGTCTGAATGGCAAAGCATGTGGAACGGGTGAGCACATGGATCTCATCTCTGCGGTTCCTCCTCTTTCCGCGGATTGTAGTCTTCTCTCTCAAGTTCTTTTGGAAGAGGGGGATGTACTCAAGTGCCTCCTGTAGAGTCAGCTGAATCTGAAATCTATCAATAATCTGGTTGCTGAACTCTAACTGGTGAGTCTTTTTTGGATTTTCTTTTTTATTCCTCTTCGCCAAGCGGAGTGCTTGAGGGAAGGGGATGGTAGGGGCCTCCTCAGATGGAGGAATAGGAAGAGGTTCCTGAGCCTGTGAAGGAATGGAATCCATACAAATATCATCATGCAAGACATATGGACTCGAAGTGGATGAAGAACCTTTTCCTTTATTCATTTTTTGTTCTTTTTCTTGCTACCACAATCTTGAGATACAAAAGGTGGTAACACAACAGGTGGAAGCTCAACAGAAGTAGAAGTGGTGGCCTCAGTACCACCAACGGCATCTGACTTCGCAGCATCAGCACCACACTGTGGCTCTGCATCAAATAAAATGGTGTCCCCAGCACTACCGTCTGCATCGGGTGTCGCGACGGCCTCAGTACCGTCATCTGGATCTCCATCCTTGGTGGCATCAATACCGCTACTCTCCTCATCTGGCACTCCTGGTTCCTCGTGTGGTTGTCGCTCAGATGAGGCACCGCCGGCTGGCATCCTACTGCTCCTAGTAGTAATGAAATCAACATCATAAAAAGAAGACATGTCACTCAAATAGTCACTAGGAGAGGTATCCTATGTAAATTGTACCTTCTCAGACTTTCTCTTCAAATTGTTCGGATTAGGATCAATCTGTGCTGGTATGGCGGCCTTGCCCTTGGTGATATCCCTCATCTCCTGCCGAAACTCATCCATTTCCCGCCGGAAGGATGCCTACTGTTCAGAGAGCAAGCGGGCGAGGTCATCTAGAGCTGGGTTCTCAAAGGCAGGTGCCTGAGAACCAGAAGTGTTCCCCTGCTGGAAATGAGGCTGCTGCTGCTGAGAGTAGTGAGGGGGAGGCTGGGAGTATGTCTGGTGAGGCTGTTGACGCTGCCTCCACTGTTGTCCCTGATAGAAGGAACGAGGACCCTACTGATACTACTGCTGGGGGTGATGGGGCTGCTGTTGGTGCTGGCTGCTCTACGGACCCTGAGCTGGAGACTGCTGTTGGGATGAGGTGCCACTAGTGGTCCAACAGAATCCAGGATGATCACGCCAAATCCCGACCTACTGTGGGTACCAGTTGTACCAAATCCCATTGACTTCCATCAATGGTTCCTGCTCGACGGGTGGTGGTGGAAGAACTGCCAGTGGCTGATCTGGCTGGTACACCACCATCTGAGTGTCCTGAGATGGTGGCAGCAAAGAGTAGTGTTGTAGCTGCTAAACCGGCTCGGCTTAGATGTGATGAACTTGGCGGTATGCGGCAGAGGGCTGGGTGGAGTTGCTAATGCTGGGATCAACACGTGACCTAGGAGGCTGCTGAGTGGACGTCTGTGCCTCCTGAATGCATAAGATCTGCATCTTCAGGTCACTCATGGTCTTCGTCAAAAGGTCCATCTGTGCAATACCTTGAATCTGCTTCTTCTCTAGTATCTCGATGCAGTCCAACTTCTCGCTGATGATCCCCATGTCGGCTGCGGCAGATTCAGCCGGAGCTGCAGCTGCTGACGGTGTATGGGTACCGGCATCGATGTGTGCAATCCTCTGATATCCAACTGTCTGTGGTGGGATCTTCGGCTGTGTGTAGACACGGGCTTGGGCCATGACTGTAGAGTTCTTTGCCATTCCCTCATAGATCTCCCAAACCGCATCTTCTCCCTTGGAGAAATAAGATCCACCACAAGAGGCATTTACAAGCCCCTGCAGCTCCGGTGTCAGCTCGCAAAAGAAACTTTGAACCAGATTGGGCTTGGATATATAGTGACGTGAACACTGGTCGATAAGATCTCTAAATCAATCCCAAGCCTCATGGAACTGCTCATTCGGGATCATCGTGAAGTTGCTGATCATAGCTCATGCTGCGTTGGTCCGGCCGAGTGGATAGTACTTTTTCAAGTACTCGGTACGGAGCTGTGCCTATGATGTGACATACCTCCCAAGATGCTTCAGTTAGTAGGCTGCTCTGTCAGCTAATGAGAACGGGAAGGCAATCATCTTGATCATGTCCTCGTCCACAAATCTGTCGTGGACAGTGTTGCAAATCATCTCAAACTCCTGCAGATGGAGATGAGGCTCCTCGGTGGCTAGCCCACGAAACTTGGGCAACAAGTGAATGATCTGCGGGCGAAGCTCAAAGTTCCCGACAATGGGAGGAAGCTAAATCCATCGGTGAGTGAGGGTTGCAGCTGGGTTGTGAAACGACCTCATGGTCATCGGCGACAGCCTCTCCTGCTGAGGGTCTGCTCCTTCTCTGCCTTCTGCTTGGGCTATATCACCACCTCCCTCGTGTCTGTCTACTCTACCCTCTCGCATCTACGCCAGCTCCCTCATAATGTCACCCATGAAGACTCCCTGGTCTCTGATGTATCTCTGCATGGTCTCCAGGGAAGCTAACAGTGAATTGTTGATGGCCCTTGATCGTATATGAATGGATGTTGTCCCTACTCATCTGGGTGTTCTTCTCTGCCGGCCATATCTTGGGTTTCTGCAAAGGCAAAAGAACCCATCTCAGGTACCGTCAAATGTCCCGAACTATGTGTTGCACTGAAATCTGTCACCACCAGACTGATAGAAGAAGAAGGGTGGTCGAGGGGGAACAGAGTGGACGTAAACTCAGACTCGGAGATGGGTCTGGACTCCCTGAAGCCGACCTAGATGAATAGGAAGGAGTACTCGATAGCGGTGCCACCAGACGTGGCCTAAGGGATCTCCTTCCCATCATTTTGATCTGGGAAAAGGGCGGATGAGATCTGGAATGCAAACAAGATGTGAAAACAAATCCCTGGTTCACCTACACAACACTGGAGCTGATGACCGTAAAGGCTCGGTCAATTATCTTTTCAATTTTATTTAGGTGATCAATTAATCTATCAGAGTGATTAAGCGACTGGTAGGAACCCGATGCTCCTAGGAGACTGTCCCGAACTAAGGCTAGATCTTTCCCATCCAGTATGAATTGCGGACCGTTTACCGGCTATCTGATCAATCCACTCTGCAAAGGACGTCACGGTCTGCTTTACCGGTTACCGGAGACATCCTCACTGTAGAACGACTAACCCCAGAATAATGTCTGAGAGGAGTTCAGGTATGGCTCTATCCTAGTGTGCGGGTCACTCTCTCGCTGTAGATAATCAACCAAGGAGGGGGTTTCTCTCCCCAAGACATTTTTTTTGGATGAGGTGAGTTTTAAGGTTAAGTTTGCATTAGCAGTCCTAATTTTATGATTTTCACTTTTTTAGTCTTTTTCTGAATAAAAACAACGCCTGACGAATTTTCCGATCTCCTGGGTTTTTTTAAAGTCCCATAAAATGGGGAAGGAAGTCGGAAAAGCCGATGCACGATCAAACACAATGATGCATACAGAGATAGAAATGCGTACCTTGCTCCAGCACTCTACATGCAGGGTGATCCGCGCATAAATTAAAGACAGAATTAAAACTACCTATATGTTGCAAGAAGAAATCAGCCTTAGACAAGAATTTCTACATGAGAAGAACAATAGCTAGAAAGGTCAACAAGAGAGGTCGGGGTCCGGTCTTTGATGCCGATCGGTGTCTGCCACAACAGATCCTACCAGCGTTGTATACGACCTCTAGCGGCACGTGACCCCTCAAGTGACCAAATTAGCCTTTTCTTTTGTGAGTTATTAATTAGGCCCACTTAACGATCTATAGGCACATGCAAGATATTAGGTGTGGGGTCCTAATCAATTACATCACAATCAAAATAAAATCCTAAGTCTAGGGGCCAAAATCTTCGTTAATCAAAATAAAAGAAAATCGAAGAAATCAAAACTGGCGAGAAACCACAAAAGCTGACGAGGCCCCCAAGGGAATAATCCCTCGGGCACTAGACCTCGTGAAGTGTAGAAATTTCCAAGTGTCCTGTTTAGGTTACAATAAATGGGTCCCTCTCTCACTTCAAATTACACAAATATAGACAAAAAATAGACTAGAGCTAATCTACAAAAATCTCTAAGTCCTCCTCGTGCAGGGGTAGCAGGCCGAAGCCGGCTTCACGTGGGTGCACATGTGCCTAGGGAAACATGACTCCCTTTATCTGTGGTACCTCGCACAAAGTCAACAAAGAGAGTGGTTAGACAACTCAAAAATATATATCAAAGATAATGAAAATAACTGAAGCGAAAATGGTAGGCAAATAATCACAAACAAAAAGCCGATCTATACGTTGTTGCTCCCCGGCAAGGGCGCCATTTATTGAAGACAAAAATCGATGGTCTTAAGTTCCACACAAGTCTGGAACTCAGTCATTGAGTCGACCACACAAAATCTGGGATTCAAACAACAATTAACCCACAACAACAATCAAACAATGAAAAGCAATGTGTGGAGCTAAAATTTATTATAACTCTACAATAAGTGTGTATAGTGCAAGTATGTGTAGAGTGTCAAACACAAGGAACAAGTAGGATAGATCCAAAAAGTGCTCAAGAGTGAATGTGGTGATTTTCCTACAAATGTGCTATTTTCGTGGGTTTTAAATTTTTTATTTTTTTATTTAATTTTTGATTTTATAATTTTATATTTTGATTTTTAATTTTCTGATTTTGTATTTTCTTTTTATATTTTGTATTTTTTTATATTTTCCTTTTTCAATAATGAAGTATATATACAATAAAGGATAAAGAGATATAATATATAGGGGAAAATAGGTAAAAATAAGCAAAAATCAGGAAATAAGATATTTTTGGTTTTTTTATTTTTCAAATGTTTTTGTAATTTTTCTAAATTTTTCTTAATTTTTTGGTATTTTAAAGTCAAAAATACTGAAAACAGTGAAACTAAAAGGCTGAAACTAAAATGAGGGTGAAAAATATTAAACAGAGTTCAAAAATCCTCAAACTAATTTTAATTAAAGAGAATAAAACAGAGAAAATTTAGGGACAAAAATTATATTTTTAAGATTTTTTTGGAATTTTTTAAATTTTTATAAAGTTTTTAGGGGTTTTCAAATTTTTAGGAGTTTTACTTTGATTTTTTTAGTGATTTTTAGACTGAAGTTAAAACACAGAGAAACACACAAAAGGTGATTTTTTTTAGAATTTTTCAAGAAGTTTTTTATAATTTTTATGTATTTTCAAATGCAGACAGTAAAGAAAATACATTTTTTGAATTTTTATAAATATGAAAATGCAGTAAAAATGCAAACTAAAAATATGGCACGAAAAAGTAGCTTAATAGAAGCCTAAATTAATTTTTGGTGATTTTAAGGATTTTATAGATGCATGAAATAAATGGAGACAACAAATAGAAAATACACAACTAGCAGGGGTATAAATGTAAATATCCAAAACTCCAGGGGTCACAGTTGCAAAATATCCAAAACTATTACGTTGAATAAAACTATTCCTGGACTAAAACAAAATAAAAAGACCCGTAGGGGGGTCCTTGCAAAATGTCCCCCACCCACGTGCGTGAGCCATGTGGCGTGACGTGGACAAGGACCTATGTACAAATAAGAAAAGTCTGGGGTCTGGTTGCAAATATTACAAAACTTTTAAACAAAAAATGAAAGATTTAATACCAATAACTAAATACAAAAATCGTCGGGGTTAAAGATGCAAAATGCCTAGGCGGGGCGATCCAACGACGGTCGTCACTTCACTTGTCCACATGGCGAAGATCTGATGGTTGGTGACGTTCCGCTGATGACGACCCATATTAGATCTCCAGAGGTGATCGGACGGTGGCAACGCATGGAGATCTGACGGCTGACGTGTGATCTGGAGCGTCGGCCTGATCCAACGGTGCTGGAAGGCAGAGGAAGAACAGGGAAGCAACGCCGGCGAGGTGAGCTTCCCCGCTCCAGTTCTCGGTCCTCTGGCGTGCTCTCATGCTCAAACTCAGACGGACAGCTCCCGGGGTTTCCTTCTTGCTCCTGGTAGCTCCAAAACCCCTCGGCGAGGATCGAGGTCCTCGCAAGGGGGCGGCGGAGCCGAATGGCTCCAAGGACCTCCGGAGAGATCAAAATGAGCCCTAGGCTCTTCGATGTATGCATTGACCTGCAAAAAAAAAGTGAAGGGGTCGAGGGCAAACTGCCTCGACCCCGCAACGAGATGGAGAAGGGCGTAGGACGGCGGTGGCGCTCGAAGTCGAAGATGGCCGGAGCCACTCCGGCGAGGGTGGCGATTAGGTGATTCGATGGGTGAAACTCGAAGATAAATGGGGGGAACTGATCCTAAGACTACGGGGAACAAGAAGAGCAAAAGAAATTGAAGGAAAACAAAGACCTCGAAGGTGGTATACCTGAGGTAGGGGAACCTCGACGCCGGAGTTGGCGGAGATGGTGGAGCCGCCTCAGGCCCTCCTCGACTCGCCTGATACGAGGGCAATGGAGCTGTCACCTCCAGCTACCCGGGGAGCACAAAAGGGAGGAGAATGGTGGACCAAAAGGGGTTCAAATTTTCAAATGAAGGTCTGGGCTCTATAAGAAAGGTTGACGTGGTGACTAGAAGATCGAGGCACAACAGGCGATGCGTTGATTTGATTGCCGACGTTTCACCTGGGCGTGGATGCCCATCGATCGAGGATCAAAAGTCAAGGAGAGAGTTATGCGAGATGGTGAAAGATGGCTCCTCGAAAAGTCTGAGAAACCAAGTCAAAAACCACTTCTGACATGGGTACAGAGCTCGGTCAGAGAGTTGACCGAGGTCAACCAGCGGAAGCTCCTGGTTGGTCCACGTGGACCAACCAGGAAATTCCATGGCAAAAATATTTAATTTTTTTTTAAAATAGCAAATGAATTTGTTATTTTTAGGCTATTAAATAAAAAATGTTTGTTATTTTCTGAAGTATTTTAATATGATTTTTATTTATTTTTTTGAGATTTAAAAATACAAGTTGCCTTTTTAAGCTTATATAGGTGTACATATCTATATATTTTAATAGTTTATTTTTATTTTGTATATTTAATTTATTTAATTTAATTTATTATTTTATAAATTTATAAAATATTTTTATACACTTAAATATATTTTTATTTTATTTTTTTGAAGTGTTTTGTACACTTAATAAAATATAAGTAGTAATTATATAGGTATATGTACATGTATTATACCTATGTGTTATATACAAGTATTTAATTTTTGTGTCTTCTTTATGTTTTTATTCTGATTTTAATGTACACATATATTATAAATAATATTTACAAAATTATAAAAATAAGAAATTATAAAAATAATGAATAATACATAAAATGAAAATTTTTAATATGTACAAGTATACAATAGGGGTCCAAAACTCAACTTTCAAACCGTATCTCCACAAAATGCGAAACCACCTTCTTTAAATAGCTCATTGAGAATTATATACAATTAAAGTGTTTTTGATACATTTCGAGTTTTTATTTGAGAGATACATGTCTGGGAAGTTGGGATTCTAGAATCTTATTCAGATCATAACTTTTTATCTATACATTATTTTGAGTGAAATCAATTTCGTATTTTTCTATATTTAATTATCTACAAATGTACAAAGTTTCTTTATTTGAAGTATAAAATATGGAACCAAAAATAGGTCCCAAAATGAATAAAGAATGAATTGAATAAAAGGGATTTTTATTGTAATTTGGCCCTTATCTCCCCCTATTTTATTCCTTGTCGACCTATTCATCTAGATGCCTAGGTCTTGGGGTTTCGGGTCATAAATTATTTACAATATTTTATTCCTTTTCTTTTCTTTTCTTTATTCTATTATTTTGGCATTAAAAATCGTATTTTATACACTATTTACATACACATGCATGAATGCTAAAATGTGGGAATTAAGGGTATTTACAAGCATTTGCCAGGGTTTTTGAGGCCAAAATGATAGAATAAAGATGATGAAATGTGGATTCATCACTGACCCGACCCTCCACCCCTTGCGCGCACTTGGAAACTGCCTGACCTGCTTCGCGCAGTGATGCGCGTGCTTCTCGCCAACCAATTCCGCAAACTCCCCGCTCGCCTCTCTCTCTCTCTCTCCACGTTCTCTTGCATCTGCAACCATCTCGTGCGACTCGCACGCCGTCACCCACTCCTCCTCCACAGCTGCTCGACCCCTCCATCTCCTCACTTCGTCGCAACTCCTGCTCTTCTCCAACCTCCTCTATAAGGAGCCCCTCCACCCCCTTTATCAAGAATGTGTCAATTTCATAAAAAGAATTCCAGCTCCAGAGAGGTTGAGGTGACAACGATAACCTTATTCTGTAGAGCGACGAGAAGTTTCAACCATCTTCATCTATTAGCAAGATCCGTGAGCCTTGTTCGCATAGCATCCCTCCATAAGGGGATTGCCTAACTTCTTAGCATTTCTCCAAGCTGATTGAGGCCACGACGGAGGCCGCACACCACAACCTCACTCTCCAGGCGACTACACAGGTAAATTTTCTATCTCTTCATCTTCACTTCATCATTTTTTATCTAACATTATTTTTTATCTTGTTCTTCATTACATTTTCTGAAGGACATGGAAAGATCCTTAAGCGCATCACGGAAGCGATAAGATCGCATCTTATGCGATCGGAAGCGACTAGTCGCACCAGTTGCTCGAGGCAGCAGAACTAAAATTCTTTTCATGCGATGAAACCACATGATCCAAGAACACTTCTGGGATCATTTCATCTAAACCACAAGTAAGTATTAGGGTTACCTCTTGAAGCATGGTTGCGATCGAGTCTCTAACCGAAGAGACCTCCTGTCTCAAGTCCGATCCGACGGAGGAGACACTTGCGAGCGCGTTGATGAAACATGTGCTCCTCGCAATCCATGTTGATGATCCAAGTGGTGATCTCATGATCTCGAGACATGAGATCCTACGTCTTATTCATGAGCGAGGCACACTGAAGGAGACGGAGATCCACAAGCAAACCATCCGGTAGCATAATGACGATGCTGCAGCGATGGAGACTCTCTCTAGAGCATCACGGTGGACGGCCACAAGAGAGAGGGGGAGAGATGGCATGTAGAGAGAAAGAGAGAGAGAGAGAGAGAGAGAGAGAGAGACTTATGTTCTCATTAGCCCTTTGAAGAGCAAGGGGTGCCCTTCTACTTATAATATTTTGGGATCCATGGATCTCAATCCATGGACAACACAAATCCAATGGTTCACATTGATTTGTGTTTCTTTTAATGGCCAAGATTTTGTTGTAAAAACACAACACCAACAAATAATTTAATTTAGATTAAATATAATTAATCTTAAATTAAATCAATCATACATGGAGATACATGGAAGGAAGATTGCCTCCTTCCATTAAGAGGGGGGACGGCCACCCTTTGCTAATGGGAATAGGTGGCCGTCCACCCTCCCTACAAGGAAGGTGGCAATCTCCATGTAATCCATGAGATTACATTATTCCATGCAAATCTCCAATATATACAACAACACTTGTTGTAAATTATTCAACAACAATAATTCATAATTATTTTGTGAATATTGCAATCTTGCCATTGGAAAATTACGAATCACATTCACAACCCAAAATAAAATGTGAATTACATTTTCAATTAATTGTCCAACGTGAATCCAATTCACATCAAAATTTTATTAAAAAATGTAAATTACAAATTGCTCTCTCTTATATATTATAAATCACATTTAGAATATATGATTAATATGGATAGTGCTATCCACATTATTCATAACCATGATGATTAAATCACATTTAATCATCTTGGATTTCTATTCTCATATGCCCAAATAATGTGAATCACATTCACATTATTTACATCTTTGATAATTAAACAACATTTAATTATCTAAGATAACTCTCCTTATAATATAAATCAAATTCATATTACTCATGATTATTAAATCACATTTAATTATCCATTTTCTCAATGCTCAAATACTTATATCAACAATGGAATTATCCTGAAATCTTTCAAGGACAATGCACTTTCTCCCCGGATACGTGGAGATAAGGACATGGCGATTGTATTGTTCCACGTATAGTGACTTGAATATTGAGATCACATCTAAATCCAGATCTTACAGACCTCCCATAGATGCTTGATTAAATCAAGACCACAAATCTAATCTTCTCATTGCATCTGAATCACATTCAGATCAATGTCCAACATTTGGACCAAGATCAGATCACTTCTACTGAGAGGAGTCACTAAAATCCAGACTCGTTTCATCACTCCCTAGGAATGGAAGCATCATGGTAATACATTTGTTTATGATCACATCACTCTCAGGTATTCCTAATACCTGTACATCCTGCATACTAGAAGACCCAGATTAAACCCGAAGTATAAGATCAATTTTACATTGTCTACTTCACGGTTTTATCATTAAGTTTCTCATTCGACTATTGGGAGTTGGTATCGATTATATACTTTCCAAAAGCATATATCATACCCATGTATTGATCATATACTTTCCAAAAGCATATATCAAACCTACAAATTCAGTCAAGCTTCTAAAGCGAGACGACCGTGCATGGAATTTGATTCTTCCCAATATCTCATGAGTGAGCTCATGTTTTCCAATTCAATAATGAACCTGTATGATCCCTTTGTGAGATCGTATTACTCATATGCCCTTGCATGCACACCAGCACGCCAGTGTATAGACCTTGATTATGCCATCAACCTATTGGTCTGCCAAATGTACATACTTAGACATATAGTAATACATTTGTCTCTGGTCAGAGGATGCGTGCCTATATCGTGACAGTATACGACATAGGACTTTGGTTATCTCGATCTTGTTAAGTCAACTCTTTGACCTAACATATCTAACACCTCTGAATCTCTATTCCTATGCAGAGGACCTGCATCAAGAGGTTGGTTAGATATCAGCTTATTGAGAAAGGATTGCTATCTCCTTCTCAAGTTGGAGATCATCTCTTAATAATCATTTGACGGTGCTTGATGAGTCCTCTATCTAACTCTTTAGATATTTATCCAAGCACCAACCTATATGATTCAATAAATGAATCAACAGCTGTATGATCATTAAGATGGCCATGGTACATAACCCTAATTGTACTAAGGGCCCTATGTGCAAATTAATTATTCTTCATTTCAGATCATGGAATGATATTTGCAATAACATTTATTGCATAATGGCTCACCGTGGGCTCACATGTCCAACATTTTCACCATCAACTTGTTCAACATTCACAATCACCACCACCTACGTCATCATACCAATTCACTAAACCCACATATATTTTTCATCATCATCTCCATCATACACCATCCTCACCACCATTTTATTCCTATTTTTTCATGCTTACAAAAAAATTACAAAAAAATATAAAAAAAAACTACAACTCATCCATGCACCAGCGACCGTCCGCAACCGCCCCCTCGTGCAGGTGGTCGTCGACCACTCGTGGCAGCCTGCACCACTCCAGCAGCTTCCACCGCTGCGTATAGGCTCCAGGCGCGAACAATCACCAGTTCCCCCCCGACCGTCTTCCTGCTGTCGTGCCACCGCCGACCTCCAGCTCCTGCGCACGTCCCATCCACCTTCTGCTCGCGCTGCCCCCGCTGCGCACAACCACCACTGCTGGTGCGACGACTCCGCGGCCAACCGCCTACGCTGCCCCATTGCAGCACCGTGCGACAGGCCCCACGCATAGGCCCTAGGAGTGACCAGCCCAATTCCCCGGGCCTACGCCGCCCAGGGCTGTGCACCTCCGGTCACTCGCCTCCCCACGCATACGTAAGCCGTCGTGCCTACAACTTGTTTTGCTGCGGTGCTCTGCCTCCCCTCGCGGTGCCCCACGTGCACTGCTCACAACGGCCCGCTCTTCCCCTCCGCTTCTAGCTCGCAGTCCAGCCGTGCTCCATCTCTCCTCGCCGCACGGTGCTCCAGCACCCCACGACGGAGTGTGCCACCGCCGCTAGACGCCCGCCCACTGGACGCCGCACCTGTCTACCTCCCTCCGTGCAGTTGCAGCGTGGCGCCACCTTCCGCATGCACCGCACACATCTGCCTGCTCAACCTCCCCACACATGCGAGAGCCACACTCCTCTGCACGTCGTTCCCCCACTCTAGCAGCGCCCGTCCTCCTCGCCGTGCTGCGCCCACCCGCCCTGCTGTCGTCTCCGCCGCAATCCGCCACCCGCTCCCTCAAATCGTGCGTGCCCCAGAGGGTGGGTTCGCTTTTGGGAGAAGGTCCAATTATTTTATTATTTTATTTTATTATTTTTTTGGAAAAATTGCATATTCAGTCTGCTAGGTTTCTTTATTTGCAAAAACATCCCTGATCATATCAGTTCATTCAATTTCAATTTCTATATTGAAAAGATACGCCTGACTTTGAGCATTAATTTGGAATAAGTTTTGCATCATTTTTTAATAAAAAAATCAGCATTTTGTATATCTCTTGGATATATATTTTAATTTTTGTGAGCACTAGATAATTAACTACAATTGTGTTGGTGAAAAATTGGACATTTTACCCTTTTCATATTCTATAATTCATATTTAATCAAATATTGCTAAAAAATTACGCAAAAATCATATGTGATGCCTCTAGTTGTTCTTTAATTATTGTTTAATGTCATTTAAATTGGAGTTGATTTGTGTATAAAATAAAATGTAGAGTGATTTATGTAATTGATTTTTAATTAAATCCATGAATAGTATTTTTGTGAAATTGCAACTCTCCTAGATTGCACATTAAAATATCTTTTTGAGATAATTCAATCTCTGGATAATTTTATTTTGAGGATTTATTAGAAATTAAATACTCATAGTCACTCAATTTCCATTAAAAATTCATAAAAAAATCATAATTTATCAATAAATTCCAAAAATATTACTATAGCTTTATTTCATCATGTTTAAGTTCCAGTAAAGTTTTCATAATTTTTTCACTCTTTTTGCATGAAAAATTACATAAAACCCCCAAAAATTCGCATTTTTCATTGCTGTATTTTAATCCCAATAATTCCAAAAGATACATTTTACATTCATCATTGGATTTGGTTTACAAGAAAAGTATAACTTAGCTAATTTGGATTAATTGCACATTAAAATTAATTTTGGCTAAGTGGCTTGTTTTCTTGATAACCTAGTTCAATCGTATTTGTGCATTTGCATTTTTATCGCATAAAAAAATACAAAAACATCCCATCTGAAAAACCTTGAGCTAATTCATCTAAGTTGATTCGAAGTTGCTCCTTTGCCTCCTTGAGTCGACCCTAGGGCTTGCCCAGGTTAAAAATACATCAAATCACACATTAATTCATTCGTTGATTATTCTAGTCGTGCAGTTAATTTTTGATCGATCCTGATTGCCCGACTACAACAAAACGACACATTTAAATTAAAAGGGTAAGTTCACAATCCATCTAATGGCACCATTGTCGGGGAGGTAAATAGCTTAGGATCATTTTAGAAAAATTAGATTAAGGTTTTTCATTCACTCGGGTAGTCTGACCCCAGAACCACTTTATAATTTTTCCATTTTTCAATTAATTTTCTATTTTTTCTCTGACATATTTTTTTATCTTTTTGTGCGAGGGCCCGGTGGACTTGGAGCAGCTTTCTTGAAGTTGACGCATCTCGAAGTGCATCGCAAGCCGACGACTCGTGGATTAAGTCGGTTGTTGAGACGTCAAAAAGATTATCATTTTCGTCAATGTGTAATAACTGCATTTAAAGCGGTTCCTGTTTGGGTTTTTGTTTATGTAACCGAATAAAAAGACTCTTTGTGTTGTGTGGTTGCTTACCGTAGAATAGATCCTGCACTCGCGGCTCTTAGAGCTTCCTAGGACTGTATGTGCTTGTAATTTATAGGACCACACTTCACCATTAAAATATGCACTTAGTCCACATGAATTTAGCCAATTTTAAATTAATACTTCACTCGCTAATAGAACTGCCTGTCTACGAGCAGCTTTTCATCGCTTGCATTCATTTAGTGTAAAATTTCAATTCAGTATTGCATCCTACATTGTAGAGAGCTGGAGGCACTATAAGTCATCTTTCTCAAGCATTCAACATCATTTTCTCGATCGCATCAGCTTTTTCCGATCCCCTCTCTTGATTTTTCAAACTTAGGATAAAGAAATTGGGATTGGACGGTAGACGTGATTGCTTGTGTGGATCAACTAAAGCGACAACTAATCTCTTAAATCGGGACCGCTAATTGAATTGGATAAAAAAAATGACTAAAATTAACTATTGTTTGTGGGAGAGTAACCCCGACCTTGATTTCAGGTTGAGTGAGGGGACAGAGTATGTGTGCACACACTAAGATAGAGCCCAAATCCCCGCCTTCCATATCAACGTATCCCGCTCTTAGTGAATATCACAGGCAGAAGTATTTGAAGTTCAACAGACCAGCACCAATTAGCCTCTTCTTGCTTTGGCAAGTAAATAGGGGTGAAGCAGCGGTGCGGCGTAACAAGTTGTTAGTAACCCATCGAGGAGAAGTGATAAGCCTTGTCAGCCACCGCCTACTTCGGTAGGTAGATAGGGGTAGGTCCTTGAACTTTATCAGTATTAACAGAGTAAGCCAGTGATACGAGCTAAGGGAGGAAGGGCGTTGGTATCTTAGGCTACAAGTTAAACATGGGAGACACATCCGACATTGAGCTGACTTCCCTATAGGCCATCACGTAATCCTTTCTAATTTGTTTGAAAATCACACTTAAAAACAACCAGATTAATCAGACCCGGCTTTAGGTCCTTCACCTTGTTGAGTGTCAACTCAAGGTCTGCTCTTGTGTGACAGCTTCTAAGGAGGACTCATGACCCGAAGCTATCATTGAGTCGGACACGACTTTTGATGATTACCTTGACCGCTTCGATGATCCGACATCCATGACTAAAATGCCATGCCAACTGAGATCACTAGCACCTTCCCAAGACGTGCGCTGACCCTTCAGGAATATTATAATCTATATGGTGACTCGTCTGATGAGGAACCCATGGTCAACAATGCATCACATGCCGTACCTTCAAAGCAGACAACCAGTACTGAATTGACCCTACCCAAAACCACAGTTGCTCCCTCCTCTAGTCGGCTATCCAGTGAGAGGAAGTCCAGAATTGATTCCTCAAAATGTTACCCTCGAACCCCTCAAGGCACGTCACTCTCCTCTCCCTCTCAATGATTCAGGTTCAAGAAAATCGACTAAGAAAGTTTCCTTCAACATAACAGAGAAGGAATTTTCGGAGGAGTCCTTATTGGGTCCAGTTGAGGTGGTTTCTATGAGTGAGCTCAGTTCAGCTATTCTTAAGCCATATCTGAGCAAGCAGCCACATGTCGACCCTTGTTGGATGATCCGTACACCTTACTATTATTCATTTGAGGACGATTCCGATAGCGATACATATGTATATTATCCACCTCCTCGCTCCCGCAAGAAGGTTCGTCACAAACCTTATGGATTCTTGTATATTCTCATCCCTCCTTATATATATTTTCTTTCCCTCCCTCCCTCCCCAGTGATTCGAATCACTCACCTCGGCTCCATATCATTTCATTTTATGGCTATACTTAGGATGACCAGATCCTAAGTATAGGGGGGGAGAGTGACCCGAGTCTCTTCTCTATATATCCTCCAGATCTCACCGGTTCTCACACTCACATCTTTCCTAGACTTAGGCTGACCAGAGCCTAAGTATAGGAGGGATCGATGCCCATCATGTATATATACTCATCCATTTCCCCTCTTAACCTCGCCTGCCCCATTTTTGTTCTTCTTCAACAATTAAGCTGCCAAAGCCTAAGTATAGGGGGGCGGAGCGACTTCTATACTTTTTGTTATTTTAGCTCTCCAACGCTTAGCACGAGCTATATCTTTTTTCTCGCTTCTCGTGCTCTGAGGACATATCACATGCTAAGTATGGGGGGCATGTATATATTACATATATACTTTACCCATTGCTCGTACTTTCACGTATTTTTGTATATATTATACAATATTTACGGGATGGGTAAAATTGGTAGAAAAGGGTTTTGCATGTCATTCATTTCTATAGCATGTCATCTGCATAACTAGTATATGCAAAGTGAAAAGTTAGTGGGTTCTGAACCAAGTTATGAATAGATGTCGAGGATAGATATGATTTGACCTTAATATACCTAATTTCAGAGGAACCTTATAGGAACTGGAGTTAAGATTTTTCAGGTCAAGTAACGTAATTCTTTGAGTCTGCAAGTCTATGTTCACATGTCCCCTTGACTGGTCTAAGTAGATTATTTCGTGCACACGCATGATTCTTTTAGATAGTGACCTAACTTGGACAAGCACCATACACATAGATCTTCATTGATGAGGTGGTGAGGAGGTAGAATCCTTTGGCTTGGAGTAGCACATGGATGGAAACATCCGTCCTCCTCTAGGGAGGGTAGTGCATCTCAACCTAGTCTAGTGGTGTTGACATAGTGCATCTCAACCTAGTCTAGTGGTGTTGATGTAGTGCATCTCAACCTAGTCTAGTGGTGTTGACGTCTAAGGATGGGATGATGTGGGTTGCAATAATTGCTTCAAAAGAGGGATAGTCTAATGGCTCAAGAAGAAAAACTATCGATGTACATGCTGCACCTTGTTTATTTGTCAAAAAAAGAAAAAATAAAAAAAATGCAGAATCTCCTAAAGTGGACAGGTCTGATTGAAAATTAAAATGCCTGCCGTAGTGTATATACAAGTATGGAAAAATTAGAAGATCTTCAAAGCTTGCAGCTGGGTGACTTAGCTACACTGGTCAAGCATCCTAGGATAAGTAGCTACACTGGCTACCGTCCATTCTTCTCTCCACCCCCTCTTCTTGAGCTGGTTGCACTTGAACTTAGAAGGAAATACCCCGCTCCTCGAGGAAAGAGTTGCTAGACCGGGGAATTAGAGTTACATTATTAGAGGAGGCTGGTTCTTTGCCATTTCTGATGTGGAGAGCTATATTTCACTTACACATTACAAGTAAGAATCATAGTCATCAGAATTTACGTATGAGGATTTGTTCTGACCTGACTGTTGAAGCGACCTGAATAAGAGACTTGTGGAACTTAAAGGCTGTTAGGTCTTAAATTCAGATCCCAATAAGGTTCCACCACATTATTAATCCAAAGGACGAGTCAAGCTCCATTTTCACCTTTTTTCATGACCTTGGTATGGAACCCAAAATCATTTCACTCTTACATTTTATTTTAGTTGCTCGGGGACGAGCCATGTTTAAGTATAGGGGGTTGATGAATCTATGATTCATCACTCTAAAAGTTGAAAATAGAGCTTCATTCTCGAGTAATTAGCTGCATTTTCCCATTTATTCTGCATTATTATCATTCATGCACCTATAACTAATTTCTGCATTCTAGCATGCATTTTCGCATTAAAATAAGAAGCCAAATTCACTTGTAAATATTCATCTGTATATTAGCTATACCATATTTGTATCTATTTTATACTAACTCCAAATCAAATAAAATCAACTCTATAGTGTATATATTACTAACACTAATAAAGGAAAATATAAAAAAAACTAACTTATAAAATTGCCCAATAAAACCCAAATCCAAGTTTCAGACTATGAACCTTAAAATGTGCATATCTCTCTCATAAAGTGTCCGATTTAGGTCTACTCACCTTTAAAGTAATATACATTCAAAGAACTTCAAAACAAGACTAATTTCATGAAAATTGGAGATCGTATGTGAAACTTGGGTTTTGGGCCCCTATTGTATATTATACATATTGACTAAAATACCCTTCATTTTATCTTTTTATTTTTCTTATAAAAAATTATATTAAGTTGTAAATATTTCTTTCATATTTTCTCTACTTTTATTTTGATTTTTCTTGAATTAAAAATGACAATTTATTTTGCAAAAGATAAAAATGCGGTATTTTATATCTATATGGTACCCCAAAAATACTTTTTATACATATGACTTCCGTTGATTTTCGATCCTTCATGGAAGTTGTAGATCTCGTCGAGACAAGAAATTTCATGTTGACCACTTTTTGATTTGACCTCTTTTGATATTTCTTTTTGATTTTTCTTTCGATTTAAATTTAGATTTTTCTGGGAGAGACACATGGCATCTCCTGGAGCCGTCACGTGTCACACATGGCAGCTCTTGGGCGTGCCACATGGCACCTCCTCCTTCCACCAGCCATCACATGCGACACACGTGATGGGCCCATCCCCTTCTTTCTCGGTAAACCCGCACGCCGACGCCCCGCGCGCGCATCCGCCGCGACTGATCTGGCCCTCCGCCCCTTGCGTGCACCCGACAACTGCCTGACCTGCTTCGTACTGTGATGCACGTGCTGCTCGCCAACCGATCTCGTAAACTCCCCGCTCGCGCCTCTCTCTCTCTCTCCACAATATCTTGCATCTGCAACCATCTTTTCCCACTCCTTCACAACTACTCGACCCCTCCATCTCCTCATGTCGCCGCAACTCCCGCTCTTCGCCAACCTCCTTTGAAAGGAGCCCCTCTGCACTTATCACAAAGAATCCACCAATTTCATGAGAAGAGTTCCAGCTACAAAGAGGTCGAGGTGACAACGACAACCTTATTCTGTAGAGCGACGACGAGTTCCAGCCATCTTCGGCTATTGGCGAGATCCACGAGCCTTGTTCGCATAGAATCCCTCCACAAGGGGATTGCCTAGCTTCTTAGCTTTTCGCCAAGCTGATTGAGGCCACGACAGAGGTCGCACACCACAACCCCATTCTCCAGGTGACTACACAGGTAAATCTTCTATCTCTTCATCTTCACTTCATCATTTTTTATCTAATATTATTTTTTTATCTTGTTCTCCATTACATTTTCACCATCAACTTGTT
This sequence comes from Ottelia alismoides, assembly GCA_037367405.1. Lineage (NCBI taxonomy): Eukaryota > Viridiplantae > Streptophyta > Magnoliopsida > Alismatales > Hydrocharitaceae > Ottelia > Ottelia alismoides. The sequence goes on along the minus strand of JAZKJV010003503.1, from coordinate 518,660 downwards.
CAACATTCACAATCACCACCACCACCATCATCATACCATTTCCCTAAACCCACATATAATTTTCATCATCATCTCCATCACACACCATCCTCACCACCATTTTATTCCTATTTTTTTCCTGCCTACAAAAAATTACAAAAAATAAAATGCAAAAAAAAAACTGCAGCTCGTCCGTGCGCCATCGGCCGTCCGCCGCCGCCCCCTCGTGCAAGTGGTCGTCGACCACCTGCAATAGCCCGTGCCACTCTAGCAACTTCCTCCGCCGCGCATAGGCTCCAGGCGAGACCAATCTCCAGTTCCCCTCGACCGTCCTCATGCGGCCGTTCCACCGCCGACCTCCAGTTCTTGTGCCTGTCCCGTCCACCTTATGCTCACGTTTCCCTCATCACGCACAACTGTCGCTGCTGGTGCGACGACTCCGCGGCCAACCGCCTACGCCGCCCCTTCGCAGCACTGTGCGGTAGGCCCCGTGCACAGGCCCGAGGTGCGACCAACCCGCTTCCCCGTGCCTACGCTGCCCAGGGCTGCGCGCCTCCGGTCACTTGCCTCTACCCAGCCGTCATGCCTCCATCCTGCTTCGTTGCGGTGCTCTGCCTCCCCTCACGGTGCCCCGTATGCACTGCTCACAGCGGCCCGCTTCGCCCCTCCGCCTCCAGCGTGCGGTCCAGTCGTGCGCCATCTCTCCACGCCGCACGACGTGCCAGTCGTGCATCGCGCCAACACCCCACAGCGGAGTGCACTACCGTCGCCAGACGCCCGTCCCCTATACGCCGCACCGGTCGACCTCCCTCCGCGCGGCTGCAGTGTCGCGCCGCCCTCCGCGTGCTCCGCGTGCATCCACCTGCCCGGCCGCCCCGCACGCGCCAGAGCCGCATGCCTCCGAGCACCGTTCACCCACTCCAGCGACCCCCCGTCCTCCTTGCCGCGACGTGTACACCCACCCTCTACCGCCGTCTTCGGTGCAATCCGTCGCCCACTCCCTCAGATCGTGGTTCCTAGGGGGTGGGTTTACTTTTGGTAAAAGGTACAATTATTTTATTTTTTATTTTTTTATGTTTTTGAGAAATTGCATATTCAATCTACTAGGTTTCTTTATTTGCAAAAACATCCCTTAGCATATTGGTTCATTCAATTTCAATTTCTGTATTGCATAGACACCCCGACTTTGAGCATTAATTTGGACATTAGTTTTGCATCATTTTTAATAAAAAATAGCATTTTGTAGAAAATTTAAATCGTTATCTCTTGGTTATTTATTTTAATTTTTATGAGAAATGGGTAATTAACTAAAATGTTTTTGGTGAAAAATTGAACATTTTATCCATTTCATATTCTGTAATTCATATTTAATCAAATATTGCTCAAATAATTGTGCAAAAATCATATATGATGCCTCTAGTTGTTCTTTAACTACTGTTCAAATGTCATCTAAATTAGAGTTGTCTTGTGAATAAAATAAATTATAGAGTGATTTATGTAATTGATTTTTAATTAAATCCATGTAGTATTTTTGCGAAATTTCAACTCTTTTGGATTGGACATTAAAATATATTTTTGAGATAATTCACACTCTAGATAATTTTAATTTATGGATTTATTAGAAGTTAAATACTCACTCTTTTTGCATGAAAAATACATAAAAACCCCAAAAAAGTTTGAAATTTTCATTGCTCTATTGTAATCCCAAAAATTCCAAAAAAATACATTTTGCATTCGTCATTGGATTAGGTTTACAGGAAAAAATGTAACTTGGCTAATTTCGATTAATTACACATTAAAATTAATTTTGGCTAAGTGGCTCGTTTTCTTAATAACCTAGTACAATTGCATTTGTGCATTTGCATTTTTTTCGCATAAAAAAATACAAAAAAATCCCGCTTGAAAAACCTTGAGCTAATTCATCTAAGTTGATCCAAAATTATTCCTTTGCTCCTTGAGTCGACCCCAGGGATTGCTTAGGTTAAAAATACATCAAACCACATATTAATTCATTCATTAATTATTCTATTTGTGCAGTTAATTTTTGATCGATCCTGATTGCTCGACTACAATAAAACAACACATTAGATTAAAAGGGTAAATCACGATCCATCAAATGGCGCCATTGTCAGGGAGGCAAACAACTTAGGATCTTTTAGAAAAATTAGATTAAGGTTTTTCATTCACTCGGGTAGTCTGACGCCCGAACCACTTTGTAATTATTCCATTTTTTCAATTATTTTTCTATTTAATTTTTTCTTTGACATATTTTTTATCTTTTTGTGTGAGGGCCTGGTGGACTTGGAGCGGCTTTCTTGAAGTCGACGCATCTCGAAGTGCATCGGAGGGCGACAATTCATGGATCAAGTCGACTATTGAGACGCCAAAAAGATTTTCATTTCTGTTAATTTGTAATAACTGCATTTAAAGCGATTCCCATTTGGGTTCTCGCGTGTGTAATAGAATAAAAAGACTCTCTGTGTTGTGTGGTTGCTTGCCGTAGAATAGATCCTGCACTCGCAACTCTTAGAGATTCCTAGGACTGTATGTGCTCGTAATTTCTAGGACCACACTTCACCATTAAAAGACGCACTTAGACTGCAGGACTTTAGCCGAATTTAAATTAATTCTTCACTCGCTAATAGAACTGCCAGTCTAGGAGCGGCTTTTCATCGCTTGCATTCATTTAGTGTAAAATTTCAATTCAGTATTGCATCCTACATTGTATAGGGCTTGAGGCACTGTATGTTTTCATACTCAAGCATTCAACATCATTTTCTCGATCGCATCGACTTTTTTTGATCCCCTCTCTCGATTTTTCTAACTTAGGATAAAGGAATTGGGATTGGATGGTAGACGTGATTGCTTGTGTGGATTAACTAAAGTGACAACTAATCTCTAAAATCTGGACTGCTGATTGAATTAGATCAAACAAATTGACTAAAATTAACCCTTGTTTGCAGGAGAGTAACCCTGACCTTGATTTCAAGCTGAGTGAGGGTACAGAGTGTGTGTGCACACACTAAGATAGAGCCCAAATCCTCGCCTTCCATATCAACGTACCCCACTCTTAGTGAGTATCACAGGCTGAAGTATTCGACGTTCAATTGACCAGTACCAAGTAGCCTCCGCTTGCTTCGACACGTAGATGGGGGTAAAGCAGCGGTGCGCCGCGACAAGTTGCTAGTAGCCCTACGGGGTGAAGTGATAAGCCTTGTAATCCTCCGTCTACTTAGGTAGGTAGATAGGGGCAGGTCCTTGAACTTTATCAGTATTAACCGAGTAAGCCAGTGATAGGAGCTAAGGGAGGAAGGGCATTGGTATCTTAAGCGACAGGTTAAACATGGGGGACACATCCAACATTAAGCCGACTTCCCTATAGGCCATCACGTAATCCTTGCTAATTTGCTTGAAAATCATACTTAAAATGAATCAGATTAATCAGACCCAGCTTTAGGTCCTTCACCGTGTTGAGTGTCAACTCAAGGTTTGCTCTTGCGTTTGTTTTGTGTCTGTTTGTGTGTGTTCTCACCCTGTATTTTTGTACATTATCACATCAATCCTCTCTCATTTCTTCTCGAAGATGCTGATTCATCAGTTTCCGCACCGACCATATTCATCATCTTTCTCCTCCATGCACTCTCTCATCGAGATGGTTTCTCCACAACTACCCTTCTTCTCTACATCTCACCCTGATTATAAAGTCATAACTTCGACTGACTTCTCCACTTCTTCGTATTTCTCACCTACTCCATATTCTAACACACCATATCCACTTCCATTTAGGCTAGCTATCCTTATTCTCGAGAGCTTGCTGAAATCAATGAATCAAACAAAGAGCAAGCCACTGTTGAGACAGATGACTGACAGAATTACCCTCCCTCACATACTTCATTTCCACTTCATATGATTGATGGGACAAGTCAACAAATCGTACATACACATCCTGACTTGACTTTAGGGTACAACTTGGTCGATTGAACAACCCGAATGGAGAGGCCTGCACATCATGATTTCCCATACTTGATTGACTTTAGTGATCAAGCTTACATTGGCCAGCCCTCATACCAGCCATTTAGAGAGCCTACACATTCATAGGATTTGACTAAAGAGCTAGCCTTACCAGTTTGCCGTTCATTGACTCCATTACATGAGGCTCCGACCAATATCTTCCACACAGATGATCTATACTCGACCCAGAATTATATACCAGAGTCTAGGTATGTTGAGTATGAGATCCCTAGTTATCAACAGTATCTTCCAACTGAACAAGCTTCTCCCATGATTTGTCATGAGAACTTTATGGAGGATGACATTTCGAGACTTATTGAGATAAATGAATCATTTGGTTACAAGTTGAGAGATGTCACCGACATATTGCACTCAATTTCTATCAGCCTGGGTATAAAAGTGGGGAACACCATGAGTATATTTGATGTTGAAAATCGAACAAACATTAGGGAATCCACACACTCTGTACAACTGGAGTCCATTCTACCCTCCTCTTCCACTAACCACTTACCCTCCAATCCAGAGTCTAACCATTCGTCCATCAAAAACACCAAAAAATTGAAAATTTAAAAAAGACCAAAAATTTGAAAAACCAAAAAATCACATAAAAAATAAAAATGACTTAAAAAATGGATCCTACTCTAAGGGAAGCACTCGATGAGGAACCGATTTTTAAGCTTCCCTTAATAAAGGCCATAGATCACTTCCCCAGCCTCAAACGATTTGTGAGAAGTAAATTGATGCCCAAGAGGTCAGGCAATAAGAGGACAAGGACTGAGAGACACATAGTGTCTATGGACACCTCCTTAGTTATGGGGAGAAAGACCAAGAGCCGCAGAGTGAAGCAGTTGCCTAGGGTTGAATGTGAAATCAAAGACACTATCTTTACCCATGCAATAATCGATGATGACTCTCTGACAAATATCCTCCCAACCTCTGTGTTTGACAAGCTCAACCTCAGGCCAATGAGAAAGTCGAGAGAGATCGTTCAACTGGCCGATTGATCTATCAAAAGGTCAAGAGGAACCATTTCAGTCATCATTACTTTCCAAGGTGCTCTACTCCAGGTAGACTTCATAGTCATTGACATAGAGTACCAAGGAGAGTTTACCCAGTCTCCTATTATTCTCGGGAAGCCGTTCGTAGCCTTGGCTAGGCGATTATAGATTGCAAGACTCAGGAAGTCGATTTTACAGCATTGGGAGCACTTCGACCTCACCCATTCTTTAACACACTCTTTTCTAAGGTGACCCACAAAGCGGCTGACAATCGTGAACATCGAGAGGTAGATGAGTCCCTTCTCTCTGCTACACTTGAGATACTGACTATTGAGCCGACTGTTGGTTTAGAGACTCCCCACACCTCCACTTCACCAACTGCTTGAACCACCACCATGATAGCTTCTAAGGAGGACTCACGACCTGAAGCTATCATTGAGTCGGACATGACTTTTGCTGATTGCCTTGACCGTTTCGATGATCCGACATCCATGACTAATAATGCCATGCCAACAGAGATCACTAGCACCTTCCCAAGACGTGCGTTGACCCTTCAGGAATATTATAATCTGTATGGTGACTCGTCTAATGAGGAACCCATGATCAGTAGCGCACCACATCCCGAACCTTCAAAGCAGACAACCAGGTCTGAATTGACCCCACCCGAAACCACGGTTGCTCCCTCCTTTAGTCGGTTATCCAATGAGAGGAAGTCAAGAATTGATTCCTTGTGGTGTTCCCCCGAACCCCTCAAGGCGCATCACTCTCCTCTCCCTCTCAATGATTCATGTTCTAGAAAACCGACGAAGAAAGTTTCCTTCAACATACCGGAGAAGGAATTTTCGGAGGAGTCCTCATCGGTTCCGGATGAGGTGGTTTCTATGAGTGAGCTCAGTTCGGCTGTTCTCAAGCCATATCTAAGCAAGCTACAGTGTGTCGACCCTCATTGGACGATCCCTACACCTCACTATTATTCATCTGAGGACGATTTCAGCAGCAATACATATGTATATTATCCACCTCCTCGCTCTCGCAAGAAGGTTCGTCACAAACCTTATTGATCCTTATATATTCTCACCCCTCCTTGAATATATTTTCTTTCCCTCCCTCCCTAGTGATTCAAATCACTCACCCCGGCTCCATATCGTTTCATTTTATGGCTATACTTAGGATGATCAGATCCTAAGTATAGGGGGGGAGAGTGACCCGAGTCTCTTCTCTGTATATCCTCCAGATCTCATCGGTTCTCACACTCACTTCTTTCATAGACTTAGACTGATCAGAGACTAAGTAAGGGGGACTGATGCCCATCACATATATATATATATACCCATCCATTTCCCCTCTTAACCTCGCCTGCCCCATTTTTGATCTTCTTCTACACTTAGGATACCAGAGCCTAAGTATAGGGGCACAGAGCGACTTCTATACTTTTTGTTATTTTAGCTCTCCTATGCTTAGCACGAGCTATATCTTTTTTCTCGCTTCTCATGCTCTGAGGACATAACACATGCTAAGTATAGGGGGAATGTATATATTACATATATAATTTACCCATAGCTCGTACTTTCACGTATTTTTGTATATATTATACAGTAATTACGGGATGGGTAAAATTGGTAAAAAATGGTTTTGCATGTCATTCATCTCTATAGCATGTCATCTGCATCTCATCTGCATAACTAGCATATGCAAAGTGAAAAGTTAGTGGGTTCTGAACCAAGTTATGAATAGATGTTGAGGATGGATTTGATTTGACCTTAATCTACCTAATTTTAGAGGAACCTTATAGGAACTGGAGTTAAGATTTTCAGGTCAAGTGATGTAATTCTTTGAGTCCGTAAGTCTATGTTTACATGTCCTCTTGACTGATCTAAGTAGAATATTTCGTGCAGTGATTATTTTAGACAGTGACCTAACTTGGACAAGCACCATGCACATAACTCTTCATTGATGAGCTGGTGAGGAGGTAGAATCCTTTGGCTTGGAGTAGCACACGGATGGAAACATCCGTCCTCCTCTAGGGAGAGTAGTGCATCTCAACCTAGTTTAGTGGTGTTGACATCTAAGGACGGGGTGCTGTGGGTTGCAATTGTGCATCTCAACCTAGTCTAGTGGTGTTGACGTCTAAGGTCGGGATGCTGTGGGTTGCAATAATGCTTCAAAAGATGGATAGTCTACTGGCTCAAGAAGAAAAACTCTCGATGTACATGATGCACCTTGTTTATATGTTAAAAAAAGGAAAAGAAAGAAAAAATGCAGAATCGCCAAAAGTGGACAGGCCTGATTTAAAAATAAAATGCCTGCCAGAGTGTATAAACAAGTATGAACAAATAAGATGAGCTTCAAAGCTTGCAGTTGGGTGACTTGGCTAAACTGATCAAGCATCCTAGGATAGGTAGCTACACTGGCTACCGTCCGTTCTTCTCTCCACCCCCTCTTCTTGAGCTGGTCGCACTTAAACTTAGAAGGGATTACCCCGCTCCTCGAGGAAAGAGTTGCTAGACCGGGGAATTAGAGTTACCTTGTTAGAGGAGGCTGGTTCTTTGCCATTTCTAGGTTGGAGAGTTATATTTCACTTACACAGTACAAGTAAGAACCATAGTCATCAGAATTTGCGTATGAGGATTTGTTCTGACCTGACTGTTGAGGAGACCTGAATAAGAGAATTGTGGAACTTAAATGATGTTAGGTCTTAAATTCAAATCCCAATAAGGTTCTGCCACGTTATTAATCCAAAGATTGAGTCAAGCTCCATTTTCACCTTTGTTCATGACCTTGGTATGTAACCCCAAATCATTTCACTCTTGTATTTCATTTTAGTTGCTCGAGGGCGAGCCAAGTTTAAGTATAGGAGGTTGATGAATTTGTGATTCATCACTCTAAAAGTTGAAAATAGAGCTTCGTTTCCAGAGTAATTAGCTGCATTTTCCCATTTATTCTGCATTATTATCATTCGTGCACATGTAAATAATTTCTGCATTCTAGCATGCATTTTCACATTAAATTAAGAAGCCAAATTCGCTTGTAAAAATTCACCTGTATATTAGATAAAATTCCATATTAGTATCTATTTAATACTAACTCTAAATCAGATAAAATCAACTCTATAGTGTATATATTACTAACACTAATAAAGGAAAAATAACAAAAAAATACTAACTTGTAAAATTGTCCAATAAAACCCAAATCCAAGTTTCAGACTATGAACTTTAAAATATGCATATCTCTCTCATACAGTGTCCGATTTAGGTCTACTCACTTTTAAAGTAATATACATTCAAAGACCTTCAAAACAAGACTAATGTCATGAAAATCGGAGATCGTATGTGAAACTTGGGTTTTGGGCCCCTATTGTATATTGTACATATTGACTAAAATACCCTTCATTTTATCTTTTTATTTTACTTAATAATTAAAAATACAAAAAAATTAGATTAAGTTGTAGATACTCCTTTCATATTTTCTCTACTTTTATTTTTATTTTTCTTGAATTAAAAATGACAAAATTTTTTTGCAAAAGATTAAAATGCAATATTTTATATCTATAAGGTACCCCCAAAAATACTTTTTGTACATATGACTTCCTTTGATTTTCAATCCTTCACGAAAGTTGTAGATCTCATCGAAACGAGCAACTTTCATGTTGATCACTTTTTCATTTGACCTTTTTGATATTTCTTTTTGATTTTTCTTTTAATTTAAATTTATATTTTTCTAGGAGCGACACATGGCGGCTCCTGGAGCCACTACGTGTCACTTATTATTATTTTTAATTATTTAATTTTATTTTTATTATTTTTAATTAATTAATTATTATTACTTTTAATTATTAAAAATAAGTGCCACGTGGCCGCTCTCGGGCACGCCACATGGTGCCTCCTCCTTTCACCAACCATCACATGCGATGCACGTAATAGGCCCATACCCTCCTTTCTCGGTCAACCCACACACCGATGCCCCCCGTGTGCAACCGTCATGGCTGACCGACCCTCCGCCCCTTGCGCGTGCCCGGCAACCGCCTGACCCGCTTCACACGGTGATGCACGTGCTGCTCGCCAACCTCTCGCGAACTCCCTGCTCATGCCTCTCTCTCTCTCTCTCTCCACGATCTCCTACATCTGCAACCATTTCATGCGACCCGCACGCCGTCGCCCACTCCTCCTCCACAACTGCTCGACCCCTCCCTCTCCTCACGTCACCGCAACTCCCACTCTTCGCCAACCTCCTTTAAAAGGAGCCCCTCCGCCCCCATGGCCAAGAATGCACCAATTTCTGAGAAGAATTCCAGCTCCAAAGAGGTCGAGGTGACAACGACAACCTTATTCTGTAGAGACGACGAGTTGCAACCATCTTCGGCTATTGGCGAGATCTGCGAGCTTTGTTTGCGTAGCATCCCTCAACAAGGGGATTGCCTAGCTTCTTAGCTTTTCTCCAAGCTAATTGAGGCCACGACGGAGGCCGCATACTACGACCCCACACTCCAGGAGACTACACAAGTAAATCTTCTATCTCTTCATCTTCACTTCATCATTTTTTTATCTAACATTATTTGTTTATCTTGTTCTTCATTACATTTTCCCCATCAACTTGTTCAACATCCATAATCACCACCACCATCATCATACCAATTCCCTAAACCCACATATATTTTTCATCATTATCTCCATCATATACCATCCTCACCACCATTTTATTCATACTTTTTTCCTGCTTACAAAAAATACAAAAAAATAAAATACAAAAAAAAAACCGCAACTCGTCCGTACGCCAGCGGCCGTCCGCAGCCGCACCCTCGTGCAGGTTGTCGTCGACCACCCGCGACAACCCATGCCACTCCGACAACTTCCGCCGCGCACATGCTCCATGCATGACCAATCACCAGCTTCCCCCTCCCCCCGACCATCCTCCTGCGACCGAGCCACCATCGACCTCTAGATCCTGCGTGCGTCCCATCTACCTTCTGCTCACGCTGCTCCCGCCGTGCATAACCACCGCTGTTGGTGCGACAAATCCACAACCAACCACCTACGCCGCCCCTTTGCAGCACCGTGCGACAGGCCCTATGCACATTCCCCAAGCGCGACCAACCCGCTTCCCCGCGCCTATGCCGCCTAGGGTTGTGCGCCTCCGGTCACTTGCCTCCACGCATATCTGCCAGCCGCCATGCCTCCAGTCTGCTTTGTCGTGGTGCTCCGTCGCCCCCCGCGACACCCCGCACGTACTATTTACAACGACCCGCTCTGCCCCTCCGCCTCCAACGCGTACTCCAGCTGTGCGTCGTCTCTTAGATTAAATCCACAAATAGTATTTTTGCAAAATTTTAACTCTCTTAGATTGCACATTAAAATATTTTTTTGAGGTAATTCACTCTCTGGATAATTTTATTTTGTGGATTTATTAGAAATTAAATACTCATAGTCACTCTGTTTCCATTAAAAAATTCATAAACAATTCTTAATTTGTCAACAAATTCAAAAAATATTTCTATGGCTTCATTTCATCATGTTTAAATCCTAGTAATTTTTTCATAATGTTTGCACTCTTTTTGCACGAAAAATTGCATAAAAACCCCAAAAAAGTTTGCATTTTTCATTGCTGCATTTTAATCCCAAAAATTCTATACATTTTGCATTCATCATTGGATTTGGTTTACAGGAAAAATATAACTTGGCTAATTTGGATTAATTGTACATTAAAATTAATTTTGTTTAAGTGGCTTGTTTTCTTAATAACCTAGTTCAGTCGCATTTGTGCATTTGCATTTTTATCACATAAAAAATACAAAAAAATCCTGCATGAAAAAACTTGATCTAATTCATCCAAGTTGATCAGAAGTTGTTCCTTTGCCTCCTTGAGTCGACCATGGGGCTTTCCCAGGTTAAAAATATATCAAACCACACATTAATTCGTTCATTGATTATTCGATTCGTGAGGTTAACTTTTGATCGATCCTAATTGCCCAACTACAACAAAATGACACATTTAAATTAAAAGGGTAAATTCATGATCCATCACTAAGCAACTTTGGAGTGATTTATAGGAAGAATGGAGAATGGTTAGGACGGAATCAATGGTAGATGTGTATTTAGGTTGTTAGATGGATAAGATCGAGGGTTTATATTGGATTTACATGGTGTAGTTTCACGGGAAAAATTAAGTGAACTTGGTTTGTTAGAAAAGAGCCGCAACGACCTTCTCTTGAAGAAGAAGCACCAGGTGCTGACACGTGTCAGCACCTGGTTGGCCATGAGATAAATAACATTAATAATTAAGTATTAAATAACAAATAATGTTATTTTAAATAGGTATAAAAATGAAAAAGATGGATAATTAAAATATCTAATTTATAAAATAATTTATTTTGATATTATATTAATAAATTAGGTATAAAGAATACTTGATAAATAGATATTATATTTTTAGTTTAATAATTTAATAAATAACTTATCATTTTTATATTTGATTAATTATTAGGATAATAAATAAAAAAATATATGTTACTTTTTATGAATTTTAAAAAATTAATTTAAATATATTAATAAATACGTGTATAAATTACACAGTTCAAATTCATCTATAAATTAGTGTTTTTGGTTTATTTAAAATAATAAATAATGTCAAAAAATTCTGAAATAAATCGTGGTTGAAGTACAAGATTATAAAATAATTAAAAATTATAAAATTAATGAAACTATACATAATGTGTTCTAGATAAAATAAATAGCCCAGAAATCAAGTTGTCATAGTTCCCAAAACCCTCTTTGTAAACAAACTTCGATTTTAATGAAACTTCATTAATTAGAAAATATTATTTTATGAACTTTAAAGGTGAGTAGAGTGAAATTGGAGTTCGTATGAGAAAGTTATGATGTTCGGAAGTTGAGAATTTGACAATTTAAAAGTTGATTTTCTTGGCATATGCACAAGATAATATTTTTAACTTATTTTTATATTTTTCTATACATTTTTAGAAATAATTAGAAAAAGAGTTTGGTGAAATATATATATACGAATTAATTAAAAAAATCAAAGAATATGCTATAATTATTTGATAAATAATAAATAATGTTTAGAGTGTATAATTAATTCTTTTTATTGTTTTCTTTCCTTCTCTCCCCCTACTTATTTGTTTGTCGACCTATCCATCTTGACTTGGTCTCTGGGATTAGGTTATATAAATACATCTTGTAGTTATATTTATATTGTGTAAGTCATATTGTACATATATACATATCTAGAATCTACCTTCTTTTCTTTTCTTTATTTTTATTCTTTTCTTTATTTACATGTTTTTTGATGCATAAAATTGGATTTTTATTCATGAATGGGGTTTTGATAAAAGATGAGATTTAATGCATATTTACATCTATTTGTTGAGGGTTTTAAGACAAAATGCAGATAAAATGTTAATGAATCATGGATTTATCAACCCCATATACTTAAACTTTGCTAGTCCCTTAGCAAACTCTTATTTAAAAATAAGGGAAAAAGAAAGAAAGTTAGAATGAATTTGTTTTCCTAAACCAATTCATGAGAACATACAAAGGACAGAGCTCGATCGGGCTTGAAATAAGCATTTTGTCAGAGCCTTAACTAGGATTCAGATTTTAATATCAACAGTCTGCATGTTTCATAAATCCTTATTTAGGTTCACCTTAATAGCCAGCTCAGATCCACTTATCCCTATCGCTAACTCTATCAACCTTGAATATAATTTGTACTGTATGTGAATTGTGTTAGCTCTTCCTGCTAGAAGAAGCAAAGAAACCACCCATCCCAATAATACACTCCATTAGTTCCTCATCTAGCTACTCTTTCCTTGAGGAGGGGGGTATTCCCTTCTAAGGTCAGGCCGTGTTGTGTCCACAATCGAATAGAGAGAGATGGTAGACTCATTTTTGTGGATTTTAAGGATTTTTGTAATTTTTATGAATTTTAGGACTTTGCATTTTTTACAAGAATTTTACAAAATAAATTACCCATATTTTATTTGGATTAAATAACTAATGTATTTTTAGATTTTATATACAAAGAAATTTAAAAGGATTAAATGATTCTTACATATATTTTAATAAATAAGATTTTAAATAAGTAATACATATTAAATTCATATTTTAAATATATATTTTAATTTAAGAACTTTAAATAAGGATTTTAGACATATTTTACTTATTTACAAGGATTTTATAAAAAAATAAATAAATGGATAAAAAATAAACCCTTACATACTTTTTATGGATTTTATAGATATAGAAAATACATAAAAGTATATGGATGTAAGTATATATACAATATATACGCACCCCCTATACTTAGCTTGTGCTATGTCCTCATAGCGTCAAAAGAGAAAAAGGAGGACATAACTTGTGCCAAGTAAAAGTGGGTGAAAAAGAATAGAAGTCAGTCGCCCCCTATACTTACGACCAGGTCATCATAAGTATAATGGAAGACAAAAATGAGGTGACTAAGGAAAAGGAATATACAAACAAAGGAACAAAAGGAAGAAAGGAAAACGAAATCAATGAAATCACTCGGTCCCCCCTATACTTAGGATAAGGCATCCTAAGTATAGAAAAGAATGTGGCCAAAAACTAGGGACCAATGACTAGTGTAAAATAAAGGAAAATAAAAGAAAAGTAAAAAGAACAAAATCGAAAGGTGCAAATCAACGGGTAATTGGTCCCCCTATTCTTAGGATATGGTATCCTAAGCATATAAGAGGAGCAAAAAAATGGGGATAATTGTGGACTAGGAAGAATATACAAGTGGTGTACTCTAGAAAATCGAAATGCTCACAGGTCTCTGTACATGATGAAATGAAGTGGAAGAGTAGTCATGCATCCTGTACAAATTAGATCACCTCAACACGGGCCATATGATCATTAGTCTCCACAAAGTGCTTCAGCATATGCCCATTCACCACGAATGTCTCTACACCAGGTGACACATCTGATTAGCAATACTTCCATTGTCATGCACCATTCTAACTATTGTACGGTCCTTCCCATTTGCTCTTTAATTTTCAAGGAAAAATTCTCAATCGTGCATTGAACAACCATACTTTTTGACCAGAGACAAAGATCTTGTATCGAATGTGTCTATCATGCCATCTCTTCACTTTGTCCTTATAAATGAGGGTGTTCTCATATGCCTGATTTCGAATCTCTACTAGCTCATTTAAATCCATCTTCCTCTTGGCTCATACTTTCTGCATATTAAGTGAAATCTCTTTGATAGCCTATTCAGATTTGTGCATGATCTCTATAGGCAAATGACATGGCTTCCCATAAACCAATTTGAAGGGTGAAGTACCTAAGGGAGTCCTATATGCAGTACGATATGCCCAAAGAACTTGGTCTCGAAGTTGTGACCAGTTCTTCCTATCCGGTCATACTAATTTCTGAAGAATGGATTTTACCTCCCTATTTGAAACTTCATCCACGCCATTCGTCTGTGGGTGGTAAGGAGAAGCTACTCTATGATCAATGCCATAGTTCTTCACTAGCTTTTCACCTCCTTATTAATGAAGTGGCTACCCCCATCTGAAATAACAATACGTGGAATACCGAACCGTGAAAGAATACCGAATCGTGAAATAATCTGTTACCAAAGGAACTTGCACACTATCTTGCTATCAGCTGTTCGTGCGGGTATAGCCTCCACCCATCTACTATCATAATCCACAGCGAGAAGAATGTACTCAAAGCCACTGCTCGATGGGAACAGTCCCATAAAATCTATTCCCCATGCGTCAAATATCTCGCAAATGATAATGGTTGCATAGGCATCGTATCTCTAGAACTAATTGTCCCTACTTCTTTCTGACAATCCGGGCAACTCTTCATGAATGCACAAGCATCTCTAGTAAAAGTCGGCCACCAAAATCCGCTCTGAAGTACCTTCCACGCTGTCCTCTTCCCTAAATCCCTGCCTCTAAGGAATGGCACAAAGTGAGGACACTATTGTATTCCTCTTGAGGAATACATCACTTGTAAACACAATCCGATCCCTCACAAAAAAGAATCGGATTCTCCCAATGGTAGTATCATACCTCAAAAACTAGCCTATCGACCCGGTCCTTCGGCCAACCCTGTAGATTCTTTTGTGTAACCAAAAATTTCACTATATATGCATACCATGGAAGCTCTGTAATTGCAAATCGGATACTCTCGTTTGGAAATCTCTATGTAATCTCTGGAGTATACTAATCTGAAGGCTGCTCTATCTGCAATCAGGAGAGGTGATCAACTACCACGTTCTTCACCCAAGGTATATCCCTAATGTCCAAATCAAATTCCTGGAGTAAGAGAATCCATTTAAGAAGGCGTGCCTTGGCATCCTTCTTCTCCATCAAAAATCTATAGATGAATGATCTGTGTAAACTGTAATCTTTGAACCAAGAAGATGTGATCTGAATTTGTCCAATGTGAATACCACTGCCAACATCTCTTTCTCTATTACTGTGTTGTTGCGTTGAGCATCATCTAAAGTCCGGTTGGCATAGTGAATAGCAACAGAAAGTCCATTCCTCCCTTGTCCTAATACAACCCTGACTGCAAAATCTGAAGCATCTGTCATGATCTCAAAGGGAGGAGACCAATCATGTGGATGTAGGACAGGAGCACTGATAATCATCTCCATTAACGTGAGGAAGGCACTAAGACATTTGTCATCTATCAGAACTTAATGCCTTTGCGTAATAATTCTGTTAACGGTCGGGCAATCTTAGAAAAATCCTAAATGAATTGTTCGTAGAAACCGATGTGCCCTAGAAAAGACCGTAACTTCTTGACGTTGGATGGTGGCTCGAGACGCTACATGCCATCCACCTTGGAAGGGTCAACCTCCATGCCTCGCCTGGAGATGACATGCCCAACACGATCTTGTTTATAACCATAAAATGGATTTTTTCCCACAAAACGAGATCTACCTCACAACATTTATAAAGAACCTGGTCTAAGTGCGCTAAACAATCGTCAAAGGACTCACCATAGATTGAAAACTCATCCATAAAGACCTCAAGAAAATCACCAACCATGTCTGCAAAAATGGCAAGCATGCACCTCTGAAATGTAGCAGGGGCATTGCACAATAGAAAGGGCATCTGTCTAAAAGCATATGTGCCTATGGGACATGTGAAAGTGGTCTTCTCCTGATCTTCAGGAGCAATAGTAACCTATTGTATCCGGAGTAACCATTAAGGAAATAGAAGTAATCCTTCCCTGCCAACCTCTCTATGACCTAGTCTATAAAAGGCCAAGGGAAGTGGTCCTTCTTCATCGCGACATTCAATTTCCTGTAATCAACACACACCCCCACAATGTGGTTACTCTCTTTAGAATCTCCTCTCCACTCTCATTCTTAACCATATGAATTCCCGACTTCTTCGGGACAACATGTAATGGGATAACCCATTAAGAGTTGGAGATGGGATAAATAAACCCTACATCACACCATTTCATAATCTCTTTCTTGACAACATCTCCTAAAATTGGATTCAGACTGCACTAAAACTCTCTAGAAGGTCTGCTATCATGATTGAGATAGATATGGTGAGAACATAAAGAAGGATTTATCCTGCTGAGATTGGATACACTCCACCCAATGACCGTGAGGTTTCTTTCAAGAATCTCCATCAGATAATATTCTTGCTCTTAGACCAAAGATGAGCTGATAATGACTAGAAACTATCGATGTGGACCCGCAAGGAAAGCATACTTCATATTCGGTGGCAATGACTTCAGTTCTGGCAAGGTAGAATCTGGATCTTCTGTACCCTCATCTATCTGTGTTCTGGAATCTGTGTTGGTGGTAAATGTGTCTGCAATATGGTTATCCACCATCTGAATATGCTCTAGAGTCAGTCTATAGAAGATGTCTAAAACATCATCCGACTCGCTACTGTGCTCATCCTCAGAATGATTAGAGGAAAATAACTCAGCTAAATAAAAATATGTCTCTAAATCATCTGAAGTGGAGGAATCGTGTGAACTCTTAGAATCTGATATATCTGCAATCAAATCATCAGGTGTCTGCTCCATCTGCTTATCATCGCCCATGCTAAAATATGATGTACCATCAGAAGAACTGCCAACTGAAGTCTCAGATCTATCCTTTGCTAGGATATCACGGATCTCTACTCGATACCTCTCAATGTTCTCAAGGCGAACCTCATCCATGTAATCATAGGTGGCTAACGAACTCAAGGCATTTGAATTAGATGTAGACGCGTCATTGAATGTGTGTGATTCTCTCTCCATCTTTATATGTACCTTCTCTCCCTCGGCACGAAAAGATGCCTTCCCTGTATCATAATCGAAGAGAGCCTTCGTGGTCTCCAAGAAAGGCCTCCAAAGAATGATCGAGGTAAGGTGCAAATGTGTAGGGCAATCCATGTCTAGGACAATAAAGCCCATTGAGAATTGCAGACCCTACACGGTTACGATAATGTTCCTCAAAATGCTCCTAGGTCTGTTTACATATCTATCAACAAATTAAAGGATCACACATGATTTGTAAATAATACCTATCTCGAGCTTGTCGAGTAAACAAGATGGTAGCGTATTGATCGAGGAACCGTTATCTGCTATAGTGTGATCGAATGCTGCATGGGAAATCTCACATCTGCCATAATGTGCTCCTGAATCCTTCTCTTCTTGGGAAATCTGTTCTGAATAGCGTAGGATGTGGCCTTGGTCAAAACATGTTTCTCTGTACACGATCCCTTCTTCCTATGCATAGTACATCTATTCTTCAACTGTTGCTTGAGCGTAGGGAAGTGATCTAAGGAATCATGGAGTGGAATCTTCAAAAAGATGTGATATTTCAATAATCGCTCATTCTCTGGAGTAACAACATTCTTTTTGGCATTTTTCTTTTCTTTTCCATACAAGGCATCGGGAAAAGGATCAAACTCAGGAACAACAAAATCAACATTTTTATTCAAATCGTCAGAAATGGAATCAACTTGTACATCGAGAGTCTCGGAAGTATGTACAAAACTCTCTAAAACATGGGAAGAAAAATTTGCATCAGGAGTATCTGCATGGTCTGGCATGGTATCATCATCTGACTCACCCGTGTCCATGTCTATTGTCTCTACATCGCTCACCTCTCTCTGATCATCATGCAAGACATCATGGTGGTCCTCCTCCTCAGCATCAGAATGTGTGTGATCATCATGGATTAGTTCTCGCTCCTCATCATGTGCCCTCTCCTCCTCTCGATCAAGTGTGCGTGGTGATCTACTGCTCTTGAGACGAATGAAGTTAGATAAAAAAATAGGAAAAGAAATCATACCTATAATGGTAGGACTCCTCTGGTTATTCGAATTCATCTGGGGATGGGTTGGGAGAGTGGTCTTGGTCTCGGTTAACTCATCTGGACGATGGTTAACCCGCTCCATCTCTGTCCTGTGTGCTGTCTGGAGTGTGCTCAACATATCCATGATCTGGTTCAATTCCAGGTCCTGTGAAGACATCTCAGACTCAGTGTGGTGTGTAAGGCTGAGGAGATCTCTGTGGTGTGAAGGAAGACTGATGTTACAACTGGTAATGATGTGTATGATGATGTGTAGCAGGAAACTGATGTGAATGTGGTCTATGATATGCGCGTTGGTGAGATTGCTACAACGTGTGGTGCTATCGGTGCTGGAAATGTGGACGTCCCATGCTGCGAATGACTATACTGCTACTCCTGTTGGTGATGTACGCTCTGAGGAGTAAAGTGTGGTGAAGGCTGAATATGAGCGTACCATATCCCGTTGATCTCAAAAGTGGCATGCGAATCAACATTAACAACTCCAGGGCTAGCAATCTGACTCAAGTTAGCATTGGATGGATCCTCATGCCAATCAATCTATGGAGTCTCAATAAGCTGAACCGGTTCGCTCTGAACAAACTGTATTTGATGGGTGGGAGGAGCGGGTAAAGATCTACGAACAGGCTGAGAAGTAGAAGAAGGAGTGCATGACTGCTGGTACTGAAGCTGCAACTCGATCACCTTCTTGTCAAATCACTCAACTATTGAGGAAGTGATGAGAGTTTCTCCAACTCTCACAGCGGTTGTAAATCCTGAACTTTCTTCTGAATCACATCGACTAATGTAAGCTTCTCACTAATAAATCCCATGTCAGATCGTGACTCAGAATCTGTAACTTGCACCACCTTCTGATGCTCTCTCTGGTGAGGTGGCTATGGGCCCTTCTGGAGTGCCTGAGTGGAATCGACAATGCGTGAATTCTCTGCCATCCCCTCAAAGATGGACCAAACTGACTCGACATCCTTATTCAGATAACTGCCGCCACATGCGATGCTCACTAGGCTTTGAATATCTGGTTGGAGTCCTCCAAAATAATTATGTACTGGACCTTAAAAGGTATCTCCTGATGAGGGCATCTCTCTGTTAAATCCTTGAATCTATCCCATGCCTCATGGAATGACTCATGTGGTAACTGTGTAAAATTGGAGATACCTTTTCATCAGTCCCAGAGGAAAATATTTATGCAGTAATGTGAACTTCAGATCGTCCCATGTAGAAATCTCCCTCCTTAAGTGACTCAACAAGCAAAACGCCTTATCTGTTAAGGTGAAGGCAAAGTCTTTGAGGTGAACAACCTCCTACTTAACTCCTGGATAATTAGCCATACACAAATCATCTTGATCTGCTGTAGAAAGGTAAATGACTCCTCTGTAGTGTTCCCATAGTACTTGGGAAGCAAAGAAATGAAGGACGGTATCAGACCCTTATTTCGATGGTAACTGAATCCAATGATGTAGCGTCCTAGCTCCCAGGTCATACTCATCTCTCAAAGTAGCGGGAACCATGGTTAGGCGGTGGTGGGTTCCCAGCTTCTGCTCTCAACGTAGTGATCTCAGCTCTCAGCTTGTCATGGACTCTACATTGATCTCTAATCTATAAACTCACATGCTGCAATGTATCTAGAATCCCCTCACTAATATCAGAAGCTGGATCCGGTCTACCCTCTGGACATCTCTCATCAATCTTTCTATCCTCAACAACTCTGTCCTCAACTGGTCCCTTCCCTCTAGCTATGATCTTCGAATCCTCTGGGAAGGAAAAAGTCTCATAAGAACTTTGTGAAAAACATGCATGAGAAATAGACGAAAACTTGAGGCGGGAGTCTGATGAATCTGTGATTCATCATACTAAAAGATGAAAATAGAGCTTCGTTCCCAAGTACTTAGCTACATTTCATCAGTTATTCTACATTTTTACCATTCATGCACTTAGCATTAATATCTGTATTTTAGCACTCATAGTTGCATTCACAATCATGTTTGCATTTTCACCTAATTTCATGCATTTTAAAACTAATTCATGCAAACTCCAATTGACCTCAAACCACCTTCATTGTTTACATATTACTAACAAGATTAAAGGAAAAATACAAAAATTACTAACTCAAATATTTGTCCCGTAAGACAAAACCCCAGTTATAGAATATACAGACTAAAATGTGCATATCTTCCTCATACAATGTCCAATTCAGGTCTACTCACTCTTAAAGTACTATATATATACATTCAAAAACCATCAAAACAAGACCAATTTCATAAAAATTGGAGCTCATATGTGAAAGTTGAGTTTTGGGCCTCTTTTGCGTATTTTGTGTTTTACCTGTTTTGACCTGATATTTTATGTACGTAAGTAACCCTTTTTATTTTATTTATTTTCATCTATATTATTGATGAAAGTTCTATTAAAACCTACAAAAGTCCAAATCCAAATTAAGACTAGAATCAAAGAATCTGACCAAGTCTGAGTGTCCTTATGAGTATGTACAAATTTCCCATGTTTTCCCACTTTATTTTACTCTCCTATTTTATTATTTATTAAAAATCCAAAAAAATTAGAGTTATTGTGTAAATATTTATCTTTTATTCCATCGTAATTTTTCTAGATTTTTTCTCTTTATTAAATATCCCAAAAAATACAAAATCCAAAAATCAAGGTATTCTATGTACATAGAGCACCCCAAAAGTATCATTTGCATAGACAGCCTCTTTTGCTCTTGGTACATTCATAAAATTATAGATCTCATCGAGACAAGAAACTTTTGTGAAGAAAACTTTTCAATCCGAGGTTGTTTTCTATTTCTTTCCTATTTATCTTCTTGTTTTTTTTTTGATTTTTCTAGGGTTGGCACGTGGCAGCTCCTGGAGCCACTACATTTCACTCATTTTGAAGCTCTTTTTATTTTATTTTTCAAAAATAATTTATTAATAAATAAGAGTAAAAATAATAATTTTTTTATAAAAAGTTCTTTACGCACTATGCGCTCAGACAAGGTTATTTCATAGTCCTCACTCGCAAAGCCATCAGGGAGCAAATACTCAGGATGCGTGCTGACCTTACAATAATATTACAATTTATATGGAGACTCATCTGATAAGGAACCTATGGTCAACACCTCACAAAGAATACCTTCTGAACCGAATAAGAATATCACCTGCAACATTTCGAAAGAGGAATCTTCTAAGGGTTCCTCATCAGGTTCGGAGGATGCGAGCAGTACGCGAGAGCTCATTTCAGAGAATCTTGAGCCTAATTGGAATTAGAAGTCATACATCGACACACGTTGGACTTTCCCTGCTACTCTTATTTATTCTTCCTAGGTCAACTCCCTTGGTCCCATTCAATACACTAGAACAATCCGTTATGACCAGACTGATACTTGTTCATCTGAATATTCAGAGGAGGAAAAGATTGACCTGAAAATTTAGCGAACTTTGAGAAAGAAGCTAAAGAATAGAAATAGTTGGAGTAATGTGACCTTTTATTATTATTCTAATGACGGCTCCGACGATGGTTGGGAATCTTCTGATTCATCTTCTTTTAATCATTATTCCCTTTCACCACATTTTTCGGAAAAGATCGATTGTAAACCTCCTTGATCATCGGCCACCCTTTCCCTTGACCCCATCAGTTCCCTTGTACATTTTCTTCCAATACTTAGGCCAAGGCCTAAGTATAGGGGGGACCGATGCCATCTATATTTTCTATTCCCCACTCCCCATTCGCTCTGTATATTCTCCAGATCTCATCGATTCTCATACTCACTCCTGTCCTATACTTAGGATGAACATAGCCCAAGTATAGGGGGGACTGATTCCCACCCTGAATATTTTCATCCAATTCTCCTCTTAACCTCAACCGCTCCACTTTTTGATCTTCTTCTATACTTAGGCTGACCAAAGCCTAAGTATAGGGGAGCGTTTAATTTCTATAATCCTTTTTGTTTTATTTTTCTTCACTCTCTTACGCTTAGCACGATCTATGTCTTCTTGTCTCTTCTTGTGCTCTGAGGACATAACACATGCTAAGTATGGGGTGGGGGGACAAGTATTTATTACATATATACTTTAACCATAGCTCGTACTTTCACATATTTTCATGGGATGGGTAAAAGTCCAAAAAACAGAAAAACAAAAAAAACAAAAAAAATGAAAAATAAAAATGAAAAATCTCTTACATATCATCCCTACATTCATAACAAAAATGGAGAAAAAATCATCTTGCACCTCATATGTGTCACATCTGCATTTCATTAGCATATCTAGCTTATGTAAAATGGAAAGTTATTGGGTTCTAAACCGAATCACGAATAGAAGTAGAGAGTGGTTTTCATTTGGCCTTAATCTACCTAATTTCCAAAGGAACTTCACCAAGAAAGATGATTTTAGAAGCTTCAGGTCTTTGGCTTAATTCTTTGAGTCTCGCAAGATAATGTGCAACCTTTGACTCTTAGTGTCTAACCTAATCTCCTAATTCTGGATATAGCTTCTGAGTAGGGAATTAATCTGTTCTCTCGCACTATGTACTTATCTCAACTCAAACGGGGTGTTGGAAGATTGTGTGGGTCTCTTTTATGGTAGCGTGGACATCTAATGATCGGAGTATGGTTGAAATAAAGCTTTGGATAAGGAATAGACGACTGGGCACAATTTTTTCTAAGACCTCAAAACTTGTACGGAAAAAAAGATTCCATATCCATATGGGCACAAAAGATCTATGCAGAGTTACTAAAAAGAAGCCAAACTACCAAATAAATATTTGACCAAAAAGGTCCAAGCTTCAAGAAAAAATGCCGATCTTGGTGGAGACTTGGCTAAACTGGCTGACTTCACAAGGAGAGGTGACTATTCTTCTCATTTTCCCCCTTTCGATTGTGAACACAACGCGTCAGATATTTGAAGGAAATACCTAACTCCCTGAGGACGAGTTATTGGGAGGGGGGTTTGCATGGTAGTATGACATTCTTGATGGGAATAGCTAAAACATTTCACACACATGAGGCATCTGTTCAATGTTCTTGGGGTATGCTTTGGGAGAAGGATGATACAAGATGACTTCTGAGACGAATCTGTTACAATCATGTGTAGAACTTAAGGGCTGTTGATTTTAAAAATCCTAAGTCTCACAGAAGTTCCGCCACATTATCAATACAAAGGTCGGGTCTAGCTTCATTTTCACCTTTTATTCATGACTTTGGTATGGAACCCAAAATCATTTCACTTTTGCATTTCATTTTAGTTTCTCGAGGATGAGCACGGTTTAAGCATAGGGGGTTGATGAATAAGTGATTCATAATACTAAAATATGAAAATAGAGCTTCATTCCTGAGTAATTAGCTGCATTTCATCAGTTATTCTGCATTTTTACCATTCATGCACTTAGAATTAATATATGCATTTTAGCACTCATAGTTGCATTCACAATCATGTTCACATTTTCAACTAATTTCATGCATTTTTGAAATCATTCATGATAACTCCAATTGACCTCAAACCACCTTCATTGTGTACATATTACTAACAAGATTAAAGGAAAAATATAAAAATTACTAACTCAAATAATTGGCCCGTAAGACAAAACCCCAGTTATAGAACAGACAAACTAAAATGCACATATCTTCCTCATATAATTTTCAATTTAGGTATGACTTTTAAAGTACTATGTATTCAAAAACCTTCAAAACAAGACCAATTTCATAAAAATCGGAGCTCATATGTGAAAGTTGGGTTTGGGACTCTTTTGCGTATTTTGTGTTACCTATTTTTGCCCTGATATTTTATGTACATAATTAACCCTTTTTATTTTATTTCTTTTTCATATATTCTTTGATGAAAGTTTTATTAAAACCCACAAAAATCCAAATCCAAATTAAGACTGAAATCAAAGAATCTGACCAAGTCTGAGTGTCCTTACGAGTATGTACAAATTTCCCATGTTTTCCCACTTTATTTTATTCTCCTATTTTGTTATTTATTAAAAATCCAAAAAATTATATTATTGTGTAAATATTTATCTTTTATTTTATCGTAACTTTCTCGATTTTTTTCATTACTAAAATCATGAAAAAAATTACAAAATCCAAAAATCTAGGTATTCTATGTACATATAGTACCCTAAAAATAACGTTTTGGACAGACGACCACTTTTGCTCTTGGTCGCTTCATGAAAGTTGTAGATCTCATTGAGACGAGCAACAACTTGTAAAGAAAACTTTTTGATCCAAGATCATTTGTTATTTATTTCGTATTTATATTCTTGTTTTATTTTCTTATTTTTCTAGAGTTGACATGTGGCAGCTCCTTGAGCTGCCATGTGTCACTCATTTTTGAAGTCCTTTTTATTTCATTTTCAAAAAAATATTATTAATAAAAATGAGTAAAAAAATAATAATTTTATAAAAAATTCTTCATGCGCTATGTGCATGCATCCGTCAACATCGGCAACCTCGGTTGACTCTCTTTCCCTCTCCTCAAACCCTCTCCTGCAACCCTATTATCTTATGTCCAGCCAACATAAACCATCCTTATCCCCCATCTCCATTGCATCTTATCTTCTCCGACCACCACTCGTGCAACCACCATCTCCATAATCTACGTCCGCAACTGACTCCTCCCCTATCCTATAAATAACCACCGTTAGCCAAATCTTACGTATCCGCCATAGCTTCCACAAGCAAGAGAAAAAGCTGGAGAAGACGCTTGTGACATGGGATCTCTTCTCTAGCGATGACCCTATCGGCGAGATCCCATTGAGCTTCTCGGGGACCCTCGTTGGCTCTGATCGAAGCAACGACTAGGAAGAGGACCAACATCCTCGTCCATTCTAGGCGGCACCTCCCTCCCCATCCTTTCTTTTCCCTTTTCTCCTGTTCTGAGCCAAATCCCCTATTCCTTTTTCTTCTTCACCGTAGACCACACCACTTCTCACTATTCTTCTTCTGCACATCATCTCCAGCCAAGGGTTGCTCGGCTTTGCTCCTCTATCCACCTGGTTCGATCATCCTGGAGCAGCGCCTCCAATTCTAGAAGCTCCTCCGCAATCAGGGGCCATCTTTCCCGCAATTGCAGCCCAGCCTGCGCAACCGACCTGCGCTTCCACCATCGACACCCAGTTGACCTCGCTCTAGGCCAATGCCTCACGCATCTCCACCAGCCACCTGCGCCTCTCCGCCAGCACCTCGTCTGACCTCTAGCTGCATCGTCGTCCTGCGATCGTGCGTCGTTGACGAGCGCTAGGCCACCCTTGTTAATTCAATCAAATTAGTGGTCAGATTCGTTGCAGTCGGGTAATCAGGGCTCCGTCAAAATACCACTTTATTTAATGTTCATTTAGTTACGAGCGACATATTTATTTTACTTGGGCAAGCCCAAGGTCGAACTCAGGGAGGCAGCTGTCTCCTTAGGTGAATTTGAAGTGGATTCAGAGATCAGATTTTTAGAGGATTAATTTTTGTTTTTTTATCATATTTATGCAATAAAGGAAAGAAACAATGCAATTTAAGGCCAATTTTACAAGTTAAATTAGAAATATGATCAAATGGAGTCCAAAAATTATGAAACCTAGCCAGATGATGGAATGCTATGAACCTAAGTGTCTACAATTTTTTTTGGAATTTTCCGACTCTAGATGAATTTAATGTGAATAAAATATGAATGCAAGGTGATTTTTTACAAAATTAATTTTAATAAATACCAAAAACACATTATTTCTAGATATAAAAATTATCCGAGATAGATTTAAGTATGAATCCAAGAAAATTAATAAACCTAAAATTCTATGTGAATTGGACCTATTAGAAATCAATTAAGTAAAATACAAATTAATTTATTCAGGCCTCGTGATGCGTGCAAATGCAATGATTTTTGGGCAGAATGTAGAATAAATTCTCTTAAGACTAATGTGATGTTATGAGAATTTTTGGAGCAACAAGGAATTTAATATTAATTATAAGGCATACAGTGGGCAAAATATAGAAAATTTCACCAAATTAATAATATTAAATTCCAAAGATCTCACAAAAATGAAACACGTGCCACATAAGATAAAGGAAAGTTGGGCTACAACATGCAATTTTTGGAATTAAAAAATGATGCTAAATGGACAACTAAATATGCGTGCAAAGACAGGGATCAAATTGCAAATATCGAAAATAAAAGTTCTGAAAATAAAACATGCTGACAGGGACTTAAATGCAATTACCTATAATGCATGGGAGGTGGATGCAAATGTCCCACAAAGTCACGCGCTCCTCGCATGACACGCCTGGCAGGGACCAAATTGTAATTTCCAGAACCTTTGAGGGCCTCTATGCAAATTACCCAACCCTCATGTGGGAGCACGTGCGAGGCTAGGCTCGGGTGTCGATCTAGGCTCGGGAGGAGGCTTGGGAGGCTCGGATCAACCTCGAGTCTGCTTCGGGTGCTCTGAGCCTAGGGTCGGGGAAGAGGCTCGAAGTCTCCACGTGGCGAATGCTGGGCCGCTAAATCAGAATTGATCCAACGGCGGTGGAGGATGGCAACGTGGCATGATCAAGGACTGTTATATCTGGATGATCCAACAGTATCTGAGGCTGCGACTGATGGCGACGTGGCTCAATATTGGCCGTTGGATCAAGATTGATCCGACAGGTACTGAAGCTCGGAGCGACTGGAACGTGGCACGATCAAGAACCATTAGATCTGGATGATCCAACGGTGATGAACTCGAGACGATCTTCTTCTTCTCTGGTCTGCCGCCTCCTGCGGTGGACTTGGCGGGGCTCCAGCATTGAGCTCCTTGCTCCACCTCCATCTCCCGTGCTCGATGTAGCTCGCTGGTGGATCCTGAAATGCTCGGATTGATCGTGGGAGTGTCGGGGATCTGCCGGAGGTCCTAGATGAGGCTGGGGAGGTCTGAACATCGGTGGTGACAAAGCTCGAGCTGTGCTCCGGTGAAGTTCCGGCCAATGAAGCTAGGGGTACCTGCACGATTAGCTGGGGCCAAAAGATTGGAGCTCGTGCTCGTGGGAATACGTGCGAGTGCGGCGAGGCCTAGGGGGTGAAGTGGTGATGGTCGGAGGTGGAGCTCCGCCGTGACCGGTGGCGTTGTGATCGGAGTGTAGTGTGACAGGTCATCGGGGTGAATGAAAGAGCGCGCGACGTTCAGATCTTCAAGGTGAAGCTCGGTAGATGGTCAGGCGAGCGTGAAGATGAGCGGAGAGGGCACCGAATTTGCGAGAAAATTGAGATGAAAAGATGAAAATGATTGGAGGAGAATGGAGGTGTCTACCTGGGGTTAGAAGCTCGAGGAGGAGCTCCCTGGTCTTTGCTCAAGGGGCGGTAGCTTCCCGAGCTCGTGCAACTCATCAATGGAGCTGCGGCATGGCAGAGTTGGCCGTGGATCTCACCGGAGAAGAATCCCATCGTCGCTCGCTTCTAAGCCCAAATCACTGTCACTGATAGGTAGAGTAGCTCTAGGTTCTCTCTTGCAATGGCGGATGGCTATTTATAATATCCTTTTATCAATAAAATCCTTTTGTAAAATTTGTATATTAAATTTGTAAATATTTTTTTTGTAAATAAATTCTTGTATAAAACTTGTATATTTCATGTATATATCTTTGTATGAAATCCTTTGTAAATATGTATAAAATCCTTGTTAATTCTTGTAAATAGATCTAATTTTCTAACTCTATAAAAAATACATAAATATAAAAAGTTTAAAATTCATAGAAATGTGTAGAAGTTATTTAAAAATGCCATAAAAATATTAAATCGGAAAATTACCTTCGATAAAAAAATAGTTGCATTTGCATTTTTCAGAATGATATTAATGATTAAACTAGTCTGGAATAAAGTCTGAAGAATGGAGCTTGGTTAAAACCTTAATCCACTTAATTTCAGAAGAACCTTTTAGGAACTAGAGTTGAGACTTTTATGATTGAGCGACTTAATTCCTTGGGTCCATAAGACTATGTTCACATGTCATTTTGTTTGGTTGAAGTAGAAATATCTTTATACACACGCACGATTCTTTTATACAGTGACCTAACTTGGATAAGCACCTTGCACGTAGCTCAACATAGATGAGGTAGTGAGGGGTAGAATCCTCTAGCTTGAGACGCACATGAATGGAAACATACACATCCACTTCGAGTGGCCAGTGCACCCCAACCTAGTCTAGTGGCATGGACATCTAAACACAAGATGCTATGGGTTGAAATATAGCTTCAGATGAGGGATGGTACACTGGCACAAAATTTTCCCAGACCCCAAAACATGGGCGGGAAAAAAGATTCTATATCCAACGAGGCATAAAAGATCAATGTCGTGCAACAATATTTTCTACCAAAAAGAAAGCATACACCAACTATACATACATGATCACAATGGTACAAGCTTTAGAGAACCTATATATCTTAGTGGAGACTTGGCTACAACGGTCAAGCTTCATAAGGAGATGTGGCAACACTGGTCACACTCTACTTCTTTTATTATTCTTCTATCTTCTCCCCTTTTCAATTGTTGCGACAACACATACATGAACTTAGAAGAAAATACCCGCTCCTAAAGGAAATAATAGAAAAGTTGGGGAATTAGGGTTACCTTACTAGAGAAAGATGTTCTTTGTCATTTCAGATGTGGGGAGATATATTTGACATTCACAGTACAAGTAAGATTCATAGTCATCAGAATTTGCGTATGAAGACATGTTCTGACCTGACTGTCAAGGCGATCTGAATAGAGACTTGTGGAACTTAAAGACTATTGCGTCTTAAATCCTATTTCCAATAAGGTTCCGCCAAACTAATAATCCAAAGGTCTGACTGAGCTGCATACTTCAATTTATGAAGATTAGTTTTAAAATTAAAATTGTTCTAAGTTATTTCTTTTTTTTCCTTTTTCTTTTTATTCACGTATTCTAATAAGTGATAACTAAGGGACTAGCAAAGTTGAAATATATGGGGATGAGGAATAACTAATTCATCATCTTTATTCATCTATTTTGGCTTAAAATCCCTTACAAAACACATGTAAATGGCATTATATCTCGTTAATTAATAATCCATATGCAAATAGTGTATAATTATCATTATTTTAACCCAAAATAAATAAATAAAGAGATAAAGGGGACAAAAGAGAAAAGTAGATTGTATATATGAAACAAATACACGTTGATCCTGACCCCGAGAGTAGGTCAAGACTTGGCCTAATAGAAAAGGAATAAAGTAGGGGGAGATATGGTCATTAATGTACAAAAATTCAGAAAATTAACTTCACTTGTACATATCCATCACTGCTCATACTTTATATATCTTATACAATTTTATTTATCACTACTATTTTATTTATCACCAAAACAACTCAAATAAAAATATTTTCTTTTGGGAACTTATATATAAAAAAAGTTTTAAATAATAAAATAATTGAAAAAAGAAATCATGTACATAATAAGAGAGACAACACTTTGAAAAAATCGTAAAGTCAAAATTGAAAGTTCAATATCTACTCCACACAGACTCAAAATAAGCAAACTCACTTTCATTATGCTCAAAATTAAATAATCTTTAAAATGAAGGTAGTTTCATAAAAATTGGAGTCAAGGTGTGAAATTATGCTTTTTGGAGTGCTATTGTATATAGTTGTCTATATTGTACCTATATTTATTTATTTAATTCTTCTTATTTTTTTGCACATATTGTATTTTTATTGTTTGGTACATATTTTTTTACTCACATAAAATACAAGAAAAAATAACAAAATTGAAAGTCATCGCAAATAAAATCATTATATTGATACTATAGGTATAATGTACCTATGTTGTACATATGTATATTTATTTAACCCATTAATTTAATTCATAAAAATAAAATAAAAACATATTTAAGTTCTTTTAATTATTATTCAAGTAAATAAAATATAAAATTATATATTTATTTGTAAAAATAATTAATAAATATTATGTATAGTTTATATATATATATATATGTATTTTTACCTATAAATAAAGGTTTTCATTTATTTTGAACTTATTAGTTAATTTATTAAAAATCACCAAAAATAACTTATTTATTTATTTATAAACATCTTTTATTTTGAAAACTTTTTAATTTTATTTCATTTTCTATTTTTATTTATTTGATATTTATTTTATCTCTTTTGTCCTATAGTGGTTGTCCTCATTCGAACCTCCTCCTAAATGGTGGACCCGAGTCTATTGACCCAGGTCAACTAATCCATCTCCTTCCTTGCCCGATTAAAACCATTCGACTCAACTTATTTTCTTCTTTTTCCCGATCAAATACAATCACCTTATCAAATGATTTCAATACATGAATAACCTCCTTTCATTCTTGATTCTCGCGTGACTAGACTTCACCCCAATTTTACCTCGGTTCACGTGCTTGTAATATTTGAATTTCCCCCGACCCCTTGTTCTATAAATAAGAACTCTTGACAGCCATCTCATTTTGATCCATTTTTGGCTCTAATTCTCTCCGAGATCGATCCCATGACTTTGCTAGAGGTGACCGCGATGGTGTTCCTCAATTATGAGATAAAGAAGAAGTCCAAATTGTGTGATCCATTCACCTTCAGAGCTTTCTAACGAGCCGAGTTTCTCCAACCATCTGTAACCGGATGAAGTCCAAAACCCTCCTCCTTTCACCATAGCTCAGTGTAGGTTTTATTTCTATTCATTTCCTATTTAAATTCAGCTAGTTTATTCAATTTTCGTCTAGTTTAGTAAGATCCAGGTTGATGTCCGATCTTCTAGATTGGAGGTCGTCCCTGTTGCTTAATCCTCTCCGGTCATCATACACGCATAACCACTGATTTCTTCATCCTTCTCCCACAATCTGAACCCCATAACTGATGCAAATTTGAGCTTTATGATCTCATGCCTCATATGTAGTAGATCAGATGCATTCCTCTTCCACTTTTTGTTATTTTCTCTTAATAATGTAAGCCAAGATACCTCTTCGACATAATCTGCAAGAGGTAGGAGGTTCATCTGGAGCAAGAGGCAACACCTGGAGATCAATCTACACTCATGTAGGAGCTTAAGCTCTAGATCCCTCTTTAGCGGGATATATATCGAGTTCTTCCTTTAGCTGGACGTGGAATCACATCTAGAATGCGTAGAGACCTTTAGAATTCATATCGAGCTTCACTTGAGTAAGATCATCTTGACTGAATCTCAGCGGAAGCATCCTTCTTCCGAGTTCTTCTATCATGCTTCAAAAAACATCTGATCAATCATAACAACTTCAGATTCAATAAAAGACGTCGGATCATGCCCAAACTTGAGTCGTCAAATCAGATTCTCCAGACATCATCTCAGCCATCCATCTCCCACATGATACAAACACTTCATTGACGAAATTTACACCCCATACCCATGTCATTCCCTTAATTATAAATAAGTACATTCTGACACATGTTTATTCATGGATGCTTGAATAATTACTTATAGCCCCTTGTTTTTCTCGATATTTTCATTTTAGTTCGTATTCACAGACTCACATGCATCGTCACGTGTTGTTTGGAAAATTTGTAATAAAAATACCATGTTCTTTTATTATTATTTGCTCCATTAAGTTTCATAAATTGCAAATAGGTCCCTCAATCCCAGATTCACATGCATAAACACGTGAAGTTCTGGTTTATTTGTGCTTTTGGTCCTGAATTTCTTAAATTTATTATTATTCAGTCTCTAAACTTTAAGTAATTGCACATTTCTGTAGTAATTTTATTTTCTCATTAACCACCTTTATTAAAAAGCTAAATAATTCTATAAAATCAACAAAAAATACTTTAATTTCTTGCTTGCTTGTTTTGTGCTTAATAATTTTTGTTACATAATTTCTTTTATTTGATACTTTTAAAAATTTGACAACTCTATTTATTTTCTCTATTTGATTTTAGAAATTCCTAAAAATTTAAGAATATTGAAAAATTATAAAAAACTATCATTGTTTTTTTATCTCCTTTTATCACTTATATTAATTTCTTTTTAAAATTTCATCAAGAAACACTAAAAATTGAAAATACATAAAACCTTTAAAATTTCATATAAATTCATGGAAATTCAAAAAAAAATTTGGCTTGTTTTAAAGCCCAATAAAAATCTTCTGCTTGAATTTGATTACTAATAAATTGATTTTATTTAATTTTAAACTCCAAAAATAATATCTAATTTTTGTGATACTCACTATTTTAAATTTTATTCATTGAAAATCCTTAAAAAATATAAAAATTGCTCCAAAACTATAAGAATAGTAAACAATTACAGAAAACCAAAAGGACTTTGATTCTTCATTTTTTGATTATTTCTGGTAATTTTGAAAATACAAAAAGCTTGTTTATTCTTGTTTATATATAAAAATAAAAATTTATAAATTTATAAATTAAAAATTAATTTTCTATTAAAAATAGAAAAAACCATAAAAATTACAAAATATCATAAATTCATAAAAAAATATATAACCCATTTAAAAGCATAAAAAGTTCAAAAAGAAAAGAAAAGAAAAGAAAAATTCATTTTAGTTAGCAATAAATAAAAAACCCTTGGATATTGTAGACTCCCTAAGTTCGATCCTGATTTGCTATATAAGTTAAATGATAACATTTGTTCTCTTTTCTGTTGAATAAGAAAATTTGTTGATTTTGGAATTTGTGAGTTGCCGTTAAACATTGTTCATATTTTCTTCTTTGTTAAATTATTAAAACCCGTAAATTCTACAAAATTAATCTAGCACCCAAAAAGGGCTCTGCACCGTATAGTGTTACAAGTCTGGGTGTAGAAAAGTATGATAGATACTAAAAAATGCACACCCATGTGTGCTCCCACGAAAACAAGTGCAGATGACTCAGCGATATCTTGACGGACACAATGATCAACAACTGAAAATAAATGTATTTAGTTTAGTAAGGCACTCGAGAGGATCCTTGTTCCATTAAGAAGAAGAGAATAAAAGACACCATCATATGCCCTCCATCAACTTCCCATCCATTTTCACTTATAAAACTTGAAAACTAAAGAGACGGTGGATTGAATGCAATAAATGATTTATCCTCTAGTGTTGAGGATTGGGTTCTTAGGAGAGTCTCTTGGACTTGGACTTTGAGTGGCATTTCGACTTGACTCTCATAAATGTAGTTCACACTTAAATGTCATATCCTTATACTATATGTATACCGAGAGAGTTTGATAATTAGAGAAATTGGATTCCTTTTTACTAGAGCTTGGTTCAACTTAAAATTTCTGGATCACTAAAATCAAGGGTTCTTAATGAGTCGTCTCGAACATTCACATGCACAAGCATGGATTAATCCAACTTATTTCATTCTTTATTTGCTCGTGGACGAGCATGATTTAAGTATAGGGGTTTGATAAATCTATGATTTATCATCATAATTATTATTTATTACCCCTTTTAGTTGAACTGATCAATAAAATGTAAAGCCAATTAACTTTAACATTTAGCCTTATGTATATAATTAACTCTAATTATTGTTGACAAATAACCCTTTTTCTATGTTTCATTAATTATAAAAAACCCTGTAAAATTAAATAAATATTATAAAAATTAGTTTTGAAATTAAAATTAATTAAAAATACTAAAATTCACAAAAGAAATCAAGACAAGTATTTTTAATCCCTTAAAAATGCATTCAAAATCCTATCTATGTATATATAACCTATTTCAACTTTGTGTTAAACATGAAAATTTGTAGATGTAAAAAAGATCTATAACTTTCATGTTTAACGCCTTCTAATTTGAAGCTTGCAATTATTTGTTTTGTAATTTACAAAATTTTGGGTCATTGTTTTGATTGGGCCACGTGTCCCAATACCGTGTTGCCACCTAGCCTGCACTTTGTTCTTCCTGCATTTCCACCTTTGGATCAACTTGAAATCTGATCTGGTCCATCCATCCATCTCCATCTTGAGCCTCCACCGCCCGATGAGATCATCCGATCTCATCAGAGCCCTTCCCTTGCACCTCTACCTCAGCCATTGGATCTTGTTGATTTGATTGAGCCAAGGCACCAAGGTCCGGTCTTGGAGGGCTTGTAGTGTCTGACAAGTTGATCCAGTAATTACTACATCGACGACTCTCATGGCGTGTGGTACACAATCCAATCCTCTCAACAACAGTTAACCCACAAATGATAGAAAAACCAGATAAAAAATGAATGTGAGATAAAATTTATTATAACTGTATAAAAAATGTGTATAGTGACAAGTAGTGTAGAGGCCGAACACAGGGAGCAAACAATGTATATGTTAATTATTACTATTAACTATTTCTAACTAATAAATATTTTGAGTATTTTATCATCTTATTTTTATGTTGGTTTTAAATTATATTTTAATTTTATGGACCATATATATATATATATATATATATATTATTTTTTCAATTTCATTTTTTTTATTTTGCAAAAAAATTTATTTTTTTTATTTTTAAATAAAACATATAACTTAATATAGTAATAATGGTAAAATAGATAATAAAAATAGTATATAAAATATATGATATATATAGGGTATTATATTTTAAATATACATAAATTTAGTCAAAATATAAAAAATAAAATGTTTTCGTGTTTCTTATATTTTTCTCTTTTTTCGAGAGTTTTTTTTAATTCCATTTTTTATGTATTTTTAAAGTATTAAATATACAAAATAATGCACAAAATAATTAATCGATATAGTTTTAAGATTAGTAAATATTAATAAGTCCAAATTAAACTAAAATGTTAATATATAGTAAATAATATACAAAAAACTTACAAATATAAAGATATATTTTTTGATTTTTCAATAAATTTTGCTAATTTTTATGATATTTTAGGGTTTTTATTTTTAGATTTTCTATTTTGTATTTTTTTAGGGATTTTTGGATATATAGTAGATAATATAATAACATAAATAATATATTTCTTTAGGAATTTTTTGAGGCATTTTTATAATTTTTATGGGTTTTAATATTTATTTAATGAATAAAAGCATGTTTTTCTATTTTTAATTAATAGGAAAAATAAGTTTAATGCCAATTAAAAATTAGGTGATGTTAAGCGCAGTATCATGTGCTTACACTAAATTTCCTATTATTTCTGGGAAATAAAATATTTATTATGACTAATATACCCAAAAATAAAATGCCACAGTTTTAGGGACCAATGTTTAATTTTCATAAACTCAATATATTTCAGAACATGTCCAATAAACATAAGGGGGTACATGCAAAATGCACAACACCTCATATGGCATAACAAATGAGGTACAATGACCTTTTTTTAAATACATATAAGTTATGTGTCCTACTTGCAATTTAAATAGAAAAAATTACATTTAATATTATATTTATAGGATTGGATATAAAAAAGGCACATGGGCTTCGATCAAATTACCCTAATAAGTGCGCGTGAGGAGCCTGTGAGATCTGATCGTGCAGTCTTGGTGCTCCCACGTAGCTCTACTAAAAGATGGACAATTGTAGAGAGCTTTGGTTCACCTTTTAAATGGAGGGACCAGATTAGATTTGGGCCTCCTTCTCGATCTGACGACCCAGAGGGTAGGAGGAAGAACATAGAAGAACAAGCTTCCCTGCCTCCTTCGATCTTCTATTCTAGACGACTTTAGCAACCTCCGACCTCATTGATAGTCTCAAATGCCTCTTGGAAGCCTCCCACAGTTGAAGGGGATCTTAATGATATCCATGCCTTAATAGACAAAGCTTGGAAGTTCGTTCCTGGTCCGGTGACCTGGGAGCCTCAACTAGAGATCCAGCTCACTATAGGTGGCTGCCCTGAAGTCCTAACCTACACAAAATGGTTAAGGGCATTAGAGCAAAGTTCATCATCCCATTTTGAAGCTAAATAGCACATGGTATGGAGAGGGCATAGGTGCTCTGACGATGGGAAAAGATGGAGACCTAATCTCTCTAATTTTGTAAAATCAGAGTTGAGAGGTGCGTCGTTATGATGGAATGAATGAAGAGGAACAAGATGGTGGCAATCCGAGGTCAGAATAGTGGGTAGAACGACTGGAAACATTGGCTGGAGCTCTATAACTCCATCGTACTTTTAAGTTGGGATTTAAGCTAAGAGAAAGATTAAATGCATGAAATGAAAGCTATACTAACATAATGGAATGAAAATCTACCTAGAATTGCGATGAAAATCAGCTCAAAACATGGGGAAACCAAGGAGTAGAGGAACCTCACTGGAGACGATGCTCGACAATGGTGGATCGACTCTAGCCACACCTTATCCTCGTCGACGCCTTGTCAAGCCACCTGCTATCATCAGGATTGGCGTTATAGAGGGTCAAGAGGGATCAAAACTTCAAAAATGGATTGGGTCCTTATTTATAAACATAGGAAGGAGGTGACTTGGGAGGAGGATGGCATGTGGAGAAGAAGGGATTAGTGAAGGCTAGATGCAAGGCGTGCAAGAGGGAGATGGTGGCTGCAGAAGGGTGTCGGCTCAAGGGATATGGAGGAGTGGAGATGGAGTAGGAAAATGGAGAAGAGGGGGAGGTCTCGTAACTCTGACAGAGTCAGAGGGAGGAGAGGACATTTGATTTGCAGGTCAAGAATCCCAGGGTACATATTGGTCCACGTGGACCAATCAGGATACACACACACACACAACTCTATTAGCTCATTAATAAATAATAGATGTTTTTCTAATTAAAACCCAAAACATGAAAAATGGTTATTATTTTATAAATTAATTTATGGGTATTTTTATTTATTTTCACAATCTTATTTAGTAGGTGCTAATTTTTACAAGTATATACATAGATGTATTTATCTATATTTTAGGTATTTTATTTTTTTACTCTTTCAATTTTATTATCATATGTACATATTTTATATATTTATAATATAATAAAATGCATATTTACATATTTTTATTTTGTTTCTATGATTTATTTTATAGACCTAAATAAATATATGTATATCCATAAATGTATAGTATAACTATATAATTTAGTATATTGTTTATTTGAATGCATTTTTAATGGTTTTATTTTGTGCTTATATTTTTAATATACTCAAATAATGTGTACAATTATTAGAAATATAAGAAGAGTAAAAAAAATAAAGAATAATATATGAATAAATAGACATATAATAGTATATTGGGACCTCAGAAAGCCCACTTTTGTATCTTAACTCATTTTCTAATGAAATAAACTTCATTTGATAGATAATTTAATTTTAAATACAATGGATGTGAGTTTGGTGAATTTTGAGTTATTATGGAGAAGATATTGATCTATGAAGTTTGGTTTACAACTTTTTCATCTGTGTGGCCCAGCTGCATATTGCATTGTTTTTATGTGTAATTATTTTTATAATTTCTATACAATAATGTGTACAAGTTTCATGTTGAACAAATCTTCATTTGATGTGTATATAATGAAAATAAAATAGATGCATATTGGATATTTACAGAGCATACTGAATGCAGAAGAATTAGTGTTTTGTGGTATATTTTTGTACATTTATTCACCCTATCTCCCCCTACTTTATTCCTTGTCAACCAAGTAAATATTGACTTAGTATCGGGCTTTAGGGTCATTCATTATATTTGATACTCTATTTATTTTCCTTTTCTCTTCTTTATTCTTTTTATTTTGGATTAAAATATAGGTATTTATATATTATTTACAGATGAATAAATACTATTTATTTGTACAAGTTAGCTATATTTACATGTGTTTTGATAAGTATTTAAATGCAAAATGGAAGAATAAAGTGTGATAAGTGACTATTCATCACCCCCTATAGTTAAATTTCCAAGTCTGTAGGAAACACTTATTAGAAGAATAAGTGATGCAAAATATAAAAAAAAGTAAAGGAAAATAATGAAAGTTAGAATGCTCAAGATTTTATAACTTGTCTTTACAAAAATTAAAGATTTGACCTCAGTTAAGACCTTTGGATTGTTAGTTTGTTGTAAACCTTGTTGGGAAAAGGATCCAAGACTTAATAACCCTCAAGTTCCACAAGTCTCTATTCTGGTCTCCTCAATAGCCAGGTCAGAATAAGTCTATTAATACGTAAACCCTTATATCTATGAGTCTTTTTTGTACAGTATAAGTGTATGTAGCTCTTCTCCTCAGAAATAACAAGGAACAATCTCCCTTAACGAGATAACCCTAATTCCCCAATCTAGCTACTCTTTCCTCGAAGATCGGGGTATTCCTTTCTAAGTTCAAGTACAACCGCTCAAGAAGAGGGGTTAGAGAGAAGAATGGATTGTGACTAGTGTAGTCACATATCTTATGGAGCTTGACTAGTGTATCCAAGTCTCCTGCTGTAGACAACCTAGAGATATTTGTCTTTGAGGCATAACACCTTGCTTATTTCATACATACTTCGACAAGATTTTTTTTTTGACTTTTGCCCATCTACTCTTTTCAAGTTTTTTTAGATTTTGTATATTTTTTGATACTATATACAACAACATTTACATAAGGACTTTTTCATATTGAGCCAGTAAACTATCCCTCTTTTGAAGCCTTATTGCAACCCATAGTATCCTGTCTTTAGACATCCGTGCAACTAGACCGGGTTGGGGGCATGGGACACTTATGGTGACTATGAATGTTTCCACACACGTACTTCCTCAAGCTAAAGAATCATGCCCTCACTATTGTTCAAGATGACTTTCAGGTTTTTATTTAATTGAATTGATCATAATGTGAAACTATCGTCACAGCCCAAAGAAGCATCAAACAAAATTTTTTAAAGAACTCTCAACCAAATATAGAATGAAGAAATGTAAGCAAAAGTGTTTTGACCTGTATAGCGTACATGATCGAACTCAAGGAGGCTACAAAAATCATGGGGGTTATTAAATCAATGACAAATTAATGAAATAAAAGAAGGAATTCTATGCACACTACTCTTCGTTTTTGTGGAATTTTTATCTTTTTAATTTTATACTAGTTTTTAATCTTTTATTATTTTTAATTGTTTTTTGATTTTATAATTTTTTAGTGATTTTTAAATTTTACAAACTTTGTATATTTTTGAAAATATAGGAAAACAAGAAAAATAAAAGGAAAAAGAGAAAAGGAAGGAATGTAAGTTTTTTGTAGTTTTAAAATATAGAAAAATTATGCAGAAATTTTCAATAAAAATATTTTTGGATTTTCGATATATTTCTACTATTATTATGATTTTTAGAGGATTTTTAGATTTTTTTAGGATTTTTAAAATAATTAAAACATGAAAAATATTAAATAGAAAAGAATGTGAATGTTTTGGTTATTTAAAATAAGAAATAAAATCAAAAATTAAGAAATTATGCACAAATAGAAAGATGACATTTTAAGTTTTCCAGAAAGTTTTATTTACATTTTTTTGATTTTCAATGATTTTCTATGATTTTTTTAATGTTTTTGGAGTTTTTCTATTTTCTTCTCTTTATGAGGAATTAACAAATGAAATTTATACTGCATTTAAAATAATACAAATTACATAAACAAGATTTTGGAATTTTTCAAAAAGTTTTTATTTTTTTGATTATTTAATGCAATCATGAAGAAAATAAAGAGTTTTTTATTTTTAAAAATAATGAAATTAATAAAAAATCAAAATAATATTACTATGAATTAAAGAGATAAATAGGAGGTCAAGGTATTTTTATGGATTTTTTAA
Source organism: Ottelia alismoides (assembly GCA_037367405.1). NCBI lineage: Eukaryota > Viridiplantae > Streptophyta > Magnoliopsida > Alismatales > Hydrocharitaceae > Ottelia > Ottelia alismoides. The sequence continues at coordinate 478,685 of JAZKJV010003503.1, read as the reverse complement.
TGATGGTTAGTTATTTATTAAGTCAAATTAACAAACCAAATAAAAGTATGCTTTAGAGGGACGAAAATGCAATTAATTTATTTCAGCAGACTGAATGAGTAATAAAAATAGAAAGTACAAGTACAATGTGTAATTTACCTAGAAAAAGCTCATGCCAGCGTACGTGAGTCGCACTGGCATGGACATCTATGCAAATTTTTAATTTAAGAGGGTATAATGATAACAAGGAACACTAAGGGTCTTTATTGCAATTATCATAAAGGCACAAGTAATGTACGTGTTAAAGGCACATGAAATGTACGTGTTTCTGTTCAAATAGGACTTGAATGCAAATAGAAAATGTCCCAGTAGAAATATCAAATGTTCACAAACACACAACGCGCCACGTGTCCTGTTAAGGACTTATTTATAAAATAAGAAATGAGAGGGACTGGAGTGCAAAAGCTCTACCAATCCACATGGCAGAAGGGATGGTAGAGATGCGATGTGGCTCTGATCCTACGATTTAGATGCGACGTGCTTGGATGGTGTAGATCTAATCTGGAAAGCTCGATCCACGACACACGTTTGGGCTCGATCAACGAGCACGATCAAATTTGGCACTCATTGTACTTGATACAACTGTAGTGAAGGCTCCAAAAAAACTCATATGAATGTCTGCTCCAACAAATTTCAATTGGCAAGTACCTGGCTGGCCTCCACTCGAATCTCCACCTGAAGTCTTCAGCTTGCTCCGAGAGTGCTCCTTTGTTGATTGGATGTGGCGATGACGTTCGATGATAGGAGATCTGATGTCTATAGATCAAAGAGTTATCCAACTAGAAATGGGCCTTTAGATGACGTTTTTGCGCTCCAACTTGATGCTAACCCCAACAAAAGTTTATTAACTCAGAGAAGAATGCTCCAGCCTTGTTATTAGCAACAAAAACAAGGAAGATGGTGGAGGATGGGGATCTCCAGTGCGGTAATTAAAAGTCCCCGCACGTGCGTAGCATGTACCTCCCAGGCATGCGCCAAGCACGTGCTGCCCCTACACCCCTCTTGTCACCACGTGTCGTAAATTCTGGCCGCCCGATCTCGGCCAATCAGACGGCCAGGGATCATCTCCTTACTCCCAGTGACTTTCCCAATCTGCGCCTCCCATCGCCCCGATTTCTCCGATCGCATATCTCTCCGGCCGCTGCCTTCTCTAATTGCCCCGCGTATCTCGCCCGATCCTCCTCAACTCTCCTCTCGTCCGATCACGATCCAATCTCTGCCGCCTTCCATGAAATCGCCAATCACCGATCACCGTCCCCCAATAGAATCAATTCCATGACCTACTTCCTTCTCTGATGAACCCTCAACCCTATTTAAGAACTCTACCGCCCTCGTATTCGCAACAACACCTCCAGGTCGTTGCTCCGCTCCGGCAGTTTGCCGTCGAGCTCCAGCTACTCCTCCTCCGCTCCTCTGCTTCACTCTCCATCTCTGATATCATCTCCATCTACATCACCCATCCACCACCGTCGAATCCTTCTCCGCCTCGTATCGATTCTACTCATCGTCGACGACCTCCATCCAACTCCCGCATCTTCGTCCTCCACTGACATCATTTCCCCAACGAGCCACTATGACAACAACTCCATCCTCAACGCCGCTCCATCCGTCACCAGTCCACCACTACTTCAGCCTCCAGGCGTTGACGGAGCTGCAAATCGTCATCGACGGCGTCTTCACCAACCACGCGACGCCATCTCTTGCTCCAGGAAGACCACCGGAGCGTCGCCGCGCCACCTCTCCACCGACGCCCGCCGGCCATGTGTCGGCCAGTAGCAGCCGTCAGATCAGCATCAGATCCATCTTCATCGATGGTCCTGATTCGCTCCGAAGCTAGCCCCAAACCAACCCTCCAAGCCTGGAGCCTCGAGCCACTCCGAAGCATGCGAATGCGCCACGTGGAGGCTTGTGACAAACCTCAATCCAAGCCTGACACTACACGTGAACCTCACGTGATCTGCAGGATAACTGCAAGGAAGCCCCTGGAAGATCCCCTATTTGAGCCTTAGTCTCGCCGACTAGAAAGCACGTGCTGCGCACGTGCCCCTCTGGAAATTTTGTGCTCGACCCCCCATGAGTTATCTTTTGCATTTGAGTCCTCTTTTGCATTTTATTTTATATTTATATATTGCATAAATACCCCTGTCTTTCCCCTTTGTTTTAGATAGCTACATTGCATATTTTTATTATCCAAAAATAGCATTTTGGTCCGCATTTAATTCTCTACATCTTGGTATATTGTGGACATTTTTGTGATCAATGGTTAATTAATAATTATTTATTTTGTGGAAAATTGCATACTTTGCTTGTTTTGTGCTCTAATTTTTATAATTAATTAACCATTGTCTAAAAATTCCCGAAAAATCATGGATTGTTGAATTAATCGCATTTAACATTATGCCCAAAAAGAATCACATTTGCATGTATAATTTGCCTTGTAAAAATCATTTTACATATTTCAATGTTTGATTTTTAATCGACATTGAATCTTGTATTTTCGAGGTTTAGGATTTTTTGAGATCCATCACCTAGTGATATAACTTAGATAATTTTTCCCTTTGAAAATATTAGGTTTAGTATTTATATAATTAAATATTGAAACTCACTTTGTTTGTATTTAAAAAGTCATAAAACATTCATCTTGCATCCAAAAATTCCAAAAAAATTATAGTGCATTCATTTCATCATAATTATCATCTTGGCCAAGTTTCGTATTTTTCGGACATCGTTTGATCGATATTTATATTTTAGTACCTAAAATAGGCCAAAATTATATTTTGCATCCTTAATTGCATAAAAAATTACAAAAAAAGTCCGCCTCGAAAATCGTGCATGAACTTTGATAGAAAAACTTCTAGGTTGTTCCTTTGCCTCCTTGTGTTCGACCTTGGGACTTGCTCAAGTAAAATAAACATAAAACCACGTGATTAAAACTTGACTAAATTTAATTGTGGTTATTTCTCGACGAATTCTGATTGCCTGCCTACAACGAAACGACACATTAATTTTAACGCACGATAACATACGATGATATTTAAATAGGCAAATCGCGGAAACGTCAGATGGCGTCGTTGTCGGGGAGGCTAACGGCTTAGTTTTTCGTCTGAAAATATTTGTTCAGTTTTCCACATTCGGGTAGTCTGACCCCAAATTTTTCACTGTATATTCCATTTTTTCCTGCATTTATTTTATTTTATTTTCAGCATCTATTTTTCTTATTTTGTTTTTGATTTATTTTTGAGTCACTCACTTACATTCTCTCTCTTATTTTCTTGCGAGGTACCCAGCGTACGTGGAGCAGTTTTGCAAGAACCGATGCATCTTCATCGACTTCCGAAAAAATCACAATTAAATTAAGATCGAGTCGAGTCGTGAGAGAGCGTAGAGTCATGGATTTTATTTTTCTGCAATTTTTTAATTTCTGTAATTAATTTCTTATTTCTAGCAGTGTTCGTTTGGACTCTCGCGTGTGTAAAAAGACCTTGAACTTTCTTCTGTGGTGTGTCGTTGCCTATTTCACTCTCCGGTGAGGGTGGGGCCCGACTTGAGTGGCGCTTAATATAGACCTACACATACGGCTCTCAGAGCATTTAAATTTTTGATTGTGCTCGTAGGACCTAGGGCCACACTTCACTTTAATTGAGACATACATTAGATCTTTCAATTTAGCCAAATTCAACTCAGTTCTTCCTCGCTAATAGAACTTTCTACTAGGTACGGGTTTTCATCGGCTTGCATTCATCTAGATTAAATTTTCATTTCTTGTATTGCATTCCACATGGAGATTGCGAGGATTCACTGTAAGTCTTCTAGAGCATCATCATAGTTTTTCACGGGAATCGGCTTTTCCCGAACTTCTCCCTCTTGTTTTGACATATAATTTTAAAGGAAATTTGGACTGGACGGTAGACGTGCATTTGTGCTCATTTAATTCTTCAGTGATCGCCTAATTAAAATTGAGACTGCCAAATATAGTCGATCTTAGTAACCCATAAAATCAAGAATTCTCACAAGAGAGCAACCCCAACATTGTATGCTTTTATCTTGCAGCGAGGAGACAGACACACACTAGGATAGAGCCAAGCCAGGATTTTCATATTGACTACTGATTCTATCAAAAACGATTAGCTACTTCTCAGTGAGGATCTAACGGGTAGCCGGTAAACGGTCAGTCCTTAGCAGAGTGGGTGGTTTAGAGGACACTGCATAAGGCTCCGTCCTCAAGTAATGGGTAGCCATTCTATAGTCTGTACTTACTCCCATACTGGCTGAAAGTAGGTGCAACTAGTCGTAAGAATTCAGGACAGTCGGTAGGGAAATACAGACACCTAACAGCTCGTTTAAACAGTTTGCAAGATTTGAATTCTCACCAATTAAAACTGATAAGATAACTGGACGAACCCTCACGACCTTCACTGAGTGAGTTGGTGAAACAAAAGCTTTGTATTGTGTTTGATTTGTGCGTAGAAACTAGATAATCATCGAATACCGCACACTTGTGCCTAGATAATGAACCGTAAACCACTTGTTGATCTCTTGAAATCAAGAATGGAAGATTGTGGTAATTTTTGTTTGGACTCCACGAACCCTTCTCTGACCACCACAAACTTTCCAGTCTCAAAGGTTCGGAGGCACTCTTACTCAGGACCACCTTGTGTTCAGGGATACGTCTCCTGTGAATCTTCCTCCTATGATTCTTTCATCTTCCTAGAAGGAGGGAAAACCCATACTCTTTCTTTATCTCCTGATCACATCGAGGAAGACTCTCACCTCGATAACTCTGATTCTGATTCTTTCCATTCTATTGACTCTGATTTCTCACATTCTGAAGATGAAGAGAAGAAGAAGAAAAAGATGCCTCCCAAGATGTCTTCCAAGAAAGATCATGAAGATGAACCCAATGAAGATCCAATGTAGATGATTTTTGCGAGAAGATTAGCTTCATCTGAGCAGCAAGAACTTTTACTGAGAGAGCAACTAGAGCAGTTGAATGCTGGGGGAGAACTAACAATGGAAGCATCATACAATCCTGGGCAGTACGGAGTGAGAAATTATTTGTAGCCGCCTCAGCCAGAGATCAACTATGAACTGAAACCACACTTTTTGAGTCAATTACCACAATTCTATGGTTATGCAACTGAAGAACCATACGAATTCTTGCGAGACATGGAGCTGATATGTTCTAATCTAAGGCACCCACAAGTCAGCCATGACTACATTCGTCTCACTACACTACCTTTCGCCTTGAAAGGGAAGGCATATTACTGGGTGAAGACTTTAGGAGTGACTGTGACCACCTATGATAGGTTCAAAAACCTATTCTTGAAGAAATTCTATCCTTTGAGTCAGACCAACCAGATGAGGACATGCTTCACCAGTTTCTCTCAGATGCCTAATGAACCACTCTGTGATGCTTGGGATAGATTTAAAGATCTGCTACAGAAATGCCCATGCCATGACCTGGATAACAACATCCTAGTTCAGTCACTCTATTCTGACATCAACTACAAAACTCAAGGGTTGGTGAGCGCTGCCTACGGTGGCAACTACACATCACGAGGGGCAGAAACCGTCTGGAAAGTGCTAGAGCAAATGGCTGCGACAAGCCGCTCACAGATTTCTAGTAGATCATACACCGATTCCCTGAATACATCTAAAGGAGGAAAGAAAATAGTTGCAGAAATAGCAGAAGACTTGATTCCAAACATGAGCATCATTGTTGATAAATTGACGGTTGTGGATCAGATTCATAAGAGAATGAACGACATCGACAACAAGATCTCCCAGTTTCCAAAACAAATGGAGGAGCTTACTAAGAAGGTATCCAAGATGGGGATACCCACTGCACCTACGATCCCGATCTATTGTATACATCACGTTCAAGAGCAACCAGTATCAGGACAACAACAACCATGGGTTCAGGATCAATCCTATGCCCAACCTTCCCAGCCGTCGCCTTCACAGTCGAGATTGTTGAAGAAGCCACACCCCGATGTTCGAAGTAAATGACATTTGGTACACTCAGGACAATACCCGATTGGGTAATATGGGGGACCGTCAGCCTTACCAACATCCACCCACTTTCTATAATGCCACATTCCCACCAGCTCCGCAGCACACTCAGAGCACTGCATCATTCCAGCATCTGAAGCAGCAGTAGCAGCCATACAACTGCCAAAACAAGCCTCAGCAATACCGTCAACAATATCAAGCTCCACCAAGTCATACTGCAAAATAATCATCTCAACCATCCAACTCTCAAGAAGAACCCGTAGATATCCAGAGACATATGCTTGAGGAAGTTCGCAACTTTCGGAATGAACTACACGATCTATGGGTTGATGTTAATCGCTTGTCCCGTTGGAGAGATGAATAGACAGCCCCTGCTACAACCATTCCCGCCCAAGTCCAAGCTAACCCTAATAGCTTGAACAAAGCTCAATTTTCCCAACACAATGGCCAGGTATACTATTCAGATTTTCCACATATGGACATGAGATCCTTTCGTTTGACAATATCAATGCTATGTCACTTAGGAGCGGAAGGACCGTGGACGTACCTGACCGGGCACAGGAATCAGACCATGAAGACTCGGAAGATCAACCGGAGGATGCTTCTGAGAATGAAGAAGAAGGACATGTGAATATCCCAGCATGCGAAAAGGGAAAAGCATCTATGGAGTCTACAGAGGACCTTGCACCTCTAGTTGCCGTAAAAATACCTTTGTCACCTTTTCAGCAACCTGATTTTGATTATTATCAGAAAATCAATGATTGTAATAAGAACTCCATTTCTAGTAAAATGCTCTTATTTATGACTCTGGTTCTCTATCTCCTGTCTCAAATGCTTCCATTCCTTTCCCCCATGCTCTTAAGAAAGGAAAACCAAAGAAAAACATTCAAGATGACCCAGAAATGAAACTGTTCTGCCAGGATAATATCACAGTCAAAGTGCCCTTTGATCAATATATGGCCAATAATCCAACATTTCAAAAATACTTGAAAGTAAAATGCACGCCCACCAGGACTCGTACGAAGAAACCAAGTCAATTTGTGGAGACTCATATCTTGACTGTTGCCACTACCAAATGTGTCAGAAATCAGCATTTACCAAGAAAGAAAAGGGATCTAGGTGCTCATTATGTGGAGAGTCGCATTGGCGGCATTTCGTTTGCACGCACGCTTCTCGATAATGGTTCTTCTATCAATCTTCTCCCCTTAGACTTATATTACATATTGGAGTTAGGTCCTCTCAAGAAGTCATTATCTCTACTCCAATTTGCTGATAAATCCACTAAGAGACCTAAGGGAGAAGTAAAAAAGTAGTCATCTTGATCGAGGGTACATAATACAAAGTGTACTCCACTGTCCTTGATATGGAAACCCCGTACCATTGAAGGAAACCCAAATCATTCTTGGAAGACCATTTTTACGAACCACTGAAGCCGTATTCAATTATGGTACATGACTGATGAAATTCCGCTCTCTAGGTAGAGAGGTGGACTTGGAGATGAAGCAAACAAAGTGGCAAAGACCAGAGTCTGAATCCACCACTAAATACTCAGAAACATCAGAATGCAATCTCATCAGCACTACTGGGTCGTGGGATCAACATCCGGACATTCAGATGAAAGCATCTCATCAGAAGAAGAAATAATGAACAGTGCAGTTTGCGAGATGTTGCCAAACCTATATAGATACCCAGATACCTATAACCTTGATGACACAGAAATCCTTTCGGATTTGTCAGTCCCATCTTCTTCGGGACAGTCAAGAAATATCGATGATGATTCGGACGCGGCTTTGGCCGAATTACCGCACTTATTTTACGATCCGACTCACCTTTCTTTGGAATTGGTAGCTAGCACATCACAGAGTGATTCACCGCCAACGAACACAGAGCCAGATTCAAAAGTCATTCAGCCAGACCTAATTGATGATTCAAATTTGCCAGAGATGAAACCGCTCCCTCCCACACTCAAGTATGTATTTCTTACTGGACCCAAAGAGAAATTTCCTGTGATCATTAGCTCATCATTGACCATAGATCAGGAATCTAGATTACTCGAAGTCCTTGAGCGAAATCGAAAAGCCATCGGTTGGACTGTGTCAGATCTTGTAGGAATCAATCCTGCTCTCTGCTCGCACCAAATTTATGTTGAGGATAATGCAAGGCCTTCCCATGAATTCCAGAGAAGATTAAATCCCAATCTTCGGGAAGTAGTTAAGAAAGAGATAGAGAAATGGTGCAAAGAAGGGTTTATATACCCTATTTCTGACTCCAAGTGGGTGGCCCCCCTTCATGTTGTCCCAAAGAAGTCGGGAATCCAGATGATCACCAATGAGGAGGGGTTAGAGATCGCGACCCGAGTACCTACGCCGTGTCGTGTCTATGTCGATTACAGGCGCCTAAATGCTCCAACTAAGAAAGATTACTTTCCACTGTTATTTATTGATCAAATCTTGGAGAGAGTTGTAGGGAAAGCATTCTTCTATTTTCTTGATGGGTACTCTGGCTAAAATCAAGCAGCCATCGCTCCCGAGGATCAGGAAAAGACCACATTTACATGTCCTTTCGGCACTTACGCATTCAAGCGCATGCCATTCGGGCTTTGTAATGCCCAAGGCACATTTCAGCGATGCATGATTGCCGTATTTGCCGAAATGGTTGGTGATTTCCTGGAAGTCTTCATGGATGACTTCTTGATCCATGGCGATTCATTTGATACATGTTTAGGACACTTGGACCGAGTTCTCCAGAGATGCAGGGAGGTTAATTTGGTACTCTCCTGGGAGAAAAGTCACTTTATGGTGACAGAGGGTATCGTATTGGGGCACATCATCTCCAAAAAGGGAAAGGAAGTCGACCCTACTAAGGCGGATGTGATCAAGAAACTTGAGCTACCAACCAACGTGAAGTCAGTGAGGTCTTTCTTAGGGCATGTTGGATTCTATCGAAGGTTTATCCCTGATTTTTCGAAGATCGCCCGCCCACTGACTGAGCTCTTAGGAAAAAACACCGAGTTTATTGTGAATCAGAAGTGTCTAGAGGCCTTCAAGATCCTGAAAAGAAAATATGTGAATCACCGATACTACAAGCTCCCGACTGGTCTCTTCCCTTTGAGATCATGAATGATGCATCAGATTTTGCTGTCGGAGCTGTGCTTGGACAAAGAAGAGATGTAATTCCTTATGCGATTCATTACGCGAGCAAAGTATTGGATCTTGCACAGAGAAATTATACAGTAACTGAAAAGGAAATGCTCGCGGTAGTTTGGGCCCTTAAAAAATTCAAATCATACATATTGGGCTCCAAGGTGACGATTTTCACTGATCATATGGCAATTAGATATCTTATGGATAAGAAGGATGCCAAAGCACGACTTTTGATATGGATCTTATTAATCCAGGAATTCAATTTGGAGATCAAGGATAAACCTAGAATAAAGAATGTTGTTGCTGATCACCTTTCCTGAATTGAGCAAAATGATTATCCTGACACTAGACCAATTAAGGAAACTTTTCTAGACGAATCAGTTTGCGTGACTAATTCAATCCCATGGTATTCCAACATCGTGAACTATCTTGTCTCCAAGAATGTTCCCTTTGGTTGGACCAAGAGAATGATTGATCGATTGAAATCAGATTCAAGAAAATACCACTGGGACAATCCTTTCCTTTTCTATGAAGGATCGGATTGCATCTGGCGAAGATGTATTCCTCAGGAGGAATACCAGAGTGTCCTCACACATTGTCATTCTTTTCGAGTCTGGAGGGACACCATTTGAGAAAGAGAACCGCACACAAGGTACTCCAATGTGGATTTTACTGGTAGACCTTATTTCGAGATGCTAATAATTTTGTACGGTCGTGCCTGATTTGTCAAAGAATGGGAGGGACTGATGGTTATAGAGATGAAATGCCCATGCAACAAATGATTTTCTGTGATGTTTTCGATGTATGGGGGATTGATTTTATAGGTCCTTTTCCCAATAGCAATGGATTTGAGTACATCTTGTTAGCGATTGATTATTTATCGAGATGGGTAGAGGCTATTCCAACCCGAACCGCAGATAGCAAAATCGAAGTTTATCAAGGATAATATCATTGCAAGGTTCGGGGTACCAAAGTCTTGATTTCAGATGGAGGTAGCCACTTTATGAATAAGGAAATGAGATCTTTGGCTAAGGAATATAAATTTGAGCATTGAATAGTCAACCCATATCACCCACAATCTAATGGCATGGCAGAGGTTTCTAATAGAGAGGTGAAGGGTATTCTTAAGAAATTGGTTCGTCCAGATAGGAAGAACTGGTCGAAACTATTGGACCAGGTTCTGTGGGCCTATAGGACAGCCTACAAGACTCCACTCAATACTTCACCTTTTAGGATGATCTATGGCAAACCATGCCATCTACCCACAGAGTTATTTCACAATCATAATGGGTGATCAAAAATCTGAATTTGAGTTGTCACCTTGGGAAATTATGCCGAGACTTAAATCTGAATGAGCTAATTGAAATCCGAAACCGGGCATATGACAACAGTGTATTAATAAGGACAATGTCAAGAGATGGTATGATATAGACAATAGAGATAAAACCTTTGTCCCTGAGCAGAAAGTGTGCTTGTTTAATGCTCGGTTGAAGATTTTTCACGGGAAACTCAAATCAAAATGGACGGGTCCCTACATTGTCATCGATGTGCATACCAATGGAAGTGTGGATACTGTCGAACTCAAAGATGATGCACATCCTTTATCAGTGAATGGACAATTGCAAAGCCATATATAGAATCATTCAAAGAGCATACAGTTCAAGTCGAGGTCATCTACTTCATGCAGAGTTAGCACATTGAAGATTCATCAAGTCATTCCTCTTCCCTACCTCATCAGTCTCCTTGTACAACTTCTTCCTATACTTAGGCTAAGGCCTAAGTATAGGGGAGACCGATGCCATCTGTACATACCACTCTCCCCATCTCATGATCATTCCATTTCCACCCTTCTTCTATACTTAGGCTGACCAGAGCCTAAGTATAGGGGGAACCGATGCCCATCTGTATATACTCTCCTCATTCACATATCCTGACCGCCTCATTTTTCGCTCTTCTTCTATACTTAGAATGTTTACAGTCTAAGTATAGGGGGGCAGACCTATTTGTCTTTTTCTTTTTCTTTTTCACTCTCTTACGCTTAGCCCGAGCTATGTCTTCTTTACGCTTCTTGTGCTCTGAGGACACAACACTCGCTAAGTATAGGGGGGGTCTGTATATATACTATGTATATATTTTAACCCATATCTCATACTTTCGCGTAAGTCTATATGTATTTATGGGGTGGGTAACTAACTTGAAAAAAACAAAACAAAACAAAAAAAAACAACAATAAAAGAAAAAAGAGTTTTGCTACTAACACTGACTATGTCCAACCCAAAATTTTTGAAAAAAAGGCTTCTTATTCATTTTTGCATTAAAAAAACTTAAAACTTAAAAAAATCCCTTGTATAAAAAAATCACAAAAGAAAAAATGTGTCTGCATGTCACACACCTGCAATTCATCCAGCATTTCATTTGCATCTGTGAAAAGTCCTTGGGTTCTGAACCGAGTTATGAGCAGAAACCGAGAGTGGTCTGGACTTGACCTTAATCCACCTAATTTTTAGAGGAACTTCACCGAGAAATAAGGATTTTAGAAGCTTCAGGTCTTTGACTTAATTCTTTAAGTTCCACATGACAATGTGCAGCATTTGACTCTTAGTGTCTAACCTGGTCTCTTCATTCTAGGTAGAACTCTGGAATAAGGAATTACTTTGTACTCTCGCACTATGCATTTAGTTCAACTTAGACGGGGTGTTGGAAGACTGTGTGATTTTCTTTTTATGGTAGCGTGGAAATCTAAAGACCGGAGTACGGGTTGAAATAAAGCTTCGAAAAAGGGATGGACAGCTGGGCACAATTTTTTCTAAGACCCCAAAAAATGCACGGAAACAAAAAGATTTTATATCTGTAGGGGCACAACAAGATCCAAGCAGAACCACTAAAAATTCCAAATACAAAGAAGCTACTACCAAATAAATATCTGACCAAAAAGGTCCAAGCTTCAAGAAAACCAGCAGATCTTGGTGGAGACTCAGCTACACTGGCCAGCTTCACAAGGAGAGGTGACTACACTGGCCACCCTCCAGTTCTTTTCTCCTTATTCTAACTTCTCCCCCATTTCGATTGTGAATACGACGCGACAGACCTTAGAAGGAAATACTGACTCCCTGAGGATGAGTTACTGGAGAGGAGGGTTTGCATGGTAGTCCGGTATTCTGGATGGGAAGAGTTAAAACCTTTCACACACATGAGTCGATTATTCAATGTTCATAGGGTATGCTAAGGGAAGAGGATTGATCTAAGATGACTTCTGAGCTGAAACTGTGACAATGATGTGTAGAACTTGAAGGCTGTTGATATTAAAAGTCTAAGTCTCATAGAAGTTCCGCCAAAACTAATAATCCAAAGGTCGAGTTTAGTTTCATTTTCACCTTCATCTCATGGTCTTGGTATAGAACCCAATCTCATTTCACCTCATGGTATTTTGTTTTTAATGCTCAGGGACGAGCATGGTTTAAGTATAGGGGGATGATGAATCTCATATTCATCACTCTAAATCTCATTAATTAAGCGCAAATCCCTTAAAATCATTGGCATTTCTTCATTTATTCTGCATATTTAGCATTCATGCATGTTTTAATAAGAATTGCATTTTATCATTCATTTCTGCACAAAATAAGAAGCCAAAAATCCCAACCAAAATTGACCTGTAACTAAGCTAACTTCCTTGATTTTCAACTAATTCATGCTATCTTCGAATGACCCAAAACTACCTCCACTGTGTACATATCACTAATAAAATTAAATGAAAAATACAAAAAATAAGTAACCCAAATAAGTGGACAAAAAACCCAAACCCTAGTGATGAATCTCGTATTCATTCATCATGCTAAAAGCCACTTATTAAAATCCCTGCTTAAACAAACCAATAAAAATCACCTCTAATTTTTTGATTTTATCATGTACTATATTGTGTATAATTTACCATTAATTTATTGTATTTAATTCCCCTTATTTTTCTGTATCTATTTTATCACTCAAAAACCCCCTACAAATTAGGTAGATTACTTGTCTATAATTCACTGACCTTTAAAACCACTAAAAAAATACAAAACAACTCAAAACCACAAAATCAGTATTTTTATCCCCTTAAAAATACCCCCAAAAATACTTTTTTGTACAAATGACCTCTTTTGGCTTTTAGACCAACATGAAAGTTGTAGATCTCATCGAGACGAGCAACTTTCATGTTTTGACTTTTTCCAAATTCGGCCTCTAACTATTTCTTTCCTAATTTTCTTTATATTTTTCTCTCTGAATTTTCTCATTGGGCCACGTGGCGCTCTCTGAAGCCGCCACGTGGCCCGCTTTATCTCACGCCATCTGGCGCGCTTCCTGGGCCGTTGGATCAGCTCCGCATCGCCTCCATCTCCGCCGTTCATCCTCGCCTCATCTCCAACCGTCAGATCTCTCATGAGATCTGATCTCATCCACACATTCCTGCCCAAACCTCAGCCGTTCGATCACGCGCCCATCCAACACCCCTCAGCCCTCCACGTCGCTCCTCTTTCTCAACCCTCCGATCTAGCACTCATCCAACGCTTCATGTTCAGCCACGTCACCCAATCACCCCTCACCGTTAGATCGCCCCTCATCCTTCAATCCCAACCGATCGCCTTCGCCTAACTCCTAGCCACACGATCAGGTCCTAAGGATATGATCGTGGCCTTCCGCTCATAACCCCATCCCAACCGTTGGATCATCAGATCCAACGGTCCTCCACCTTCGTCTACCTCACGTAACCCCGCCTTCCTAGACGTTACGCCTCTCCGCCTTGCCGCCCCCTTCCATTTCTAGCTACCGTCTCCGACCATCCCTCCTTCTCGTAACGACGCCCCCATGTTGCCCTGTCCCCCGCCTTCCTCGCGCGACCTCCATCAAGCCTCGCCATTATTCCCATCGCCACAAAACCCCCCTCTAAAACGTTCCTCCATCACCGTAACCTCCGACCTCCTCCACCTATAAAACCCCCTCCCCCGCCACCGGAGCCACTCGTCCACCATTCTTGGCTCTTATCCTAGCCTCCTCCGCCCCTCCGGTGACAGCGGAGGGGCGGAACGTTGAAGCGACAACGGGTATTTGCTGGTGTCGACCCTCGGCGCTCCGCCGCCGAGTAGCGGTGGCTCCGGCCACCTCCGAGCTCCCTGCCAAGGCCGTGCAGGCTGGGCGACGACCCTGAGCTCCGATGAGCTCATCCCCAGGTCATTCCCTTCCGCCAACACCTCGCTCCGGCGAGGTAAGTATCTTTAATTTTCCCTTAATTTTCACGACTTCGCAGCTCCACTCCACTGTCACCTGACCATCTCACAACCTTCGCCACACCACCCGCATCTCCGCCCGCTACTCCGCTCACCCTCTTCGTTCTCCGTAACCTCGTTCACATCCGCCCCACCTTCTCTGAAGCTCGCTGGAGAAGAGACCTCTGGGCCTCCATTCCAGTCGCCCCAAGGCCCCCAACCCACTCAACGTTCACTCCCACGCACTTCACCAACACACGCTTCGGCTATCTAACTTGCAGGAACTTCAATGATCGGACTCGGCCACCCCTCGCCGGTCTCGAGTCCCCACTCCGATAGCCAAGCCTCGCCGAGCTGTTCCAGACCTCCATAGAGCTCTGCAATGGCTCCAACATCTCCGCTTGGCCTCCAACAGTCTTCCCCGAACTTCAGAGCGCCTTGCGAGGCGAGGCGGAGCTATCAGCAGCCCACCGGATCCCCGCCTCCTCCGGTAGGCCACGGTGGAGGAAGACGAAGCAGATACCATCCGATCGATTCGATCGGACGGCCTAGATGATGCCACGTGGCGACTCAAGACTCCACCCGAGCTTCCAATCCGAATCTATAGGCTTGGATGGACCGAACCTAGAGCTGAACCTCCACCAGCTGCCACGTGGTCCCGAAGCTGAAGGTTCGCCCGAGCCTCGGCGCCTCACGTGCGAGGCACGTGGGACCTGGGTAAATTGCAGAGATGACCCTGGAAGAAATCGAAATTACAGTTTGGTCCCCCAGGCACGTGCCTCACGTGCGCACCTGGGGTTATTTACAGGGAAGCCCTCATGGTTTGGAAGAAATACAAATAGGCCCCTACGCGGAAATGGAGAAATTACAAAATGGCCCAAGCGATTTTCGGTATTTACATTTAAGTCCTTCCAGGGACCTAAATGTAATAGTTATCCTTTATTTTTCTTGCATTTTTATTACATTTATGCCCTTGCACTGTTTTTAGCATAACTTGAGCATCGTAGGTCCAAATTGCATGATTTTAGTGTCGTTTTGATCCTTATTTTGTCCTCTACATTTTAGCATGCTTAATTGTCTCATTTGCTCCTGTTTAATTAAAGTGAATTTTTATGAGGAATGTGAGACCATGCTCTACTTGTCTTGCTTGATTGAATGACCAATTTTTAGTGATGTGTTCAGATTGACGCTAATTTCATTATATATTCTGATGCTCATAATTTTAGGGTATAATTGTAGACTTTCATATGTAAATAATTTCTCTTGCATATTCATCCATGCATCTCTTTATAACTTGCATAAAAACAAAATAAAAAATGCATGCATCATGGCATCGCCTTGTAAATAGCATAGTTTTGCATAATTTGCATATGTACCTGAAATTGAGATTAATTGACATTATGCCTTCATGAATCGAAATTCAATATTCGGATTAGGTAGTCGTGTCCCTGTGTTCGACCTTGGTACACTTGCCAAGTATAAATATTCCACAGCATTCAAAGTCTGTGGTTTTTGCTGAACAAAATTCGCCTCCTGTACTACAACATAATTCCATAATATTATAGAGGTGAATTTTACGTTCATCAAATGGCGCCGTTGCCGAGGATACAGCTTTGTTCAATTTTTGAATTTTGATTTTTTTAATTAATTCAATAATTTCTAGGTCCTCATTCCATGCATCATTTAGTTGCATATTATTTTGCGGATTTAATTTCTCTGGTTTTCTAACATTTATCTTTTATGGCAGGGCCCATGGTGATCGAGGATGCTTGATCCTCATGGAGGCGTGGAGTCAAATACTTCCGGTGAAGAGGCCGCGAAAAAACCTGTGAAGGATTTGGGAGATTCTAGCAGTCAAATTGCATTGCATTTTGTAAAAAAAATATAGATAACTTGCATCTGCATATTTATTTTTCAGTCTTGCATATTGTTCTCAAAAAAAAAAAAAATTCCCCCCCCCGCACACACACACACACACACACACACACCTACACTGCACATATTCACCCCCACCCTTCCCCTGTATATTTCACTCTATCTCTCTATCTCTCTCTCTCTCTCTGTGTATATCTATTCTTCACGAACCCCCTCCCCCTCACCCTTGTATCATAGAACCCCCCCTAGCGCAGACCTTACTTAGGCTATTTGTAGCCTAAGTATAGGGGGGACCTGCCTGCTCTTCCATCCCTCGTCCCGTCTTCTTGTACTTAGGCCAATTTTTACCTAAGTATAGGGGGACCCTCCTCCTCAGTTATGCTATATCACCTTGTACTTGAACCGAGCCTTGGCTTCATGGCACTTGTGCTATGAGGACATAGCAAATTTTAAGTATAGGGGGGTATACCGTATATTATTGTATATTACTTTAGCCTTAGCTCGCGTTCTTAATTTTTTTTTTAAATTTTATTTTTCGGGCTGGGTTTTGGTAAACTAGTGAACTGAGTAAAAACCTGTAAAAATTCAAAATAGAGGGTTTAATTTTTGTAAGTATTTCTGTATTAAAACAAAAAAAATTGAAAAACTGAAAATCTTTCTTGTGAGGTTGACTCTGACTACTAGGTTTAGTAGGCATTTTCAGTGAGGGAACCTCGGTCTCCCTTAGCAGAGTGGGTAGTTTAGAGGACATCGCATACGGCCCCGTCCACAAGTAACACGGGCCTCGGCCCGTACTTACACCCATACTGGCTGAAAGTGTATACTTTTATTTGAGCCTGGGCCAGTCATTGTCTCTCCGAGGAATAAAAAAATCTGCAAAAGATAAAAATCACACAAAAATTCACTAACCCATGGAGTTGGTGTAATTCCTGACACATTCTGACACATTCACACTCACGCAAGGATTGAGAAATTTTGAGGACACTGGATCTCTGGGATCTTGAGAGTCTGAGTTAATATGCCTTAGTCATTAGGGTTTTCCTGACTTAAATATCCACACTCCTCTGGTTTGAAAGATTTGAGTGCTATATTGCACTCTTTATCTCTACTTTCAAGAAAATATGATCAGCACAGTCACTTCCACAACTGCATGATTGATGAGCTGAGATGAGATATCACTTGAGGAACTAGGATCATAGATTTAAATTTAGACCCAATCTTATGATATTCAAGGATGGGATAAAGTTAATGAAGGCTTCAAAACACCTGAGTGTCAGCAAAAACCCTAGCCAGTATGTGAACAAGATTCATATGCTATCTCTTGATATTTACCTAAAAGTGCCAGGGTGTGATGAAACTTAAAGAAACTTGTTGATCAGTGTGCGCCAATCTCTTGGTAAAAGCAGTGGAGCTAGCCAACAAAAGAAATGAAATGTCAAAGAAAAGCTCTAAATTCAAAGTCAAATTCCAAATGAGCTTCCACCAATGGCAAGCGCTCCCAAACATTTTCAAGTGTCCACTTGGACCAAGCGCTAATTAGGACCAAGGAGTCGGGCTGACACCACAAAAAGGGCCCTACATCGTAAGCGATACAAGTCTGGGTGTCGAAGGTATCTTAGATACTCAGAAAAGACATACCCCGGTGTATTCCCAGAAAAACAAGTGCAGACGACTCCAACTCTCTTGACGGACACATTGATCAACAAATTAATAATTTACATGTGTTGAGTAAAAGGCACTCGAGAGGTCCCTTGTTCCAATGTGAGGGTGAGAAAATTAGACACAATCCCATGTCCCTCCATCATCTGGCCGTCCATCTACACTTTCAAGTCTGACAAACTAAGGAGATGGTTGACTGAAGCAAGAGTAGACTTCTTCCCTAGTATTGAGGATTAGGTCTAGAGGAGAGTCTTTGGGACTGGAACTTTGGGTGATGCATCGACTCGGCTCTCATGAAATGCAGTACACTAAATGTCATATCCTTATATTATATGTACAAAAAGAGAGTCTGATAATCAGAGAAGTTGGATTCCTTCTGACTAAGGCTTGGATAAATCCAGAATTTTAGGATCACTTAGGTCAAGGGTCTTCGAAAGATCAAGCCTTGAATTTTTCACACGCACTGTCAGGAATTAATCCGACTCCTTCATTCTTTAGATGCTCGAGGACGAGCATGGTTTAAGTATAGGGGTATGATGAATCTCGTATTCATCATGCTAAAAGCCACTTATTAAAATCCCTGCTTAAACAAACCAATAAAAATCACCTCTAATTCTTTGATTTTATCATGTACTATATTGTGTATAATTTACCATTAATTTATTGTATTTAATTCCCCTTATTTTTCTGTATCTATTTTATCACTCAAAAACCCCTAAAAATTTGGTAGATAACTTGTCTATAATTCACTGACCTTTAAAACCACTAAAAAATACAAAAACAACTCAAAACCACAAAATCAGTATTTTTATCCCCTTAAAAATACCCCCCAAAAATACTTTTTTGTACAAATGACCTCTTTTGGCTTTTAGATCAACATGAAATTGTAGATCTCATCGAGACGAGCAACTTTCATGTTTTGACTTTTTCCAAATTCAGCCTCTAACTATTTCTTTCCTAATTTTCTTTATATTTTTCTCTCTGAATTTTCTCATTGGGCCACGTGGCGCTCTCTGAAGCCGCCACGTGGCCCGCTTCATCTCACGCCATCTGGCGCGCTTCCTGGGCCGTTGGATCAGCTCCGCATCGCCTCCATCTCCGCCGTTCATCCTCGCCTCATCTCCAACCGTCAGATCTCTCCTGAGATCTGATCTCATCCACACATTCCCGCCCAAACCTCAGCCGTTCGATCACGCGCCCATCCAACACCCCTCAGCCCTCCATGTCGCCCCTCTTCCTCAACCCTCCGATCTAGCACTCATCCTACGCTTCCTGTTCAGCCACGTCACCCAATCACCCCTCACCGTTAGATCTCCCCTCATCCTTCAATCCCAACCGATCGCCTTCGCCTAACTCCTAGCCACACGATCAGATCCTAAGGATCTGATCGTGGCCTTCCGCTCACAACTCCATCCCAACCGTTGGATCATCAAATCCAACGGTCCTCCACCTTCGTCTACCTCACGTAACCCCCCCTTCCCAGACGTTACGCCTCTCTGCCTTGCCGCCCCTTTCCATTTCTAGCTACCGTCTCCGGCCATCCCTCCTTCTCGTAACGACGCCCCCACGTTGCCCTGTCCCCCGCCTTCCTCGCGCGACCTCCATCAAGCCTCGCCATTATTCCCATCGCCATAAAACCCCCTCGAAAACGTTCCTCCATCACCGTAACCTCCGACCTCCTCCACCTATAAAACCCCCTCCCCCGCCACCGGAGCCACTCGTCCACCATTCTTGGCTCTTATCCTAGCCTCCTCCGCCCCTCCGGTGACAGCGGAGGGGCGGAACGTTGAAGCGACAATGGGTATTTGCTAGTGTCGACCCTCGGCGCTCCGCCGCCGAGTAGCGGTGGCTCCGGCCACCTCCGAGCTCCCTGCCAAGGCTGTGCAGGCTGGGCGACGACCCTGAGCTCCGATGAGCTCATCCCCAGGTCATTCCCTTCCGCCAACACCTCTCTCCGGCGAGGTAAGTATCTTTAATTTTCCCTTAATTTTCACGACTTCGCAGCTCCACTCCACTGTCACCTGACCATCTCACAACCTTCGCCATACCACCCGCATCTCCGCCCGCTACTCCGCTCACCCTCCTCGTTCTCCGTAACCTCGTTCACATCCGCCCCACCTTCTCT
Organism: Ottelia alismoides; assembly: GCA_037367405.1. Classification (NCBI taxonomy): domain Eukaryota; kingdom Viridiplantae; phylum Streptophyta; class Magnoliopsida; order Alismatales; family Hydrocharitaceae; genus Ottelia; species Ottelia alismoides. Next base: position 458,592 of record JAZKJV010003503.1, on the reverse strand, counting down.
GAAGCTCGCTGGAGAAGAGACCTCTGGGCCTCCATTCCAGTCGCCCCAAGGCCCCCAGCCCACTCACCGTTCACTCCCACACACTTCACCAACACACGCTTCGGCTATCTAACTTGCAGGAACTTCAATGATCGGACTCGGCCACCCCTCGCTGGTCTCGAGTCCCCACTCTGATAGCCAAGCCTTGCCGAGCTGTTCCAGACCTCCACAGAGCTCCGCAATGGCTCCAACATCTCCGCTTGGCCTCCAACAGTCTTCCCCGACCTTCAGAGCGCCTTGCGAGGCGAGGCGGAGCTATCAGCAGCCCACTGGATCCCCGCCTCCTCCGGTAGGCCACGGCGGAGGAAGACGAAGCAGATACCGTCCGATCGATTCGATCTGACGGCCTAGATGATGCCACGTGGTGACTCAAGACTCCACCCGAGCCTCCAATCCGAATCTATAGGCTTGGATGGACCGAACCTAAAGCTGAACCTCCACCAGCTGCCACGTGGTCCCGAAGCTGAAGGTTCGCCCGAGCCTAGGCGCCTTACGTGTGAGGCACGTGGGACCTGGGTAAATTGCAGAGATGACCCTGGAAGAAATCGAAATTGCAGTTTGGTCCCCCAGGCACGTGCCTCACATGCGGACCTGGGGTTTTTTACAGGGAAGCCCTCATGGTTTGGAAGAAATACAAATAGGCCCCTGCGCGCAAATGGAGAAATTACAAAATGGCCCAGGCGGTTTTCGGTATTTACATTTAGGTCCTTCCAGGGACCTAAATATAATAGTTATCCTTTATTTTTCTTGCATTTTTATTACATTTATGTCCTTGCACTTTTTTTGGCATAACTTGAGCATCGTAGGTCCAAATTGCATGATTTTAGTGTCGTTTTGATCCTTATTTTGTCCTCTACATTTTAGCATGCTTAATTGTCTCATTTGCTCCTGTTTAATTAAAGTGAATTTTTATGAGGAAAGTGAGACCATGCTCTACTTGTCTTGCTTGATTGAATGACCAATTTTTAGTGATGTGTTCAGATTGACGCTAATTTCATTATATATTCTGGTGCTCATAATTTTAGGGTATAATTGTAGACTTTCATCTGTAAATAATTTCTCTTGCATATTCATCCATGCATCTCTTTATAACTTGCATAAAAACAAAATAAAAAATGCATGCATCTTGGCATCGCCTTGTAAATAGCATAGTTTTGCATAATTTGCATATGGACCTGAAATTGAGATTAATTGACATTATGCCTTCATGAATCGAAATTCAATATTCGGATTAGGTAGCCGTGTCCCTGTGTTCGACCTTGGTACACTTGCCAAGTATAAATATTCCATAGCATTCAAAGTCTGTGGTTTTTGCTGAACAAAATTCGCCTCCTGTACTACAGCATAATTCCATAATATTATAGAGGCGAATTTTACGTTCATCACCTAGTTCTAGGATTCCTGGACTAAAACCCCCATATCTTCTCCATCTAGTGTCCGTTTTAATCCTACTCACTTTTAAACTAATGTACATTCAATTACCTTCAAAACAAGACCACGTTCAAGTGAATCAGAGCTCATATGTGAAAGTTGGTTTTTGGGCCTCTTTTGTACATTTTGGATTTTAGCTTATTTTGACCTATTATTTTGTGTACATATTTGACCTATTTTATTTTATTTCTTTTTCATTTGTCTCCTTTGATAAAAGTTTTATTAAAATGCACAAAATTCCGAATCTAAACTGAGCTTGAAATCAAAGAAACAAATTGAGTCCAAGTCTTCACTAACTGTCTATACAAAATTAGTCTTTTTCATGTTTTTTTCTTCTTTTTCTTAATTAATAAAAATCCAAAAAACATTTTATTAATGTGTAAATATTTATCTTTGATTTTACCATATTTTTTCCGGATTTTTATCTGGTTTAAAAATGATAAAAAAATTAGAAAACCCAAAAATCAGGATATTCTATTTACATAGGATACCCCAAAAAATCACTTTGTGCAAATGATCGATTTTGGTTTTGATGTCTTCATGAAAGTTGTAAATCTCATCGAGACAGGCAATTTTCATGAAGAAATTTTTTTGATTAGAGGCCATTTGCTATTTATTTTGGATTTTTCAAAGTTTTTATTTTTCGATTTTGTGGTGCTGACACGTGGCAGCTCCTGGAGCTGCCACATGTCAGCCATTTTTGAGTTTTTGATATATTCGTTTTTGTAAAAAATGAATAAATAAAAACTCAAAAATGGCTGCCACGTGTCAGCACCACAAAAATCGAAAAATAAAAACATTGAAAAATCCAAAATAAAAAGCAAATGGCCTCAGATCGAAAACATTTCTTCACAAAAGTTGCTCGCCTCGATGGGATCTACAACTTTCATGAAAACATCAAAACCAAAATCGATCATTTGCATAAAGTGTTTTTTGGGGTATCCTATATACATAGAATACGCTGATTTTTGGGTTTTTTTATTTTTTTTGTCATTTTTAAACAAGATAAAAATCCGAAAAAAATATGGTAAAATAAAAGATAAATATTTACACATTAATATATTTTTTTGGATTTTTATTAATTAAGAAAAATAAGAAATAAAACATGAAAAAGACCAATTTTGTATAGACAGTTAGTGAAGACTTGGACTTAATTTGTTTCTTTGATTTCAAGCTCAGTTTAGATTCGGATTTTTACATCTTTTAATAAAACTTTTATCAAAGCAGACAAATGAAAAATAAATAAAGTAAAATAGGTCAAATATGTACATAAAATAATAGGTCAAAATCAGCTAAAATCCAAAATGTACAAAAGAGACCCGAAACCCAACTTTCACATATGAGCTCCGATTCACTTGAACTTGGTCTTGTTTTGAAGGTAATTGAATGTACGTTAGTTCAAAAGTGAGTAGGATTAAAACAGACACTGGATGGGGAAGATATGAGGGTTTTAGTCCGGGAATCCTAGAACTAGGGCTTGGGTTTTGGGTCCACTTATTTGGGTAAGTTATTTTTTTTGTATTTTCCATTTATTTTTGTTAGTGATATGTACACAGTGGAGGTGGTTTTGGGTCATTCGGAGTTAGCATGAATTAGCTAAAAATCAGGGAAGTTAGCTTATTTACAGGTCAATTTTGGTTGGGATTTTTGGCTTCTTATTTTGTGCAGAAATGAGTGATAAAATGCAATTCTTATTAAAACATGCATGCATGCTAATTATGCAGAATAAATGAAGAAATGCCAATGATTTTGAGGGATTTGAGCTTAATTAATGAGATTTAGAGTGACGAATCTGAGATTCATCAAGGTGAGGTCGGATATGAATGAAGATGATTTGGGCACCGTCGATCGTGCAAATTGGAGGGAAAATAAAGATGAGTTGATTTGCCTAATTACAGGAGATAAAATGCAGAATCAAACATAGAAATAAAAGACAAATTACTCTATGATGGAGGATGAAGATCAAGGAATCGATCTGTTGCGAAAGGCAGAGAGGCTAAACGCGATGGTGGAGCTCTGACCACGTGTTGGATCTTGTATCCCAAGCACTTCCACACACTCCCAGTTGCAGGTGAAGGTTGTTGTCACCTCGTTTCATATCCAGGGATCAGCTTCGGGCATAAAAATGGTGGAAAACAAATCAGTCACGGTAGGGATGGATCTGCAACTATAAATAGTAGTGGTGTCCGATGCGTTTTGAAATTCAAAATATGTGCAATCAAAGGCAGGAAGAGGGGGAGTGACGATCTGGTGATGAAGAGGGGAGTTAGGGCTAAAATGTTGGGGAACGAATCAGAGGGTGTTAATGATTAGAGTGTACGAGATAATGAGACGAAATTGGGCTAGTGAGCAAAATGCACAGGGGAAGGCAAGGATTGGGGAGTTGACCCGAGTCGACAGACCCGGGCTCAACCAATCAGAGCTCGCGTGAAATAAGACAAAAGACAAAAAACGACAAAAAGAGTAAAAAAATAAGAAATAAATTAAAATAAAATAAAAAATTGAATTCAAATACATAAATAATATAAAGAGAAAATGTTAGTAATTTAGATAACTTATTTATGGTAATTTTCAATTAATTAAATAAATTATATAAAAATGTGTAAATAAATAGAACATATTCATTGTAGATATATTTCTATATGTCAGCACTTATATTTTAGTATATTATTTTTACAAATATAAATATAATTTAATAATTTATTAATTTAGAACATTTTAAAAGCATTTTAAGAGTTTTTTTGTTTGATTTTTACAACATAATTTATTAGGTCAAATAACTATGCATATTTATAATATACTTAGTGGTACATGTACAATATTTACAATGTTTTATATTTGTTAATTTTTGATTTTGTGATTTTTATTTGTATTTTATAAAAGTCAAATACAATATATACAAGTAGTTAAAGATACAATATATACAAAAATATAAAGAAAATAAATATACATACAATTTACATAGGTATAATATACAATAGCACCCCAAAAGGCCACATTTTACATCTTAACTCCAAATTTTATGAAACCACTTCTATTTTAAAGATTATTTAATTTGGAGTACAATGAAATTGAATTTGGTTAATTTTGAGTTTTCTATGAAGAAGATATTTATGTGACAAGTTGATTTTGGTGGCTTTTTTTCAAAATGTTGTTATTTACAAAATGTACAACGATTCTTCTTGCCAATTTTTTTAATATTTACAATTGAATTCTATGTAAAAGTTCCAAGAAGAAGAAAAAAATATTTGAGGTGAAATTATTGATGAATAAATTAGACTGAATAGTATGTATTATATACAATGATATACAATTGATAAATGCACACAAGTGAGGGTTAGTTTTCTTGTTTTTCGAGTATTTAGGCCTCATTTCCCCCTACTTTATTCCTGGTTGATTAGGTCAAGTCTTGACCTACTCTCAGAATCAGAGTCAGCATGTATTTATTACATATATACAATCTTACTTTTCTTTATTTTTTCTTTATTTTTTATTCATTTATTTAGGTTAAAAATTCAATATTTATACAAGAATGAAGGTTAGTGAAAGAAGAGATTTATTGATATTTACATGTGTTTTATAAAAGGATTTTAGGCTAAAATAAATGAATAATGATGATGAAATGCAAATTTATCATCCCCCTATGCTTTATCTTTGCTAGTCCCTTAGCAAACACTTATTGATTATTAGACTTTTCCTTATAAAATCAAAGTACGGAGCTCGGTCAGACTTTTGGATTATTAGTTTGGCGAAAGCTTATTGGGAATAGGAGTTATGACTAAACAAACATTAAATTCCACAACTCTATGTTCAGGTCGCCTCAATAGTCAGTTCAGAACAAATCTACATGTGCAAACTCTTACAACTATGTATCTTTACTTGTACTGTGTAAGTGAGATATAGCTCCCAACTTAAGAAATGATAAAGCAACAACCTCCTCTAACAAGGTAACTCTAATTCCCCAATATGGCTACACTTTCCTCGAGGAGAGGGGTATTCCCTTGTAAGTTCAAGTACAACCAACTCAATAAGAAGGGGTGCAAAAGATAATGAACTGTGGCCAGTGTAACCATATATCCTAGGAGCTTGACCGGTGTAGCCAAGTCTCCAGATGTAGGCTTCCTTGATATGAGACTTTCATACATATGCCTTGCTTATGAGACAAATATTTTGATTATATACAACGGTGTAACATGTACCTAAGGAGTTTTCTTCTTGAGCTAGTAGACTATCCCTCTTTTAAAGCTTTATTTCAACCCACAACATCCCATCATTAGACTTCAGTGCCACTATACTAGGTTGAGGCACGCTGGCCACTTATTGTGACTGCGAATGTTTCAACTCACGTGTGTCCCCAAGCTAAAGGATTCTGCCTCCTCGCCACCTCATTCATGTTGAGATACATGTAGAGTGCTTGTCCAAGTTAAGCCACTATCTAAAAGGGTCATGCATGTGTTGTTAAATATTCTACTTAGACCAAATAAGATAACATGTGAACATAACCTTATGAACTCAAAGAATTAAGTCATTGGACCTGAAAAGTCCTAACTCCTGTTCCTATAAGGTTCCTCTGAAATTAAGTGGAATAAGGTCTTATCCCAGCTCCAATCTTTGGTTTTATATCATACTAGTTTAAATGTCAATATCATTCTGAAAAATAAACATGCAAATGCAAGAAATTTACAAAACATCTTTTTTTAATAAAAAAGAAAAATAAAAGAACAATCTTTTTGAAAGATTTTTCAAAGAGTTTTGCAATTTTTTATGGATTTTAAACACATTTTTTTGGAAAAGAGTTAGTGGATTGATTGTACACAGATTGGTAAGGATTATGTATATATTTACAAGGATTTTATATAAGTATAAGTAAAAGGATTATGCAAGTTTTTACAAGAGGATTTTATCTACAACTTTTACATAGAATTTTTATAGGAGAATTTTATATACAACAGATAATTTTATTTACATAAATAGAATTAATTATAGATTTTATATACATGTGGATTTTACAACAAACTGATACATCGCCATAATTTATATTCCATGTGACAAAATAATTTTAGAATAATTTTGTAAACCTTTTCCAACTGTTTACAAAAGATTTTACAACCATTTTACAATTTTTTTTAAAGATTTTATAAAAGTTTTACAAATGTTGTTCAAATAATTTTACAAAAAATTGTACAAATCATTTTTCAAACAATTTTACAAATATGTTTTTGCAAACCATTTGTTTTAAAAATTATACAATCATTTTATACCATATACATAATTTTATACAAAAATAATTTACAAATCATTTTGCAAACAAAATAATTTTACAAACAATTTTACAAAGATTTGTACAAAAATAACTTAACAACAATTTTTACAAACATTTTAACAAGTAGTTTACAAATAGCTTTACAAAAGTTTTTACAAAATATTTTACAAAACAATTTTGCAATTTTTTTTGCAAACCATTTTACAAATCATTTTTCAAAACAGTTTTTTGAGTAGTAGCCATATCATTAACAACCAAAAGTATGATTTATGGCTAAAGTACATATACAATGTATACGACACCCCCCATACTTAGCTCGAACTATGTACTCATAGTGATAAAGAAGTAGTAAAGGAAGACATAACTCGTGCTAAGTATAGAAAAGTGAAAAGAATCTAAACATCAACGACTCAAAGAATAAAAAGAAAAGAAGAGAATTCAGTAATCCCCCTATACTAAGGATCAGATAAACCTAAGTATAAAAGACTGTACAAATTGGGATAATTGAGGAAAAGAATTAACAAACTCAATGACTCGACTTGTCCTCCCCTATAATTTGGTAAATAATCCCTAAGTATAGAAAAAGAATATCAACAAGTTGAATGACAAGTGAGGGAACAAAAGAAATAAAAATAAATTAAATTGTGAAATAAGATGAAATGAACGACATCACTCCCCCTATACTTAGGGTAAAGGATCCCTGAATATAAGAAACAACAGGAGTGATAAAAGATAATGCAAATGGAAAAACTCAGGTGATTCACCTCCCCTATACTTATGATAAAGTATTGTTGATCGCTAATTTCAAGCTTTTTATTTGAATTAATTATGCCCAAGTGTAGTCACAACCCAATTAAGCGTAAAACAAAAACTAATTATTCTCAAGCAAAAATAAATACAAAATTGTAGCAAGAGAATTTGTTATTTAATTTACTTATATATCAAACATGGTTGAACTCAGGGAGGCTACAAATATTCTGATGGTTATTCTAATGATTGAAATAACTCAATGCAAAGAATAAAGGAAGTCATAAGTCAAACTATGCTTGGTTTATATGTTTTTAGAATTTTGTATTTTTATATTTTTTTATGAATTTTTATTTGGTTTCCTGTTTTATTTTTTTAATATTGCAAAAGAGTTTTTTATAATGGAATATCAAATAGATAAAATAAACCAATAAGACAATGCACTGTTTTTTACTTATTTTAAATATATTAACATGTACATAAAATTATGACAAAATTTTTTTTGGGCTATTAAACTTAATCTGATATTTTTATGATTTTTCAGAATTTATTGATTTTTCTAGATTCTTAAATAATTGAAAAATAGTGAATCACGTAAACAGGTTGCAATGTAGATATTTTTGAATTTTTAAAATAATAATTAAAGACAAAAATGGATGAAATATATACGGAATGAAAGACGGATTTTTATATTTCCTAGAAAGCAATTTTATGATTTTTTTGGATTTTTAATTGAATTTATATGAAATTTTAATATTTTTTGTTATTTTGTAATTTTTATGGTTTTTATAGATAATAAAAACATGAAAATTGGTTATAAATGAAAATAACACGAAATGTGCAAACTTGATTTTTTTAGAATTTTTGGAATAGTTTTTATACTTTTTATAATTTTTGAATGCAAACAGGGCATTTTTATGATGTTTTGAATTTTAATTAATAAGAAAAATAAGTAAAATGTGAATTAAAATTGTTAATGCAAGATGCATGAAACATGATGCTAAGAAAATTTTTGTGGGATTTTTCAATGTGTTATCTAATTTTTATTTAATTTTAAAGATGCAAAAATGAATGTAGATTCACGAGGACCTTTTTTTTTTGAAGAAAGATTCACGAGGACCTAAAAGCAATTTTTGCATAAATGCAGATTGAATGATAATAAATAAGAAGCTAGCGAGGCTAAATGTGTATTTTTTCAATAAAATCATGTGCCAAGGCACGTGTACCCTGCTAGATCGGACCTCATTGTAAATAAATCAATTGCAAGGTTCAATTAATAACTTAAAACATTAGAACTTTCATTGCAATTTTCTCAAATACAACATGCGAAGCACGCATGTAGTTCAAACATGGACTAAATTGTAAATAAAAGAAAGTGCAAGATAAAATTACATTTTTTCAAATAAATGACAAAATGACATGAGTCTTCACATGGACTTATTTACTAATTAAATAAAGATAGATGGCTTAGATGCAAAAGTACCCTTAAATGATGTGGAGTGCAGGAAGGTCTTGATGTGCTGCGGAGATGATCAAATGGTTGCAATTGATTATTGCTTGAATGTCAAGGATTAGCTCTGGTCTTCAATCAACTGCTCAAATTTGGGGCTAAATCATCGGTGGAGATTAAATCTGGGGCCCCGTTCTTGATTTGATGTCTCTAGATGCCATTGGAAGAACTGGGATGAATGCGGGCTCTTGCGAACTTGATCAAGCTGAATCTCCATCGTCTCTCAACCAATCTGCTTCAAACCATGCTGGGAAGGTAGCTCGGGTCATTCCGCATCTGGTGTGCACCTTGGATCATCGTAAATCCTCCATATGATCGATCTAGAAGGTGGTTTTCTCGGCTGCTGCAGAAACCAGCTTCTCGTCTAATATCTGCTCCTCACGTTTTCCTTGGAGCTGCTTTGACCCACAAAGTATATCCCGTGCTCAAAGGGTATCTCCGGCCAAAAGATTAGGTCATAAGAGTGTAAAGGGGGGGGGGGGGGGTAAGCAAAGACTTCCGACGGGAGTGGTCGGAGAGGAAGTCGATCTCCTGATCTGGAGGTGGTCAGATGGTGAATGGGCTAGAGAAAGGATGGGCGAAAGTTTTGGCATGGCTGGAAGATGGTTTTGATGATCGGAGCTCCTCCAATCTAGAGATCAGAGGTTGGATGTGATTTGTGGATTTAAGATATTAGCAGTATGAAAAAGATAGAATTAAAATTGCAAAAAATGAAAACTAACTCACTATGATTTCAAGTGGTTGGAAAGCAAAGGTGATCATCCTCGATCTACTATGTAAGTTTAGAGGCGGAAACTCGTGACGGAGGACTCCGACGAGTGAATGAGTTGCGTAATCTAACCTTCAAGTCACCCTCAAGGTCGGATATAAACCATGCTATCACCGAAGAGAACCTCTCCTAGTAGAATAAATGTGAATTAATGGCTAAAAGATGGATTAGTTCTCACTGGAGGTGGAGGATGGTATTCAAAGGTGTCGAGTGCGGCCAATTTTTAATTTGAAATTGAGCATTTGATCGGGTGAATTTGTTGGAGATAACAGGTGGGCATGGAAGGAGATTGAATGAGCAATGGAATCGAAGAAGGAAGCAGGGAGTGTTATGGATCAGAGAGGCATGGAAAATGAGGCGAAGGATTGGTGGTCGAATGGGCGAGGCGAGATCAGTGCGGCCAACCAGTTGACCTGGGTCAACAGACCTGGGCTGGCCAATCAGAAGGCACATAGAATATGGACAAATTAAACTAAATGATAAAGAATCAATAAATGATTAAATAAATCAATTAATAATAAAAAATGAAAATATTTAATTACATAATGTTAATAAAAAATGTTAAGAATAATTTGAAGTTAATTTTAGTGATTTTTAATTAAATAAATAATATAATTACAAAGGTTAAAATAAATACAAGGTGTTATTTACCAGTATGTATACCTATTTACATAGTATTTTTATTTTTAATTAATTATTTTTATACAAATATACACAATTTAATATTTTATTTATTTACAAAATTTTACAAGGATTTTAATGATATTTTTTTGATTCCTAAGAGTAAGGTTACTAGGTTAAGTAATTGGTATATGCACAATATATACATGGTGATACATATACAATAAATACATGATTTTATTTTTATTTATTTTTATTTTTCATGAGTTAAATACAATATTTACAAGCAATTAAAATTATAATATTCACAGATATACACAAGAAAAATAATGTATTGTGTATCTATGGGTATAATATACAATAATACCCCAATTGGCCACAATTCACACTTTAACTTAGAATTTTATGAAATCACCTCCATTTTAAAGATAATTTAATTTGGAGTATAATGAAAGTAAGTTTGATGAATTTGGAGTTCAGGTGGAGAAGATACTGATATGTGAAGTTTGTACTTTTTTGGCTTTTGGAGAGATGTAATTTACGATATACACAATATTTTAAAGAGGGTTTTATACAAAATGTTCAAGAAGGAATTTATTTGTATTTGTAGAAGATTTAGGAGTGTGTAATTAGTAAGGAATATATACAAGTATAAAGTATATTTTTGGTGTTTTAGACCCTATCTCCCCTACTTAGTTCATTGTCGTCCTGGTCAAGTCTTGACCCTCCTTCGGTGTTTGATTCAACTTGTATCTATTACATATATACAGTCTTTTATTGTCTTTTATTTCCCCTTATTTATTTATTTATTTATTTTATGTTCAAATAGTAATATATTTATAATATTTACACAGAGATGCATGTTAATAAGTATATGGATTTATTAATATATAAGTGTTTTATAAGGGATTTTAAGCTAAAATAAATGAATAAAGATGATGAAATGCAAATTCATCATCCCCCTATGCTTTACCTTTGCTAGTCCCTTAGCAAAAACTTATTTGAAAGAATAAGTGAATAAAAAAAAGGAAAAATAAAGAAATTAGGAAAATATTGAGTATTAAACTTATCTTCATAAAATTGTAGTATGGAGCTCTGTCAGACCTTTGGATTATTATTGTCGTGGAACCTTAATGGGAAATGGATTTAAAACCTAACATCCCTCAACCCTCAAGTTCCACATGACTCCTATTCATGTCAGAACAAGTCTACATACACAAATTCTTATGACTATAAATCTTTACCTGTACAATGTAAGTGAAATATAACTACTCATATCAAAAGTAAAAAAGAAACAACCTCCGTCAACAAGGTAACTCCAGTCCCCTGGTTTAGCAACCCTTTCCTCGAGGAGCGGGGATATTCCCATCTAAGTTCCAGTACAACCAGCTCAAGAAGAGGAGATGGAGAAAAGAAATGATGGTAACCAGAGTAGCTACCTATCGTTGGATGCATGACCAGTGTAGCCAAGTCATTCAACTGCAAGCTTACAAAAATTTGACTTTGAAGCTCATCCTATTTTACTATACTTGTATATATACACCGTCAAGCATTTTACTTTTCAACCAGTCCTGTCCACTTTTGGAGATTCTGTATTTTTCCTCTTGAGCTAGTAGACTATCCATCTTTTTGAAGCATTATTGTAACCCCACTACATCATGTCTTTAGACCTCAATACTACTAGATCAATTTGAGATGCACTACCCTCCCTAGAGGAAGACGGATATTCCCACTAGTTGTTACATACCCGTGTGCTAACCCAAGCCAAAGAATTCTACCCCCTCACCACCTCATCAATGAAGAGCTACGTGTAGAGTGCTTGTCCAAGTTAAGCCACGGTCTAGAAGAATCATGTATGTGTTGTTAAATATTCTACTTAGGCTCATCAAGATGACATGTGAACATAGTTTTGTGGACTCAAAGATATAAGTCACTGATGACACAAAAATCTGATCGACTAAGGTGGAATAAATGGAACAAATGTTGTTGTCCCCAATTAATCAAACTGGTAACAAGAAAAAATAAACCACTCAAGAAATCAATCAAGGAATATAAGTGGCTTCGTTATTTTATTTTCCTGGTATACCGACCAGGGTCGAACACAAGGAGCACAATTTAAAAACTAAGTAGTCGGATCTATAAAAGAATAAATAATTTTTGGTGGTTTTTAATATTTCAAATTTTTAATTTTGAATAAAACAAAAATAAAAACAAGGAATAAAAGACACAAACAAAACTCTTTTCATATTTTTCAAAGTAGTCTAAAATGTACAGAAAATTACATCGAAAATATTTTTGGGTTTTATAAATTTTAAAGTGTTTTTGGTAATTTTTGTGTGATTTTTAAATGTTTTTATGAATTTTTTTAAAAATCAAAACAATGCCAAAGATACAAAACAGTACACAACTAGGACCAATTTGCAAATTAAAAATATTCAAAATGCCCAAAATTCCTAGATGATAATTTTATGATAAAATAGAAACAAAAACCTACAAACAGAAAATAAGAACACATTTTTTTGATTTTTCTTTGATTTTATATATTTTTGTAAGATTTTGGGTGTTTTTTAATTTTAGGGATTTTATAAAGATTTAAAAAAATGAATCCGGAAGTAAAACACAACAAAATATACCTCCGGAAATTTTTATGGAATTTTAAGACATTTTTCAAATTTTTATAATTTTTATAACTCAAACATGACACTTTTTTATGGGTTTTTAATTTTTTAATAATATAAAATACAACGTCATTGACAAACCAAAATTACCACTTCAATAGCAAGCACACAAGAGTTAACAAGAGTTTTTGTAGAATTTTTGGGACCAATTTGCTATTTATTTCAACCAATAAAAGACAAGATGTTAAAAACCGTTTATAGGGACCAAAACGTGAATACTTTAACTTTTAGGACCAATCAAATAACAAATTTTAAAACTCCAGGACCAAAGATGCAAATAATCAACTCAAATCATACACAACACGTGATCCAACCTCACAAGGGTATAAATGTAATTATCAAAAATTTAACATTCATTGAATAACCAATAGAAAATTCAAGGCATAAGTTGCAAATAACCCAGCAAAGCATGCTGGACACATGTGGCGCAGACTCAGAAGGACTAAAATGCAAATATAAAAAGCATAGGATCCAAACAGCAAATGTTTTCAACTACACAATTATTTACTGGACTAAAGCTAAAGACAACGTTCAACGGAAAAAGGAAAATATACCCGGGCAGGGGCACGTGGCACACGTGGGGCAGCTCTTTGACGTACTTCTGATGACCGTTAGTGGCGCAGATTTGATGGTCTGGAAAGGCTGCGACGACGTATGACTCAGATCTGGCAAGGTTCTGATCGAAACGTTATCGGATAGGCATGGATGGATGGCCACGATCAGAACTGGATGCGAAGGGGCATCGGACGGCTCCGGAGGATGCTGTAAGAACTGCGACCACGAGAGCTTCGATCGAGAAGATATGGCGATGTGAAGACCTGATCGGCTCGCAACGAGGTTCAACACCTTCATGAGGTGCGTTCGCATCTGATGGATGGGTCGGATGCGAGCACGGACTGTCAGATTGGCATGGCGATGGTTCGCCTCCTGGAGGGTGTCAAATGGGTTTCCTCGCGTGAGCAAGCACCTGCAAGGGATAAAGCGACTCGAGGGCATGGCTCCGGTCAGGTTATTGCATAGCCAAACAAGGGAAAGCGACGGGGAGATGGAGCTTGTGTTTCCGACTAAGGTGAGGGAAGGAAACTCGACTGATCCTGCCTTGATGAGGAGGATCCTGTTGGACATGCGAGCCCACGGCGAGCCATTATGCAATAAATGTTATTGCAAATATCATTCCCTGATCTGAAATGAAGAATAACTAATTTGCATATAAGGTCCCTCTGTACAATAAGGGTTATGTACCATGGCCAACTTGATAATCATATAGCTGTTGATTTATTGATTGAGTCATAGAGGCTGATGCTTGGATGAATATCTAAAGAGTTAGATAGAGGACTCATCAAGCATCATCAAATTATTGTTAAGTGATGATCTCCATCCTGAGTAGGAGATGGCAATCCTTTCTCGTTTGGCTGATATCTGACCGACCTCTTGATGCATGTCCTCTGCATGGGAATAGTGATTCGGAGGTGTCAGATTAGTTGAGTCAATGGGTTGACTTGACGAGATCGAGATAACGAAAGACCTATGTTGAATACTGTCACAACATAGGCATGCATCCTCTGACCAGAGACAGATGTGTTGCTATATGTCTGAGTGTGTACATTTAGAAGACCAATAGGTTGATGACCTAACCAAGGTCTATACACTGACAAGCTGGTGTGCATGTAAGGACATATAAGTAATAAGATCTCTCAAAGGGATCATACAGGTTCACATGTGAACCAGAAGACATGAGTCACTCGTGAGGTATTGGGACTGGTCAAATTCCATGCATGGTCGTCATGCTTTGGAAGCATGACAAGAATTTGAAGGTATGATATATGATTTGAGAAAGCATATGATCGATACCGATTCCAAATGATCAAGATTGAGAAACTTGATGATCAAAACCTGAAGATGACAATGTAAAATTGATCAATATCTTCAGATTGATCATAAGTCTTCCAGTATGCATGATGTACATGTGTTAGGAATACCTGAGGGTGATTTGATCATAAACGATTGTATAACCATGACGCTTCCATTCCAAGGGAGTGATGAAACAGGTTTGGATTTTAGTGACTCCTCTCAGTAGAGAGGTGACTTAATGTTAGTCCATATATTGGACATTGATCTGAATGAGATTCAGATGCAATGAGAAGATTAGGTCTACGACCTTGATTTAATCAGCATTTGTGGGAGGTCCATGAGATATGGATTTGAGATGTGATCTCAATATCCAAGTCACTATACATGGAACAATACAATCACCCAGTCCTTATCTCCAAGTATCTACGGAGAAATCACATTATTCTTGAAAGGGTTCAAGAATAATTCCATAGTTGAATTATATCTAAGCATTAAGAGAATGATAATTAAATGTGATTTAATTATCTTGATGCATGTGGAAATTATCCAATATAATTAAATATGATTTAATTATTATGGATAAGAATAATGTGGATAGCAATATCCAATTATTTACAATATATTATAAATGTGATTTATAATGTATTAGAGAGAGCTAATTATGATTTATATTTGTTAATTAATTATTGGTGTGAATTGGATTCACATTGTATAATTAATTGAAAATGTAAATTATATTTTTTTTTGGGTTGTGAATATGATTCACAAAGTTCCAATAGAAAGATTGCAATATTCTCAAAATTAATTATGAATTTTTTTGAAGAATAAATCACAACAAAAGTTGTTGGGAAAATAATGTAGATTTTCATGGAGATATGCAATCTCATGAGATTTCATGAGATTTCCTCCACCATGGAAACAAGTGGACGGCTACCAAGTCTTATATGGAATTGGTGGTCGTCCACCATATTTCATGGGGAGATGTTATCTCCAAGATAATTATCTCCTTATTTGTTTGATTTAATTTAGGATTGAATTGTATTTGATTTATCAAATATATTTGATCTCAATTAAATTATTAATTGTTGGCTTTTACCAACAACAATCTTGACCATTGGATTAAACATAAATCAATCTCATCCATTGATTTTATGTGTCCCATGGATTGTGATCCACGTATCCCAAAACCCTATGAATAGACATGCATACCATGCTCTCTAGGGTTATGCAATTGAGACACATCTCGCTCTCCTTCTTCAACACATAAAGCCTCTTCTCTCCTCCTCTTGGTGGCCATCCACCAAACCCTAGAGGAGAGTCATCGTCGTCGCTTCGCCACCGTGCCGCCGCCTCGAAATTCTTCGGTTCTCTGTCTTCTTTGGAGTACTACACTCACGAAGAAGGTGTTCGATCTCGTACGATGAGATCAAGAGTTCACCGTGCTTGGATCAACTTGTTGGATTGCGAGGATCACACGACTCATCCCCGTGCTCGCAAGCGTCTTCTCCGACGATCGGACTTGAGACAGGAGGTCTCTTTTCGTAGAGACTCGATCAACCACGCTACAAGAGGTATTCCTTTATACTTGATGTGGTTCTATATGAAACGATCCGAGAATCGTTCTTGGATCATATGGTTTCATCGCATGAAAATTTTTTAAATTCTGTTGCATAGAACAACTAGTCCGACTAGTTGTTCTTCGTCGTATTCGATACGACGTTCACGCTTCCATGATACGCTTGAGGATTATCCCATATCCTTCAGATCTAGGGGGACAAGCTACGCTGGAAGATGAAGGGTGATGGGCGATTTGATCGGTATGGATGAGAGGGGGGTAACGGGGCTCAGACTCGATGGTCGGAGTTAACGAACTGATGGTAGAGGAAGTGGAGAAATCGAAATGGAATGGAAAGTGCGGGGAGGATAATCACTACCTGAAGGTGTTGACGAATGCATGAACTCCAAGCGACGCGAAAGAGGAGGTTATAGCCTCAACTAGGTTGCGACTGACCAAGGAGGCTTCTCGCGACATCTATTCGGCAACGCGACTTGAGCGTCATCTATCCAACACCAACCCGAGCTCCAAAGGTGTCTCAAGGCAACTGTCACTTAGCTGGAGGTGTCTAGAGGGAAGAAGGGTGCCGAGGTGCAAGCTAAGGAGTGTAGGAGGCGGAGGGAAGAATTTATAGGATGCTTTAGGGTCTAGAAGAATTGGAAAGGTGCCCGAAACCCTAGGGCGATTCGGCTGCGCCTAGGGATCCGCTACGTGGACCTTAGCACCTTAATCGGGCATAAAAATAAAGGAGAATGGGGGCCTGGCCTGATCGGGAAAAATAGGAGAAGAAACTCCGGCAGACAAAGAATCGGGTCGGGTCAGCCGGGAGGAGACGTTGATCAGGGTTAACAATCCTACGTGGCCCAATCAGAAATCAAAATTTACAAAAATAAAAGGAAATTCAATAAAAAATAGTAAATGATTTAAAATTAATAAGTGTATAAAATAAAAAATGTTTATTATTTTATAAACTATTTTCTCTTATTTTTAATTATTTTTATAAAAAATATAATTAAGATATATACAGTAATAAGTGTTATATACAGGTATATTATGCCTATGTATTATGTACAAATATTTTTATTTTATTATTTTACACAAAATATTTTTATTTTATATTTTTTGTTTACAAAACAATTCAAGGAATACAAAATGATTTTTATTTGATTTTTAGTAAATTAATTAATGTAGTAAAATAAATAGGTATTGTATTTTATACATGTGTCTTCTGTACAAGGAATTTCTGATTTTATTTTTAACTTTATTTTGTTTTCCTGTTTTTTATTTTATTTTTATATTATTATTAGGGCTATATATAAGCGTGTAAAAAGAAGAGGATATTTATATTTTTTCAAAAATAAATAAATAAATATTTTGTACAAGTATAGGTGATATGTACAATAAATAGTGTACCCTTATCTTTCTCAATTTATTTTCTTTGTGATCAGGTCAAAATTTGACCTTCTCTTGGGGTTTCGGTCACTCTGTATTTATTCTCAATACATCCTTCCTTTTCTTTTCTCTTTATTCTTTAATTTTGGAATAATAGGTGCTAATTATGGGATATTAACAATGAACCCCCCTATACTTAAACTTTGCTAGTCCTCGAGCAAATAAAGAATGAATAAGTTGGGTTAACCCCTGACTGTGCATGTGAATACAAGACTTGATCCGTTCAAGAACTCTCGGTTTTAGAGATCCTAAAATTCTAAGCTGAACCAAGCTCTAGTCAAAAGGTACCCAATTTCCCTAATCATCATACTCTCTTTGTATACATATATATAGGGATATGACTTTAAGTGTTGACTGCAGTTACAAGAGTAGAGTCGCAATGTCACCCAAGGTTCCAGTCCAAGAGACTCTCCTAAGGACCCGATCCTCAACACTAGGAAATAAACCATTTCTTGCATCCAATCCACCGTCTCTTTAGTTGCTAGACTTAAAAGTGTAGATGGAAGGCCAGTTGATGGAGGGCATAGGATTGTGTCATTTCTTCTCTCCCTCTCATTGGAACAAGGATCCTCTCAAGTGCCTTATTACGCAACGCATTTTTTGGCATTGATTAGTGCGTCCGTCAAGATAAGTAGGAGCCGTCTGCACTTGTTTTCCTGGGAGTACACCGGGGTGTGCCTTTTTTGAGTACCTATCGTACCTTCTACACCTAGACTTATAGCATTTACGATGCAGAGCCCTTTTTTGGTGCAAGCCCGACTCCTGGTCCTAATAGCGGTGGTCCAAGTGGACACTTTGAAATGGTTGGGAGCGCTTGCCTTTGGTGGAAGCTCTTTTGATAATTGACTTTGTGGAATGAGAGCTTTTCTTTGACATTTCATTGCTTTGTAGTATTTTTGGCTAGCTCCACTGCTTTTACCAAGAGTTGGCGCACACTGATCAACATTTTTTTATTTTATCACACCCTGGCACATAGGTAAATGTCAAGAGATAGTACAAGAACCATGTTCTCATACTGGCTAAATGTGCTGACACTTAGGTTTCATGAAGCCTTCATTGATTTTGTCCCATCCTCGAGCATCATTAAATCAAGTCCAAACTCAAATCCCTCATCCCAGTTCCTCAAGTGAAATTTCAACTCATCTCATCATAACTGGAGTCGTGTATGTGAGGTGCTGATCATATTCTTAAGGTAGAGACTAAGCATGAAATATAGCACACAAATCTTCCAAACTAGGGAAATGTGAATAATTAAGTCCAAGGACCCTAATGACTAAGGCTGGTTAACTCCAAATATCAAGGCCTCATAAACCTAGTATTCTTGAACATCACTAGTCTTGTGTGAAAGTGAATGGTGTCAGGGATTAAACCAACTTATTAGTTAGTTTTTTTTAGTTAGTTTTTTTATGATGATTTTTTTAAGTTTTAGACAAAGTTTTTTTTCAAAAAGATTTTTTGACAAACAAAGGCAAAGAAGTTTTTTTTGTTAGAAAAGTTTTGCTTTTTTTCTTCCTTTTTTCAAGAGTTTTTTTTTGTTTTGAAAAAGATAGATAAATAAGAAAAGACTTTTTTTTGAAAATTTTTTTTTTAAGAGGATTTTTTTGAAAACTTTTTTTAGCAAATAATGAAAAAGAGTTTTTTTAGGAAAAAGTTTTTTTTGTTTTTTTGTTTTGTTTGTTTTTTTACCCACCCCATAATTATTGTATAATATATACAAAAAATATGTGAAAGTACGAGCTATGTGCAAAGTATATATGTAATTATACACGCCCCCCTATAATTAGCATGTGCTATGTCCTCATGGCACTAGATGACAAAAAAACATAGCTCGTACTAAGCGTAGGAAAGCTAATGTAATAAAATAATAAAGAAGTCGATCCGCCCCCCTATACTTAGGCTCTGGACAGCCTAAGTGTAGAAGAAGAGCAAAAATGGGGCGGACGAGTTCAAGAGGAGAAATGATGAGTATATACACATGGCGGGCATCGGTCCCCCCTATACTTAGGCTTTGGTCAGCCTAAGTATAGGATAAGAGTAAGTGTGAGAACCGATGTGATCTCAAGAATATACAAAGAAGGGAGAATATGTACAAGAGTGATTGAATCTTCTAAGATGTTGAATCTTGATGCTGCATCTTCATGAAGAGTAATAAAATGTAACTGCTCTGTGCTCACTCTGTATGAAGTTGATGACCTCGACTTGGACTAACTGCTCTTTCGAATCAACAAAATGCTTCAATAGTTGTCCATTCACCACATGAGATTGTGCACCATCTGTGAGATCAGCTATCTCTACACTTCCATTCTCATGCACTTTCCTAACCACAAAGGGACCCGTCCATTTAGATTTGAGCTTCCCATGGAACATCTTCAATCTGGCATTGAACAACCATACCTTTTGTCCAGGGACAAAGTCTTTGCACCTAATGTGCTGATCATGCCATCTCTTTACTTTGTCCTTATAAATCAAACTGTTGTCATATGCCCTGTTTCGGATTTCCACGAGCTCGTTCAAGTTCAAGTCTCGGCAAAGCTTCCCTAGGTGACAACTCCAATTAATCTTCTTAATTGCCCATTTGGATTTATGAATCAACTCTGTAGGAAAATGACATGGCTTTCCATAGATCATTCTAAATGGTGAAGTACCCAATGGTGTCTTGTAGGCTGTCCTATAGGCCCACAGAACTTGGTCCAAGAGTTGAGACTAGTTGTTCCTGTCGGGACGAATCAATTTCTGCAAAATATTCTTCACCTCTCTGTTCAAAACCTCTGCCATGCCGTTGGACTGTGGGTGGTAAGGACTAGTAACTCTATGCTCAAATCCATAGTCCTTAGCTAAAGATCTCATATCTCGGTTCACAAAATGGCTACCCCCATCAGATATCAAAACTTTTGGCACCCCGAACCTAGCAATAATATGGTCTCTCACAAACTTACAAACAATATTGCTGTCTGCGGTTCGAGTTGGGATAGCCTCCAACCACCTAGATAGATAGTCAACCGCCAACAATATGTACTCATGTCCATGGCTGTTGGGAAAGGGACCCATAAAATCTATGCCCCATGCATCAAAAACATCACAAATAATCATCGGTTGCATGGGCATTTCATCTCTCTGTCCAACTGTCCCTCCCATCCTTTGACAAATCGGGCACGACCGTACAAAATCAATGGCATCTCTAAACAAGGTCGGCCAATACAATCCACATTGAAGTACTTTGTTAGCGGTTCTCTTTCCCGAATGGTGTCCTCCAGCCTCAAGTGAATGACAATATGTGAGGACACTATGGCATTCCTCCTGAGGAATACACCTTCTCCAAACACAATCCGGTCCTTCGAAGAAAAGGAATGG
The DNA here is from genome assembly GCA_037367405.1 of Ottelia alismoides. Lineage (NCBI taxonomy): Eukaryota > Viridiplantae > Streptophyta > Magnoliopsida > Alismatales > Hydrocharitaceae > Ottelia > Ottelia alismoides. The sequence goes on along the minus strand of JAZKJV010003503.1, from coordinate 437,325 downwards.
ATCATCCCAGTGGTATCTCCTCGAATCCGACTCCAGTCGATCAATGCTGCTCCTAGTCCAACCATGGGGAACCTGTTTGGAGACAAGATAGTTCACCATGTTGGCATACCACGGGAGGGAGTCAATAACACAAATTGACTCATCTGGGAAGGTTTCTCTAATCCGCTCATGATCAGGAGAATCCTTAAGTTTAATCCGAGAAAGGTGATCAGCCACAACATTCTTCACTCCAGGTTTATCTTTTATCTCCAAATCAAATTCCTGGAGGAGTAGAATCCACCTAAGAAGACGCGCCTTCGCGTCCTTCTTTTCCATTAAGTATCGAATGGCTGTGTGATCAGTATAAATTGTCACCTTAGAGCCCAAAATATATGATCTGAACTTCTCGAGGGCCCATACTACCGCGAGCATTTCCTTTTCAGTCACTGTATAATTTTTCTATGTAGGATCTAATACTTTTCTCGCATAGTGAATCGCAAACGGAATCCCCTCTCGCAGTTTTCCTAACACAGCTCCTATAGCGAAATCTGAAGCGTCAGTCATGATCTCAAAGGAGAGAGACCAGTCAGGAGCTTGTAGAACAGGCGAGGCACAAATCTTCCTTTTCAAGAGCTCAAAGGCCTCCAGACACCTGTGATCTACAACGAACTCTGTGTCTTTCCCTAAGAGCTCAGTCAGTGGGCGGGCGATCTTTGAAAAATCTTGAATGAATCTCCTATAGAATCCGACATGCCCTAAGAATGACCGCACTGACTTCACGTTGGTAGGTGGATCGAGTTTCTTGATCACCTCTACCTTGGCAGGGTCAACCTCCATTCCCCTTTTGGAGATGACATGCCCCAACACGATACCCTCCGTCACCATAAAGTGACTCTTCTCCCAGGAGAGTACCAGATTCACCTCTCTACACCTCGTGAGGACTCGGTCCAAGTGCGCTAAACATGTATCAAAAGAATCACCATGGACCGAGAAGTCATCCATGAACACTTCCAGGAAATCTCCCACCATCTCGGCAAATATGGCTATCATGCACCGCTGAAATGTGCCCGGGGCATTGCAGAGCCCGAATGGCATGCGCCTGAAAGCATAAGTGCTGAATGGACATGTGAATGTGGTCTTTTCCTGGTCCTCAGGGGCTATGGCCACCTGGTTGTAGCCTGAGTACCCGTTAAGAAAACAGAAGAACTCTTTCCCTGCGAGTCTCTCCAAGATCTGATCAATAAAAGGCAAGGGAAAGTGATCTTTCTTGGTCGCAGCATTCAGGCGCCTGTAGTCAACATAGACACGCCACGACGTGGGTACTCGTGTCGCAATCTCTACCCCCTCCTCGTTGGTGACCATCTGAATTCCCGACTTCTTCGGGACAACATGAAGTGGAGCCACCCACTTGGAGTCAAAAATAGGGTATATAAACCCTGCTTTGCACCATTTCTCAATTTCATTCTTCACCACTTCCCGTAGATTGGGGTTAAGTCTCCTCTCAAACACACGGGAAGGTCTCACGTTATCCTCAGTAAAAATATGGTGCGAGCAGAAAGCGGGGTTGATGCCCACGAGATCCGACACTGTCCAGCCTATTGCTTTGCGGTTCCTCTCTAAGACCTCTAACAACCTAGACTCTTGTTCTAAAGTCAAGTCTGAGCTAATGATGACAGGATATCTCTCTTTGGGTCCTGCAAGAAAGGCATACTTAAGTGTAGGAGGTAGTGATTTCAGTTCTGGCATTGTGGTATCATCAAGCAGATCTGGCTGAACTGAATCTGAATCTGGTTCCGTGCTGCATGAAGGTGAGCTAAGCTGAGTAATACTCGCCACCAAATCAGAAGTATCGGGAGTCGGATCGTCAAAAGTATCCAAACAATCGGCAAAATCCACGTCCGACTCGTCATCTATGTCCCATGATTGTTCCAAAGAGGATGGAACTGACAGATCTGGATGGATCTCTAAGTCATCATGAGAATAGGTTGATGCATCTCTAGCAAGATCAGACAACACCTGGCAAACTGCATCATGCACTATATCCTCTCAAGATGAAAGGGTCTCGCTCTGTCCTGAAGGAATCTGTCCCCAAATCCCAACTGTGCTAATCAAACTGCAGTCTGCCTCTGAAGATGAGTACTCTGTGCTACTCTCTGAATCTGGTCGCTGACACTTGGTTTGCTTCATCTCAAGGTTCACTTCTCCGCCTGGAGAACGGAACTTCATCATTCCCATACCATAATCGAAAGATGCGCCTGCGGTCCTAAGGAAGGGTCGCCCGAGAATGATCTGAGATTCTCTCCAATGATTGGGGGTCTCCATGTCCAAGACTGTGAAGTCCACCTAATAGTTCTGTCCCTCAATCGAGATAACGACGTTCTTCAGTTCTCCCTTAGGTCTCTTCACTGAACGATCTACGAATTGGAGTAAAGCTCTATATTTGCGAAGTGGTCCCAACTCCAATTTCTGATATAATGCTAAGGGGAGTATGTTGATTGAAGAACCGTTATCTAAGAGTGTGCGTGCAAACGCAATGTCGTCAATACGACTCTCCACATAGTGAGCACCCATGTCTCTCTTTTTCTTTGGCAAAGTCTGATTCTCGAGACAATAGGTTGTGGCTACTGATAAGACATGTGTCTTTATATTTTGGTTATCTTTCTTCCTGCTAACCCTTCTAGGTGTGCATCTCACCTTAAGGTATTTTTGGAAGGCAGGATGGTTAGCCACATATTCATCAAATGGTACCTTAACTGTGATGTTTTCTTTACAAAACCGTGCCATATCGGGGTCATCTTTCTGAATCTTTTTGATGCGCTTTCCTGCCGTAAGAGCACAGGGGAAAGGGATTGAAGCTAGGGAAACAGAGGATGAAGAATCTGAATCATGAACTGAAAGATCATTCTTTGAATTAACGGAAACATAGTTCTTCATACAAGAATCTTTTTGATGCAACATGGACTCAAAATCTAAACTAACTACTACAGTTGTGGAATAGAAGATGGAGTGGTATCCGCCACAACCGGAGATGCAAGGTCCTCCGTAGACTCAGAAGAATATCCATGCTGACGATGCTGCATATGTGCTCTCCTCCTCCTCTCGGCTCCCTGAGTAGAAATCCTCGAATGGTGCTGATGGGACTCCGAAATATGATGCCTCTCCTCCTCATCCTCTGAAGACTCCTCAGGTAGAGCTCCATAGATGCCCCTCCTCGTGTCCCTCGCCCGGTCAGGTACGACCACGGTCCTTCCGCTCCTGAGTGACATGTGGTTAGCCTCGTCATACGAAAGAATCTCATGTTCAGATTTAGGAGATGCTGAATAGTATACCAGACCAAAGTGCTGCTGAGAACTAGAACGGTTCAGGCTATTGGGGTTAGCCTGAACTTGGGCTGGGATCGAGGTAGAGGGTGCAGTCTGCTCATCTCGCCATCTGGACAGGCGGTTGACATCCACCCGTAAGTCTTGAACCTCGTTCATGTAGGAACGTAACTCGTCGAGTATCTGCTGCTGAATATCCACGGGACTAGATGATGAAGGAAGTGGATAAGATTGGGAAGAAGAATGGGAAGACTGGCCCTGCTGGCCAATGTACTGCCTCTGCTGCTGCTGCTGGGGTTGTGGGCCCTGCTGGCCCGTCTGGTAATGGCCCTGTCGGCCATACTGCTGGTACTGCTGCCTCTGCTGTTGGGGTGGCTGGAATACAGGGCTTTGCTGTGAAGGAGGTGGTGCGGAGGTGAATGCGGTGTTGTGAAAGGTCGGGGGACGCTGATAGGTCTGTCGGTCTCCCGTACTTCCCTGCTTGGCAGGGTCCTGAGTATACCATATCCCATTCACCTCCCAAACTGGTGGAGGCTCCTCCTGGACTGTTTCTGCTACTGGAGGTGGCTGCTGGAAAGAGTGGGTGTAGGATTGGTCCTGCTCCCACGGCTGGGGTTGCCCTGACACCAACTGCTCCTGAACATGGTGAACCTGGTATACGGGAGCAGAGGGTGCAGTCACGGCGGGTATCCTTATCTTAGATACCTTCTCAGTCAACTCCTCCATCTGTTTTGGAAGTTTGGAGACGCTCCGATCTAACTCATCAATCCTCCTGTCGATCCTCTCGACTACAGTAAGCTTGTCAGCAAGGAGTCCCATGCTAGGGATCACGTCCTGAGAGAGATCGACTACAGCTGATTTTCCCCCTCCAGATGAGAGTGAACTGGAGGATGGTGTATAGGCCTTGCTGGCCATCTGTGAGCGGCTAGTTTCAGCCATCTGCTCGAATACCCTCCAGACGGTATCCGCTCCTCGTGATGTATAACTGCCTCCACAGGCAGTGCCCACTAAACCCTGCATCTCAGGGTTGAGACCAGTGAAGAAGGATTGGACCAAGATGTTGTCATCTAATCCATGACAAGGACACTTTTGCAGGATGTCCTTGAATCTTTCCCAAGCATCACAGGAGGCTTCATGGGGTAACTGGGAAAAACTCGTAATTCGCGTCCTCATCATGTTAGTTCTACTCAACGGGTAGAACTTCTTTAGGAATAGGTCCTTGAACTAGGCATAAGTGGTGATGATGATTCCAAGATTCTTCACCCAGTAATCGGCTTTTCCACCCAAGGCAAATGGAAGGGCTTTGAGCCTAATATAATCCTGGCTAACATTATTATGTTTGAGGTTAGCACAGATGAGATCAAAGTCCCTTAGGAATGCATATGGCTCCTCAGAAGCATTCCCATCAAAATGTGGCAGCAGGTTCAGAAAGTGCGGCTTTAACTCAAAGTCAACAGTGGGTTCGGTCGGACTCAAGTAATTATGAATTTGATATTGTCCGGGGTTGTATGCCGCATCCATTGGTAGTTGGACCCCAACATTTAACTGTCCTAACCGAGCTCTCAGTAATGCTTGTTACTGCTCAGATGCAGCTAATCGGGCTAGTATCATTCTCATCGGGTCTTCATGGTTCTCTTCTTCCTCTTCTTTCTTCTTTGGCATTTTACTCGAATCTTCTTTATGTCCTGAATCAGCAATGTTTTCTTGATTAGAAGAGGATTTATGAATCATGATATTCTCACCAAGGCGATGGTCTTCCTCGGTGAGGTGGGAAGAGAGAAATGGAATGGTTTGAGGGTAACCATCCCAAGAGTGAGTGATCCTGGGCTCAAGAGGGTCATGAGTCCAGGTTGGTCCAAGTTGCGCTTGGACCTTTGAAGACGTACTTTTTGAAGGGTTCAACGAGAGATTCGAAAAGTCTGAATAGATATCCCCCCAATCAGTCATCTTCGATGTCAAAAGAACCGATTAGATAACGATAGTCAATGAGGCACTAGTTCTACGGTGCACGTAAATGTGCGGAGTGAACTCACACAATACAAACGCAATTCAAACCCTCAATTTCACCAACTCAACACATGATGGCCGTAAGAGTTCGGCCGAATTATCTGGTCAGTTTTAGTTGGTGAGAATACAATCTTGGAAAGATTAACAAGTTGTTAGGTGCCCGTATTTTCCTACATATTGGCCCGGTTCTTACGACTAGTTTTACCAACTTTCAGCTAGTATAGGAGTAAGTACGGACCGTATAAATACGGCTACTCGTTCCTTGAGGACTAAGGCGTCCTCTAAACCTCCCACTCCGCTAAGGAAGTCCGGACCGTTTATCGGCTACCCGTATTCCTCACTGAAAAGTAGCTAATCGCCTAAAAAGAAAGAACCAGTAGTAAGTAAGAAATCCAGACTTGGCTCTATCCTAGGGTCGTCTCTCTCTCTCTCACTTGCAATTAAAAACAAACAATGAGGGCTTTATGCACCCGAGAACAAAGGTTCTTTTTATTCCAATTAGTTTAATCGACCTGCTCAATTCAGTCCCAATTTTAGAGTTAGGTTATCACTTGAAATTAATCTGAACACACAAACACGTCTACCGTGTAGTCCCAATTTCCTTTTTAACCTTAAGTTGTAAATCAAGAAGGGAGTCGGAAATCAGAATGCAAACGAGAAACTATGATGCATGCTCAGAAGGAGGTATACTTACAGTGAATCCCAGCACTCTTCATGCGTTATGCAGAACAGAATTTATAAATATTACACTAAATGCATGCAGATCGAGAAAACCGTACCTAAACAATATACTATTAGCGGGGAAGAATTGATTGAATTTGAGCTAAGTAGTACGTGTCTATGTGCGTCTCATTATGAATCTTATAAGATATGTGAATCTTCTAAGATATGTGTGGCCTATATTACGATGGGCACAAACAAATTTGAATCTAAACTACCGTGTGCCTAATCCTAAATTTCGCCACTAAAGTCGAGCCCCACTCTCACCGGAGAGTGAAACAGGCTCGACACACCACAAATAAAGTCCAAATCTTTTTACACGCGCGAGCTCTCAAACAAGAGCCGCTATAAAGAGCAAGCTAAATAATTACAAAAATTTATAAAAGCTCTCTCAAAAATAAATAAATTATCCTCGCACTTCAGCAGTCGGCGCTCCTCGTGTCCGTCGACCTCCGATGCACTCCAAGTCCACCGGGCCCTCGCAAGGATTATGAGATTTATATTATAGAGATAACCACAAGATATATACAAAAAAATAATGAGAAATAATTACAAAAAATGGAATAAATACAAGTGGCTCGGGGGTCAGACTACCCGAGTAAATGAAAATCTAAATCCAAATTTTTAAACTAATCCCTAAGCCGTTTGCCTCCCCGGCAACGGCGCCATCTGACGAGTCGCTAGATACGATGTATAATTCGTGTTCGTTGTAGCACGTGTACTTAGCGATTCGGTCAGAACCGAGAGAAGATCTCCGTGAAGAGTGTCTCGGCTTAATTTATATCCCGGGCAAGTCCGGGGTCGAACTCAGGAGGCAAAGGAACAACTACAGGTTTAATTCAAAAACTTAGGTTTAGATATCCAATGCGGTATTTTTTAGATTTTTTTTAATGCAAAACAAATGCAAATGAAAGATGCGGGTGAATCAAGATACTACGAAAGCATACAACTTAGCCAAACTAATTTTAATGAGAAATTAGTCCAATTTAGCCAAATTATATTTTTCCAGTAAACTTAATCCAATGACAAATGCAAAGCATATTTTTTTAGAATTTTAGGGGTTAAAATGCAATAATGAAAAATACACACTTTTTATGGGTATTTTCACAATTTTTTACACAAACAGTAAGACAAAATTATGAAAAATTTACTGGAACTAAAACATGATGCAAGGAAGCTACCGTAATTTTTTTTGGAATTTTTTGACAAGTTATGAAATTTTTATGGATTTTTAGTGAAATTAGAGATACAGTGAGTAAATAATTTCTAGTAAATCCACATTGTCAAATTAATTAGAGTGCGAATTATCTCAAAAAGATATTTAGATAAGCAATCCAGTAGAGTTGAAATTTTGCAAAAAGGATATACGTGGATTTAATTAAAAATCAAATACTAAAAACACTCTACAATTTATTTCAGGCACAAGACAACTCTATTTTAGATGAAATTTGGATAGTAAATTAATTACATATCAAGGCATCATATATAATGTTTGTGGAATTTTTAGAGCAATCGTGAGTTAGATATGAATTTAACAGCACGGATTGAGTAAAATACACAGAATTTCAGTTAACCATTTTTAGTTAATTATCCATACCTCACAAATATACAAATAAATAGTCAAAATGTAGACAATTAGTTGCTCGTGACAATGCTATTTTTCTTTAAATAAAAGGATGCCAAAATAAGGTCCAAATTCAAGTACAAACACAGGGGTATCCTTGCAACCTGTAAATGACTTAAACCACACAACAAAAGCACATGGATTGTATTGTCATTACATAAACTAAAAGGGAAAGATATGCAATATTTACAATAAAAAAATGAGAGAAAAACCTTCTTCTTCTTCCTTGGGCACGACTGGGATGAACCCAACAAAAGGGAGGTCGGCGGCGGGCACGGTGGGGCGTGGGGTAGTAAGCGGCCGCGGGGAGGTGGCCTGGAGATGGTTGGCGGAGGGGGCGGTGCCTCCGCGCGTGGGGGTCGCGGTCGGCTGAGGAAGGGGGATGGCGGAGAGGGCCGGCGGGCTGTGCCTGCTTCAGGGGTCGCGCGGCCACGGAGATGAAACGACGGAGGAGGTGCGGGCGGCGCGGCCGCTGTTGGCTGCGCGGCCGCGAGTGGAGGCCGCAGCCGGTGGCGGCGACGGAGGAGAAAGGGAGGGGGGCGGAGGCGGTGGGTGCTCCCACTGCTGCTGTGTTATTTTTTTTGTTTTTTTTTATTTTTTTTCTTTTTGATTTTTTACTGCTGTAATAAAAGAGAATTTTTTTTGTTCTAAATTTTTTATCTTTTTTTTTTAATTTTCTTTATATAGGAAATAATTACACAAAAAGAAGGGGGAGAAAAATGATATGATGATAGTAGTGAAGATGATGAAATGAAGCTAAGTAAGTGGTAATGAAAGAACCTTTTTTTTTTTAATATTTTTTGTTAATTAGAGGATGTACATGATGAAAAAAAATGTGATGAAATAAAATGTGGTGGGGTGATGGTAATGTGATAAAGAAGTGATGAAAATAAAGATGATGTTGGTGGTGGTAATGTGATGTGCTTAAAAAAATTGCAAAGATACTAATGATGATAAGATGAAAAGAACAATTACCTACGATGGACGGATGCCTATGATGTGCTCACAAGAGCACGGTCTTCGCTCAAATCACCGGCGTGCGATGAGCTCGAGCAGCGCGCGGTTGCGGCTGCGATGTTGGCCAAAAAGCCAACGGATCTCACCGGAGAGAGGGCCGTCGTCGCTCGACCGCGGTTGCGTCGCTGTCACCGATTCAACTTTGGGAACTTGGCTCTCCTCACATAAAGATGGATCCAAGGCAAAAATGAGGAGAATGGCATGTATATAAAGGTGATGGAATGAGAGGTTATTAAAGTGGTGGAGTTGAATGGGAGGTTGTATTATTAATGGAGTTGAATGTGAAGTTGGGAAATATGGTGTAATAATGGAGTTGAATTGGTGGTTATTGTAGAGAATGGAAATTAAATAATAAATAAATAAATAAATAAAGTTGTCTACTTTAAATACAATAAAATAAAAAGAGAAGAGAAATAGTGGAGAATTTACAATGGAAGATAAACAACATGTACAAATTTTTTTACTTTTCTAATATGTAATTTTTTTATCTTTTCAATAAGAGATATTTACAACGGAAAAATACAATAAAATACTACAATTAAAATACAACACAAGTATGATTTTTTTGTATTTTTAATAACTAAGAAAGATACAATAAAAAATGAAGAAAGTATGAATATATACATAATGTACAATGTACATCTAGGTCCCAAAACTCAACTTTTACAAATGAGCTCCGATTTTAATGAAACCACTTCCATTGGATAGATAATTTTCTAACTTGAACTTTAAAAGTGAGTTTGGTGAATTTGGAGTTCATACGGAGCGGGAATTTAGCTTGGAATTTGGACTTTACGGCTTTTTCTCTTTGGGATCTAGGAGCATTTATTTGAGGTGAAATTTGCTTTGTATTTTTTGTATTTTTATATACATTTTTATAAACAAGTTAGAGAAAGAATTAGGCAAAAAGGAGTTGAAATGAAATTATTAAAAATACATGAAGTTTTGGACTATTTACAGGTATAAAACTCCTTTGATTTTGCGGATTTTTATTGTGTAATTTATTTTGTACAATCTAATATACAATAATTAGTGTGTTTTATTTACAAGAGTTATTTTGTTAATTTATTGATTTTATGGACATTTATTTGGAATTTTACTCATGGATTTTGCTAAGATCAAGATATTAAGATGATGAATCGTGGATTCATCACATGCACAATGCTAAGTCATTGTATTTACATGTACTTATAGATGGTTTTGCTAAAAGAAAGAGCTAAAATAAAAGAATAAATAATGAGAATCATAGATTCAACATCATCCTACATTTTACCTTTGCTAGTCCCTTAGCAAACACTTTTTTAAAAAAGAAGTGAAAAACAAGAGAAGAAAAGAAAAAGAACCAAAGTTGATTATTAAACGTTTCTTCATTAAATTGGAAAATGGAGCTCAGTCAGACCTTTGGATTACTAGTTTGGAGGAACCTTATTGGGATAGGTTTAAGGATCAACAACCTCCAAGTTCCATAGTTCTATGGTCAGGACTCCTTAATATCCAGGTCAGAACAAGTCTACATACACAATTTCTAATGACTATGCATCTTTCCTTGTACTGTGTAAGTGATATGTAGCTCCCCACCTCAGAAATGGAAAAGAAGAAGCCTCCCTCAACAAGGCTACTCTAATCCCCCAGTCTAGCGACTCTTTCCTCGAGGAGCGGGGTATTCCCTTCTAAGTTCAAGTTCAACCAGCTCAAGAAGAGGGAGAAAGAAGAGAATGGAATGTGGCTAGTGTAGCCACATATCCCTTTTAGCTTAACCAGTGTAGCTAAGTCTCCATCTGCAAGCTTCCATGAGATGAGAAGGTGGCATATGATTTGCTTATTCACTATATACACTCCAGCAAGCATTTTATTTTCAATCAGACATGTCCCCCTTTTTTGGAGATTTTCAAATTTTTGCACATTTTTTGATGTGTATATATACAACATATTTACATGGTGCAACACGATCATAAGCACTTTTTCCTCTTGAGCTAGTAGACTATCCCTCTTTTGAAGCATTATTGCAACCCACAGACTCTTGTCTTTAGACCTCAATGCCACTAGATCAGGTTGAGGCGCACATCCCTCCCTAGAGGAAGATGAAAGGTTCCAGCTAGTTGTACTACCCTCGTATGCTACCCCAAGCCAAAGGATTCTACCTCCTCACCACCTCATCCGTGTTGAGTTACGTGTAAGGTGTGTGTCCAAGTCAAGCCATTGTCTCTAAGTGTCATATGTGCATTGTTAAGTATTCTACTTAGGCTCATCAAGATGACATGTAAACATAGCCTAGTTGACTCAAATAATTAAGTCACTATGAACATGAAAAGTCTTAACCCCAAACCCTATAAGGTTCCTCTGAAGTTAAGTGGATTAAGGTCTGAACCAAACTCCATTTTCCAATTTAATTCCAGAATAGTTTAAATGTCAACCATGATTCAATAGAATATACATGCAAACATATACAAAACGCTTTTTATGGAAAAATTTTCAAGATATGCAAATTTTTATGGGAATTTTTGAATGTAAGAAATAAGGAGAAGTTTTTGCAAAATATTTTTACGAACATTTACAGACTAATTTTCGCAAACATTTGTTTTTCAAATATTTTTCAAAAATTTTGTACCATTATTTACAAAAATTTTACAAAAAAATCATTTTTGCAGAAGTTTATACAAAAATAATTTTTATAAAAGGTTTTTTACAAATATTTATACAAGACAAAATTTTAAAATTTTTATGATTTTTAGCCATTTTATTAACACACACATAGTACAAGTTATGGCTAAAGTATATATACAATATATATGACGCCCCCTATACTCAGCTCAAACAATGTCCTCAAAGTGATCAAAGAGGGATAAAAGAAGACATAACTCGTGCTGAGTATGGGGAAGTGAAAGAATGCTATACTACAACGACGAATGAAAGAATGTAATGAATAGAGGTCGATGATCCCTTTATAATTAGGATCGAATAATCCTAAGTATAGATGTCTATACACAAGGGGAAAACCGGAGAATAGGATGTACAGGTTTTATATCCCCTATACTTAGGGTAAAATATCCCTAAGTATAGGCGTCATAATAGAGGTAAATATAATCAAATGAATAATCACAGGTTTGATACCCCCTATACTTAGGGCAAGATGTCCTCTAAGTATAGCATAATCATAAGATGAAGACGGGGTGTCAAACAAAAAGAATGAATGATACGGACAGTCTGGATCTGTACAGCTGCAAAGAAGAGGTAATAATCAGGCATGAGATGCAAATAATGTGAGTCAAAGACCACATCTCATGCAAAATGAATATGGGAAACATCAACGATCAATGTATCATGATCATGATATGGCTTCAGGCACTGACTGTTAACTCGAAGGTGGAATCAGATGACAACTCAGATATATCAATGCTTCCATTGTTGTGCACCTTTATGACCAAGTATGGTCCCTTCCATTTGATTTGTAACTTCCCTAGAAATAATCTCAACCTAGCATCAAATAGCCATACTCTTTGGTTCGACTTAAACTGTTTATGGCTGATGTAAGAATCATGTCATATCTTTACTCTATCCTTATATTGTAGGCTACTTGAGAAGGTTGTGTCTCTAAACTCCTCTAGAGCTGCAATTCTGCTTTCCTTTGATCTCCTACACTCTTGGTTCCAATAATAGCTCTGTAACTGCCCAAAGTGACTTATGCTTAATCTCTACTGGTAAGTGGCATGGCTTACCATAAACGAGCCGAAAGGGAGATGTGCCCAAAGGTATCTTGAAGGAAGTCCTATAGTCCCTCAAGACCGAGTCCAAAAGTTGTGACCAATCCTTCAAGTCTGGGTGGACAACCTTTTGCAATATAGTCTTGACCTCCCTATTTGATATTTCAGCAAGACCATTAGTCTGAGGGTGATATGGAGTGGCAACTCTATGGTCAATGCTGAACTCGTTAGCAAGGGCCCTTACCTTGTCATTGATAAAATGAGTCCCCCCATCTGAAATCAAAACTCTAGCCACCCCGACTGTGAAATGATATTTTTCCTAAAAAAATTGCAAACAATCCTAGCATCTGCGGCTCAGACAGGGATGGCCTCAACCCAACAACTCACATAATCTACAACAAGCAGAATGTACTGAAATCCCTGACTCTTAAGGAATGGAACCATGAAATCGATGCCCCATGCGTCAAAAAACTCACAGAAGTGAATGGGCTACATCGACATCATATCAAGCTGTCCACAAGTACCCATCCTCTCCGACAGTCAGTGCACCTCTTCACGAATTCATCTGAATCCTTGAAGAGGGCAGGCTACCAAAGGCTGGATTGGAGAACTTTCTAAGTTGTCAATCTCCCTGAGTGATGTCCTCCTGCCTCAAGCGTGTGGCAATAGGTGAGGATGCTATTGTGCTCCTCCCGAGGAATACACTGATGCTAGAGACTATCCCTCCCTACATGGTAAATGGTGGGATCCTCCCAATGGTACGGCTTGGCCTTCACAAGGAAAGTCTCAAGTCGCTGCCTGGGCCAACCTTGTGGAACTTTCTTGGCGACAAGATAATTCACAATGTCAACATACCACGAAACTGAGGTTATAGCAAGAATCACCTCGTTTGGGAAAGTCTCTGTGATAGGTGTGGTCTGCTATGAATCCTCAAGATGCTCTAGTCGGGAGATGTGATCTGCCACCACATTCTTGACTCTAGGTTTATCCTTAATCTCTATATCAAACTCCCGGAGTAGAAGGATCCATCTGGTCAATCTGGCTTTGGCATCCTTCTTTGCCATGAGGTATCGGATGGTGGTGTGATATGTATAGATAGTCGCTCTAGATCCAAGAATATTAGATCGAAACTTATTTAAAGCAAACACTACAGCTAGCATCTCCTTCCCAGTCACGGTATAATTCTGCTGAGCGGCATCCAAAGTTCGTCTAGCGTAGTGAATAGCAAACGACAATCCATCCCTCCTCTATCCAAGCACAACCCCTATGGCAAAATTAGAAGCGTCCGCCATGATCTCAAATGGGAGAGACCAATCGAGTGACTGAAGGACAGGAGCCTGAACAACTAATCCCTTGAGAATCTCAAATGACGTAAGACACTGATCATCTACGATGAACTCAGTGTCTTTTGTAAGAAAATCAGTGAGCGGCTGGGAAATCCGACTGAATTCCTGTATGAACTGTTGGTAGAAAACGAGATGCCCCAGAAAAGACCGCAACTGACAGAAATTTGACGGTGGATTGAGCTTCTTGATGATATCCACCTTGGCCGGATCGACCTCCATGCCCTTGTTGGAAATGGTATATCCAAGGACCGCTCCTTGAGTCATCATGCAATGACTCTTTTCCCACAATAGAACAAGGTTGACCTCTAAGCAAGTCAAGATAAGCATGTACTTGGTCTAGGCATTCAAGACACGCATCAAACCCATCGTCGTAGACCGAAAAGTCATCCATGAAGACCTCTAAACACTCATCCACCAAGTCTGAGAAGAGGGAAAGCATGCATCTTTGGAATGTAGCCGGGGCATTACATAAACCAAAGGGCATCCGTCTAAAAGCATACGTCCCGAACAGACATGTGAACATCATTTTCTCTAGGTCTTCGGGTGCTATGGCCACTGATTATATCTCGAGTACCCATCAAGAAAGCAGTAGTGACTCTTTCCAACTAGCCTCTCGATAATCTGATCAATAAATGGTAGTGGGAAATGATCCTTCTTAGTGGCCTGATTCAATCATCTGTAGTCCACACAAACCCTCCAAGAAGTGGATGCTCGGGTAGCTATCTCCTCTCCAGACTCGCTCAAAACTGTAGTGATACCCGTCTTCTTGGTACCACATGCTATGGACTAACCCACTTGGAGTCAGAGATGGGGTAGATAAAATCAACGCTCCACCACTTCGATATTTCCTTCATGACCACATCTCTAAGATTCACGTTCAGCCTTCGCTAGAACTCACGTGATGGCTTGGCGATGTGGTGGGAGCACATGGCCGGACTTATCCCCTAGAGATCAGATAGACTCCATCCTATTACCTTGCGGTTTCTTTTAAGAACCTCCATCAAACGAGATTCTTGGTATTCAGTCAAATCTGCTAAGAGAATGACTGGGAGCATTGTCTCACCTGCAAGGAACCTGTACTTCATGCTCTGCGGAAAGGTCTTCAACTCAGGACAACTGGGAGCTGGAAAATCTGACCTCTGAAATGCTTGCATGAAGGCTACCGGATCTATGTGTGAGAACTCTTGTTGAATGTGTAAATCTGACGAAGACGGTCTGCTGGTGTATCTATCAACTGTACTGTCTCGCTCTCTGTCCTAGTTGTGGGCTCTATGGACACTAGATATGGTAAATAGTCATCAAAGTCCTACCAATCAAAGTCAATGTTTGTGTCCGAGGGATCTGAATCTGAATCACATGAAACCAAGCCTGCCTCGCTATCCTGATCGCGGCAATTAGCCTCTAAGGTGTCTTGTGTCATGAGTGTGCTCTCCGAACTCTCCTCAGCCGTCATAGGTAACTCAGCAGTGTCTAAAGGCGTGATAAGAGCTCGTGATGATGGATCTGCCCAAACTACTTCATCATCTGTAATCACGAAATCACACTCCTGATGGATGTCTAACTTTGCATTTGTCATCTGCTCTGAGTCGGTAGTCTGCTCTGAGCAAGCTGAATCTCTAGCCCTAGTTTCCTCGATCGTCTCTATTTGTACACTTTCACCCTCAATGCGAAAGTATACCTTTCCGCTATCATGGTAGGACACTACCTTGGCTGTAGCCAAGAAAGGTCATCCTAAGATGATGGGGCTATAAGTCACAGATTCAGAGATCTCCATGTCCAATACAACAAAGTCCATAGGGAATTTCATGCCCTGAATTGTGATGCCAACATCCTTGAGTAACCCCTTCAACCTCTTAATAGATCTATCATCAAACTAAAGGATTGTCCTACTCTATCTAAGAGGGCCTAATTCGAATCAGTTGAGTAGGGCAGCCAGGAGGAGGTTAATCGAAGAATCGTTGTCTAATAAAGTACGATCGAACCGCTGCTCATGAATGCGACATCTGACATAAGGAGCTCCTACATCAGGTCTCTTGACCAGCAATCGGTTCTAAATATCAAAGCAAGTGGCATGGGTAAGCACATGAATCTCTGCATTGTGGTTCCTCTTCTTCCTGTGGATAGTGGTCTTCTCTCTCAAGTTCTTCTGGGAAAGAGGGATGTGCTCTAGTGCCTCCTGAAGAGTCAGCTGTATCTGGAATCTCTATATCATCATCATCTCACTGAACTCTATATGGTGCTTCTTTTTTGGATTTTCTATTTTGGTCCCCTTTCCTTAGCGGAGTGCTTGTGGGAAGGGGATGGAAGGACCCTCTCCAGAGAGATGAGGGTCAACAGTAGGTTATGGTGCATGCAATAGGCTAGAATCCATGAACGATAATCAAACAACATAGATGGACTCTCAGGAGATACAAAAACCTTTCCTTTATTCATATTTTTTTATTTTTGCTGTTTTTCCATTTTTTATGGTTTTTCCATTTTTTGTGGTTTCTATAACTGTACTCAGATACAAAACGAGGTGGCACAACAGAAGGAAACTCGGTGACATCATACCACCCACAACATCTGAACTTGCGGCATCAGCACCATACTCTGGCCTGGCATCTGGAATCTGGGTGGCATCAGCACCACCATCTGCAACTAGAAATACGACGGCCTTAATACCATCATCTGGATCAACATCCTTGATGGCGTCAGCATCGCCATCATCATCATCATGATAAGCAGCATCAACACCGCTTCCATCCTCTGCAAGCCCCCTAGGATCTGCATCAAGACGTCGCTCAGACGAGTCATCGCCTGTTGGTATCCTACTGCTCCGAAGTGTCACAAAATCAGAATCAAGTGTAGAAGAAGTAGAATCATCCATAATATCACTAGGAGTGGTGATCTCTATAAATTGTACCCGCTCAGATTTCCTCTTCAGATTGTTCAGTTGGGTTCAATCTGAGCGGGTATGACAGCCTTGCCCTTTATTATCTCCCTCATCTCCTACTAGAACTCGTCCATCTCTCGCCGAAAGTAGGCATGCTGATCAGAGAGCAAGCATGCTAGGTCATCAAGGGCTGGTTTCTCATTGACTGGTGCATGAGAACCAGACAGGTTGCCTCACTGGAAATGAGGCTGTGTTTGTTGCTGCTGGTAGTGAGGAGGCTGGGAATACTGCTGAGGCTACTACCTCCACTGTTGTCCTTGATAGTGGGGCCGAGGACCCTGCTGCTGCTGGTACTGGGAAGAGGTGCCTCCAGTGGACCATCGAAAGTCGGGATGGTCATGATGAATCCCAGGCTGAGGTTGGTACTGGAATTACCAGATCTCATTGACTTCCATCAATGTCTCTTGCTACTCGAGGTGTGGCAGGGGAAGGGTTGCCAAGGGCTGATCCGACTGGTAGACCACCATCTGAGTGTCTGGAGATGGTGGTGGCTGCTGGTAGTGCTAGAGCTGCTGGACTGGCTCTGCCTGGACATGGTTAACCTGGCGGTCTGAGGCAGAAGGCTGGGTGGAGCTGCTCCCTGGATCAATCCGTGACCTGAGACGGGGCTGAGAAGCCGTCTGTGCCTCTTGGAGACACATGATTTGGGTCTTCAGGTCACTCAAGATCTGGGCAAGCTCATCAGGCTTGTTGAGCTTGTCCATGACTTGGCTCTGCTTCTTCTCTATAATCTCAATCCGGTCCAACTATTGGTTGATAATGACCATGTCGGTAGCTGAAGACTCGGCGAGTGCTATTGTTGATGAAGAAGTGGAAGGACTAGCATCGACACGTGCAATCCTCTGATACGACACCTCTGGTGGGAGAGTCTTTCCCTGAGTATAGACCTGGGTCTGGGACATCACCGTGTAGTTCTCTGCCATCTCCTCGTAGATGGCCCAAACCTGGTCTTCATCTTTGGCGAAGTAGGAACCTTCGTAGGAGGTGTTCACTAGCCCCTGCAGCTTCGGTGTCAGCCCATAGAAGAATCTCTAAACAAGGTTGGGCTTGGATATCTCATGCGTGAAAACCGATCAATGAGCTCTCTAAATCGATCACATACTTCATGGAACTGTTCGTTTAGGATAGTGGTGAAGTTGCTAATCATCGCTCGCGCTGCATTGGTCTGGCCGATTGGGCAATACTTGTTCAAGTACTCGGTCCGGAGCTGCTCCCAAGTAGTGACTACCCTCCCTAGGTACTTTAGCCAGTAGGCTGCTTTGTCAATCTAGGAGAGCGAGAAGGCAATCAGCTTGATGGTATCCTCATCCACAAATCTATCGTGGACAGTGCTACATATCATCTCAAACTCCTGCAGATGGAGATGAGGCTCAGTAGTTGAATGGTCTGGGGGTGAAGCTCAAAGTCTCCAATGATCTATGGCGGATGGAACCATCTGTTGGTGAGGGTTGCACCAGGGTTGTGCAACTGCCTCATTGTGTGTGCTGGTCTCGCTGGCTCCTGCGGCTCATCCTGACATCCGTCTCTGCCCTCCTGGCATGGTATGTCTCCACCGACTGGTCTCTGTGGCTCAACTCTGCTGGCTCGCATTTGTATTAGCTCTCACCTCACCTTTGCCATGAGTGCTCCTTGGTCCCGAATCTGTCTATGCATAGTCTCCAAGGAAGCTAACAATGTGTTGTTGATGGCAGCCTGGTCCAATACAAACACTGATCCTTGTGGCTGCTCATTAGTCTGTCCCTCACTGCTGGCCCTGTCTCCGGTCTCTGAAAAGGCAAAACACCCTAGCTCAGGTGTTGTCAAATGAACATATAGTTGTGCAAGCCTCTGTATGGGTACCACATGTGTAAAAGAAGGGTGGTCTAGGGGGAACAGGGTGGAGGCTAATTCTATTTCAGAGAGCAGGTCTAAGATCTCTGAAACTGCCTTAGATGAATGGGGAGGAGTCCTAGAAAGCGGTGTTGCGAGAGGCAGCCTAGGAGACCTCCTTCCCAATATCGTGATGTGGGGATTTATGAAAAGTGGATCTAGGATGCAAACAAGATGAGAAATCAAATTCCCAATTCACCTACGCAACACTAGATGATGACCGTGAAAGTTCGATCGTTAATATTGTCAAATTTTATTTAGGTGATAGTTCAATCTATCAGAGCGGTTAAGCGAGATGTTAGGAGCCCAATGCTCCCAGGAGACTGTCTTGAACCTCACAACCAGTTTTTCCCAGCCAATATGGGCGCGGTCTGTTTACCGGCTATCCGATATGCCCAATCTGCTAAGGAAGTCCCAGACCGATTACCAGCTACCTAGTGAAATCCTCACTGCAGAACAACTAATCACAAGAACCAATAGTCTGAAAGAGATTAGGCATGGCTCTATCCTAGTGTGTGAGTCACTCTCTCGCTGCAGATAAATCAAACAAGGAGGGTGCGACTCTCCCAAAAAATGAGGTTTGGTTTTAGGTCAAGTTTTCTTTAGCAATCCCAAATTTTATTGGTTGTCACTTTTTAGGTATTTTTCTGAAAGAATACAACGCCTAACGAATTTCCGATTTCCTTGTTTATTTGAGTCCAAGAAAACTGGGGGAGGAAGTCGGAAAAGCCAATGTGCGATCAAACACTATGATGCATGCAAAGATAAAAATGTGTACCTTGCTCCATCAATCTACGTGCATGGTGATCCACCATAAAATAAAAATAGAAATAAAACTATCTATATGATGTAAGAGGAAATCGTCCTGAAGATGAGCAACTTCTATTAGTGTGAAGAACAAGTAGCTAACTAATCGGAAAAGAGATCTGAGTCCGATCTTCGATGCTGATCGATACCCACCACAATGGGTCCTGTCAGCGGTGTATACAACCTCTCTCGGTGCGTGGTCTCTTAACTAATTAAGTTAACTTTTTATGTTTATATTAAGTAAGTCCGATTACGTTCTATAGAAACAGATTAGATATTAAGGTGTTTGGATCTAGCTAATTACGAGCTCAAGCAAATAGAAATCCTAAATCTAGGGGCTAAATCCTCGGGAATCAAATAGAAATAAAGGTGAAAAAGCTCGGAACACCGTGGTAAGGTCCCCCGAGTGCACTGGCACTCGGCAAAACAAACCCCGAATAACCAAGTGTCCAAGAGAGTCCCAAAAGTTCAAATTATTACAAAAATAGTTTTATAGAAATAAATCTATCTATCACTATAATTATCTTCTCTCCTCCTCTACTCCTCCTCAGATGCAGTTTCCTCCAAAAGCGAATTGAATTGTCCCTCAGGCGGTTCCTTGCACAAAAAGCGAAATAGACGATGGTCATAAAATAGTTATAATGGATAGATATAAAAATAAGCAAAAATAAAATCTAACTACTAAGTCATGCTCCCCGACAACGACTTCATTCTGATGACACAAAAATCTGATCGACTAAGGTGGAATAAATGGAACAAATGTCGTTGTCCCCAATCAATAAACTAGTCACAAGAAAAATAAACCACTCAAGAAATCAAGCAAGGAATGTAAGCAGCTTTGTTATTTTATTTACCTGATATAGCGACCAGGGTCAAACACAAGGAGCACGATTTAAAAACTAAGTAGTCAGATCTCTTAAAAAATCAAATATTTTTTTGAACCTTTTCACTTTTCAAATTTTTAATTTTGAATAAAACAAAAACAAGGAATAAAAGGCACACACAACACTCTTTTTTATTTTTTAAAATAGTCTAAAATGCACAGAAATATATAAAGAAAATATTTTGGGTTTTATTGGTTTTAAAGTGTTTTTGTAGTTTTTTGGAATTTTTAAATGTTTTTTTCGAAAATTTTTAAAATCAAAACAGTGCCAAAGATACAAAATAGTGCACAACTAGGACCAATTTGCAAATTAAAAATATTCAAATGTCCAAAATTCCTGGATGATTTATTTATGATAAAATAGAAATAAAAACCTACAAAAAGAAACTGAAAACTCATTTTTTGGTTTTTTTTAATTTCATATAATTTTTATAAGATTTTTGGTGTTTTGTATTTTTTAGGGTTTTATAAAGATTTTTCAAACAAAAATGATATCAGAAGTAAAACACAACAAAATACAACTCCAGAAATTTGTGTGGAATTTTTAAGACATTTTCAAATTTTTATAACTCAAACATGACACTTTTTATGGGTTTCTGAATTTTTAAAACAAATTGGAAAACCAAAATTAACACATCAATAGAAAGTACACAAGAGTTAACAAGAATTTTTGGGACCAATTTGCTCGTAATGACAAGAAGCTCCAAATGCTTGGTAATCTCATCCAACTTATCTAGTTCTTTGTCCTCTATTCGATCAATTGAAGCTTATCAAGCTCCTTGGGGTCATTTCTCAATTATGTCCACTTTGGATAAGTGATTTCCTATAATGGTCAGATCTGAACTGTCCACCCTATCCACATCATGTAATAATGTCATGTTGACTGCCTTACGGGTTACCGTAGAGGAAGGTACAAGTGCTTCTGAAAAGCACGTGCAGAAGAAAGAGCTGCAGAACTCTCCGTCATCTCCTCAAATATATGATAAAGCACATCCTCATCCTTGTTGAAGTGGGAACCCCCACAAGCGGCATCTACCAGCTTCTTGTTCTCAATGCTTAAACCCCCAAAAAAATTCTGCACAAGGCTAGTCTTTGGAATATTATGATGGGGGTACTTCTCTATTAAGTCTTTGAATTTTTCCCATGTCTTGTGAATAATATAATGGTACATTTGGGAGAAGTTGGCAATCAAAGTCTTCATTTGGTTGAGACGTCCAAGTGGATAATATTTTCTTAAGAAAGCGGACCTCAGCTCTTCCCAAGTTGTGATAACCCTTCCAAAGTGATTAATCTAATATAATTCCTTGTCCATGAGACTTAACGGGAAGGCCGTCATCTTCACTACCTCTAATAGAACATTCGGGTAGTGGATTGTGCCACAAATGCGATCAAACTGTTGGAGGTGTATGTATTGTTCTTCATTTATGGGTCGATGGAATATTTGGAGAAGTGGTAAAATTGTGGGGTTAAGCTCAAAACGCACATAAATCATAGGAATTCTAATCCATCTTTGGTTTGTCCTACCCCTGGATAATAGAAATCCTTAAGTGTAAGCTTAGCCATTGGCTGAACTGGATCTTCTCCTCCCCCATTTCCACCTCCTCTAGGGTATCTATCATCCTCTCTCCTTTCTTGTCTTTCATTTCTCAAATCTAAGATCATGTTTCTCAATCTAGATTGGATGTCAGCCTGTCAGTCAATTGTGCCTAAATGGCCTATATGGAAGCTAACATCGTGTTGTTGATCTTGCTCTGCTCAGTCATGGAACTTTTGCCTTTCGATGGCATCAAGTGATCTATCTCAGTTTCTAAAAATGAATAAGGTACTAGATTAGTCCTCAAGAATGGTGGAGTCTCAAATGATATTTCAAGATTAGAGTCAGTCAATCATGAATAATGGATTGATTGATGTGGGGAATGGTGAAGTGAAGAAAGAGAAATACTCGAGAAGTGAGTACTCCCGAATAGAAAACGACCGAATCGGAGTGTATTCACAAAGTCCAAATAAGAAATGCTCCAACCCGACATCTTCAATATCAACAGGGAAGATGCAAGAACACGAAGGTCAACACAAGAAGAAAATGAGAAAAAGATGCGAAGGGCATGGACGAATCTTTACACTAATAAACAAACACAATACAAACCACCAATTTTTCAACTGGACACAAGTGGAGAATATAAGAGTTCAATCTTTTATGTTTTCAATTTTATGTTTAGTGAATCTACAAGAAGTTGCTTACTACCAAACACATAAGGTGAGTCATTGCCATCGTTCGGTGTGCATACTCAAACCTCCCAAAATGTGGTATCATCTTCCCAGGCTGCCAGGTTCAGTAACAGGCCCAAAGGGAGATAAAACGATTAGCACACCAGAATGATTTTCTATGGTCAGAGGCAAGTGCTTACAGTTGCGACCATACAACGAAAATTGATGTACATCTAATTAAGCATAAGTCTAGGGATTTGGGATGTATCCTTAAGTCTACGTCCTCACCTACTCTATCCGAATCTAAGTACATGCCAGTAATGAGGAGGTTACTCTCCCCAAAACATTGATAATTTGTCCTTACGTTTAGTTTTAGGGTCGAGTTTCTTTAGAAGTCCTGATTTTACAATTGTTGACACTTTTTTTGGATTTTTTCAAGAATACGATCTAACAAATTTTCCTATTCCTTTTGTTCTTATGTGAGAGAAAATGGGGAACGAAATCAGAAAAGTCAATGCTTGATGAAATCAATGATGCATGCAAAGGAAAAGACGTGTACCTTTTGCGAACATCCTACATGCTAGGTGATCCGTACATAAAAATAAATACGTGAAATAAACTAACTTAAATGATGCACGAGAACTATCCTAGCAATAACTTTTATTAGTAGACAAGAACATGTTAATTTGAATAAGTCAAATCTACGCTTTACTTTATAGTTGCATAAATTCTTGTTTAGGTGATTTGGACCTAATTAATTACTTGGATCAGCAATATAATAAAACATATCACTAAGCAAGTCGATGAAAATAAAATCGATGAGGTACCCCAAGTGAACCCACACTTGGTGAAACAGACCCAGCACACACGATTTATATAATAACCTTTTAGAAAACAGAAAAAGAGGCAAATGCCAACTAAATAATTACAATTTTTTATAAAAATAATAATACAATAAAAATGCTATATAAAACAAAAAATATACGTGCAAAAAAATGCTCCAAGAAACCTGCTTCTTCCAAAATTTCTGCTCCTCCTCCTATGCTCTCTTGCAACATGATGAAAAAAAGAGCTGCCTCTGCTTTGTTAGGGTGCATTGATGCTCCTAAGAAAGTCACCCTCGCTCGTTAGGCCCTCACAAGAAAGAGGAAAGGCAAGAGAATGTAAGAAACAGAATTATGAAAATATGAGCAAAAATAATATGAAAATAAATGAAAAATATAGAAAATGAATATGAATAAGTGTCAGAATATGTGCATAAGAAATCTGTGACAAAAATAGGAAGACAAAAATAAAAAGAAAACAAACAAGTACATATAATCAAGAATAGCAAGCCAAAAGAAAAACTGAGCTACCCACGTCGTGCCTCCTCGACAATGGCAACATTTGTTGAGCAAGGAAATCTGGGTATTTAAATTAATAAAATTATTTGCGTTGTCATTGCAACTCTAAAACTTCCTCAACATTTTTTTGTTTTTATTCACAACTCAATCCAACAAACAAGAAAAAGAATGTAAGCACAAGAAATGTTTCTAATAAAATTCTTTTGTTTTTATTCACATGTATAGCGTTACATGATCTAACTTAGGGAGGAACCAAAAATCCCTAGGGTTATTCAATCAATGAAAAATAAATGAAATAAAAGATGAACTTTTATGAAAGTAATTCTTGGTTTTTGTATTTTTTATTTTGGTATTATGGAATTTTAATTTTATATTTTTTTATTAGTTTTCTGATTTTATAATTTTTTAAATTTGGCCAATGTTTTTTCCTTTTGATAAAAAAGAAAGTGGACTCAAATAAAATAAATAAAGAGAGAATGAGAAAAGACAACTTTTGATTTTTTTTAATATAGTGGATAAAAACATAAAATTTAAAAATTATTTTTGTGTTTCTAATATTTTTTGATGTTTTTATGAATTTTCTAGAATTTTTAGAATTTTTAAGGATTTTAAATATATAAAAAATAGGTAAAATGAAAAAAAATTAATGGTTTTTTAATTTTTAAAATAGCAAATAAAATAAAAAATTGATCAACAGAAAGATACTTTATATATTTTCTAGAAAGGAATTTTATCTTTTTTTGAATTTTTTATGAATTTCTATGCATTTTTTGTTTTTTATCTTTATGAGGAATAAAAATGATAAAACGATACATAAATTAATGGAAATGAAAATAAATAATCACGAATTGCTTTTATAAATTTTCAAAATTTTTATATTTTTAGCAATTTTTTATTGTAGTAAGGGAATTTTTAAGTTGTTTTTGAATTTTTAAAAGCAATAAAAATGATGAAAATGCAAAATGAAAATTAATGATGAAAGATATACTTAATGGAATGTTAACATAATTCTTAGAAATTTCTAAAAGATGCTTTGCTATTTTTTATTTGATTTTTAACATGCAAAATAATATGCATATGAAAATGGACATGAATGTAATTATATAAAGTTAAAAATTGAATGATAATACAAAAATCTTTTGGGTTCAGATGTGCAAAATTTCAAGAAAAATACGTGCGAGCGCATACGATCCGAACTGGATTGGGCCTAATTGTAAATAAAATATTTCCTGGATCTAATAAATAACAAATAACATGCATGTCTTTATTGCAATTTTCACAAAATATCATGAGCAAGGCACACTCTAAGTTCAAATAAGACCAAATGCAATTAAAATAAGTCACAAGGTAAATATTGCAAAAGTTCAAATGACGGCATATTCACGTGTCCTTATAATACTTATTTGCAAAATTAATAAAGGCAGTGGTAGGGGTGCAATTTTACCCTTTAGTTTACATGGTGCCATGGACGGCTATGATGCAATGTAATGCAAATAGGACGGTTGATGATGAATCATGCTTGGAATGTAATTATATGATCTAGAATCACGATCTAATGTTAGCATTGGGCCATCACGGACTACTTTGATCAAATATGGAGGTACTTCTCTTGATCGTATGAATCTGGAGCCATCTCGATCAACTGTGAAGAAGGTGGGCTAATCTGAGTTTCTATCTATGAGATCTCACTCGATCTGCAATGGATCTGTCTTTTGAATGGCCTAGCATGTTCCTGTAGTTGTCCGCTGTCGATCTGATGCTCCTCTGAGTCCAATCACCGGTGAATCGAAACTCGGAGGTCTGGTAGAGCTGCAACACAAAGTTCTCCTCCATATGCGCATAGTTGGTCCTAGGTGCACCCCTAACTCCTGTAGGTTATTGCTTGTGCTTGGAGAAGCTCTCTGGACAAATTTATAAGAAGAAAACGAGCATAAATGGAAGACGGATGAAGGATCTAGCGAATATGGTCAAAATGGATCCAATCATCATATCTTTGATGATCTGAAGGTGATAAGGGATGGGAGGTGATGGAGAAAGTGTTGGAGATCGTTCGTAGATAGTTGGAGATGTGTAAGGGTGAGCGAAGAGACTTCGATCAGTCAGATTGGAGGATGAACACATGGATATGATTTAAGTTTAATAGAGAAAATAAAATATGAATTAAAAAAGAGATGAACATGAAACTACCTTGATTAACTAAGGATGCAAGAGGGAAGGTTGTCACCTCGATCCACAACGTCAGATGGAGAAGCTCGATAATCTCGGCGAAGCACTGACAACCGTGGTGGATCTTACTCTTCGCTCAATTTCTCGCATACCAAATCGAGGAGCAACTACATTATCACTATAGCTCTCTCCCACAACCGATCTCGGGTAAAAATGTGAGGATAAATAGATCAAATTGGTGATCGACGTAGAATGGATATATATATATATAATGAGTCTGGTGAGATTTTGAATTCAAACGAGAGTGGATCGAGGCATGAACAGTGGACCTAAAGTGCAGGTGGTTGATTTAATTGTCTGGGCTAGAAATTAGGAGAAGGGGGTGGAGTGATTTGGTAATCATGGGTGCATGGGAAACTTAGTTGAAAAAGGGCCGGTAAGCGTAAAGGATGAGAAATGGCGTGGACTGAGCAGTTGACCAAGGTCAACAAACCCGTGGCGACCAATCAAGACATATGCGGGAAAGGACAAATTAGTCTAAAGGACAAAAGGGGAAAATAAATTAGTTTTAAACTAGAAAATGAATTTATATAATTAATAATGTAAAGATGAAATGTTAGGGGTTTGAATGTAGTTAATTTAGGTGTTTTTTAATTAATTAAATAAGATATATACATAGATGAAAAAAATACAATGTGTTATTTATAGGTATGTATACCTATATATACAATAGTATTTTTTATGTTTAGGTTAAATAAATAGGTATATGTACAGTATATACGTATCTATATCTACAAAATATTTACATGATTTTGTTTTGGTTTATTCTTGATTTCGTGATTTTTTTGTGCTTTATATAAGTCAAATACAATATTTACAATTAATTAAAAATATAATATATGTAAATACGTACAAGAAAATAAATAGATGAAATATAGTACATAGTATACATAGGTATAATATACAATAACACCCTAAATAGCCAAATTTGACACATTAGCCTTAATTTTTATGAAACCACCTCCATTTATTTTTTTTAATTTGGAGTACAATGAAAGTGAGTTTGATGAATTTTTAGTTTTGATGGAGAAGAAATTGTTCTTACAATTTGAGCATTGTGGTTTTTTGAGAGTGTTGTAGTTTACACAATGTACAATGATTATTCCTGCAATTATTTTTATTATTTACAAAATATTTTTATGTACAAATTTCAATAAGAATTCATTTTTATTTGAGTTGAATTTGGGTATGAATAAATTAAAGAAAAAATGTATATTATATAGATTACTCGGTTTTTTAACAGTTTTAGAGTGTAAAATTAGATGATTATCTGTCATTGTAATTTACCCAATCAAAACATAAATTTATTTATTTATTTTACTTCTATGGTGGTTGATACAAAATCAATCCTTAAAGACACAGATAAATTTTAAAGATCATTTCGCAACATGAAAAATGATGCACAATTTCCACTTTTCGCTTTATTACAATTTTCAATAATTTTCCTTCTAAAAATAATGATTAGCAAATACACTATGCAATTCTGAATTTTTAATTTGACAACAAGAACACAAGTTCACCTAATCAAGAAAATCTTTTTGGTGTTTTTGAATTTTTTTATTTTTTAATACACTATGCAATTCTGAATTTTTTATTTGACAACAAGAACACAAGTTCACCTAATCCATCAACAAATAATGAGAAATAATTTGATTTTTGATTGAAATGAAAGTAATATCATGAAAGAAATGAACCGATTGGCTTAGCTCACGATCTGCAACTAATTAGTTTGACAAGAAAATGCACAAGTTTAGCTGATCACCAACTTATAGAAAAATAGCACAAAGATATTTTTTATGTTTCAACTCAAGCCAACAAGAGACAAATAAAAGCAAACTATGGCACATTTTCCTTTTGGAAAATTAAATAGAATGTGGCATGAACATAACAAGTTCTAATGCATGCAACAAAATAGTTCTAGCAAAAACCAAAGTGATAAAAAAATAAGATTGATCTCATTAGCAAGTTGAACCAATTCGTGACAGTTGCGGGGAGGGAATGATCTGAGATGGACACTTGTCGATTGTCTAACCTCGTGAGTACGATGGTTGTCACCCACTGTTTATGATGATCTTGGTCGACAGCGATCTGAGATGGGTGCTTAGTGACAATAATGGATGGAATCGATGGAAATACAACTGGAGATGCAACAGTGTGCTGGAGAACTCAAAGTTCTTGATGGTAACTTGCTGGAGCCCTCCAATGCTCGAACCTCGTTCATCCTACTCTGCCTCTTCTCAATTGTCCTGTGCGTGACTCAAGCTTGCAGCGATCCATCAATGGTGGAATGTTAAGGGGATTAGGGATCAGGCCCTTTTCAAGGGGAATGATTTGATGTTCTTATAGACAAAAACACAAGTGCGATGGAAGGCAGGAACTCACAGCCGTTGCTGTTATGATCGTGGGGGCAGTACGAAGATGCAACCCATGTGTCAGGAATGGGTCAAGGTTTGCATCCTTCTTCTATTACAAGAATGAAATCGAGCATGAGAGAAAACTGGGAGAGGCAAATCCACATTCTTAACTAATGTATGTATGGGGAAAATAAATGGAAGTGGGTGGTGTTGCAATGCACGATGGGGAAGAGGGAAGGCTGGAGGGAGTTAGTTGCTGACGAAGTAGGAATTAAAAAGAAAAGGTCGTTGGATTAAATCCAATGGCCGAGGATGGGAATAGGTGAGGGGAATGGGAGTAGTGGGCTGACGCGTGATCGGATTAAGAGATAAAGAGAAGGCGTTGGGCCTTTGTCATGCATGGAAACAAAAATGAATATTGATGAGAAGAAAATGCGTGGACATGGATTGCTCTCATC
Organism: Ottelia alismoides; assembly: GCA_037367405.1. Taxonomy (NCBI): domain Eukaryota; kingdom Viridiplantae; phylum Streptophyta; class Magnoliopsida; order Alismatales; family Hydrocharitaceae; genus Ottelia; species Ottelia alismoides. The sequence continues at coordinate 408,531 of JAZKJV010003503.1, read as the reverse complement.
AACAAGGATAGTTAAGTGGGGTCCCCATATTTTAAATGTCAAAGGGAAAAAAAGGAAGTTTCAGGTGATTGCATGGATGTGAGGGAGCAAGGACCAATTTCAAGTTGAGATGAAACAAGTAGGAGTAGTTGGGATTGTTTTTTATTTTGTTAAGTTATCTTATTTTAAACTTAGGATAAAAGAAGTTAATATAGAATTATTGAGTGTAATCAAGAATTATCCTAACTAGGAATTTAGCACAAGTCTCAAGGTAGTTGGACGCATTTTTGGCACAGATAGGAGTAAATTTGTCTTTTACTAACATGATGAGAATTGGTCTCATCATACCCGCATGATTAAACCTTGCTAGACCCTAGTAAGACACTATTCCAAAGCAAACTTCTAAATGGGAACTGGGATCAAGTTTTATACAAAGATGAAGTGACAATCTTTATTTGACCTTTGGATTCATAATGTGCTCGGGACTCACATGTGCTCCAGATTTCAAATGCAACACTCTCCAAGTGCCACGAACCTCTATGAAGATTTGACTCCTTAGTCAATTCAGCCCATTCGATCAATAATCACAGCCTCTTATGATATATGAGCCAGACTTGAACTTGTGAATGTGAATAGGCATCTCTTCCCACTTAGAAAGATAAAAACTTATACAACCATGCCCGACACCCTTGGATTCCCTTTCTAGCTACTCTTTCCTCGCAGAGTGGGCTATTTCCTTCTAAGTTCAGGTTAGTTTGCAAAAGAAGAAGATAAGAAGAAGTAGATCTTTGGAGTGTGACCAGTGTAGCCACATCTTCCAATTTAATCTTGGACAGTGTAGCCAAGTCTCACAGAAAAGAAATGTCGTCTTTTGTTTTTTTTATTTTTTGTTTTTTGTTTTTTGTTTTTTGCACGGCTTCATATGGGTATAAAATCTTTCTCCTGCTCTTTTTGTCTTTTTTAACAAGATATGAGCATTGTGCTCTATTTGGTAGAGGAGAAGAAGATTTTGCCAATTGATTGTTCCTCATCTGAAGCTTTAACTCAACCCACACTCCCTGGTCTTTAGACGTCCATGCCACCAGATAAGATCCATATAGGTGTTGTTCATAATAGCAATAGCTTTCACACATCCTATTTGAGTCGAGCTATTTGCTAGTTTATAAGTTCAAGAAGATCAATCATCCAAGAGTATTACGTTCTTCTCAAAAAATGAGCAACTTGGATATGGGGAGTCAAAATTTGTGTAAAGATTGTGGACTTGGAGAATTAAGTCAAAAGACCTGAAGGATTCGAATTCTCAGACCTATTGAGTCTCTACGGAAATTGAGTAGATTAAAGTCAAGATCAAACTCAATATCCTTAATCTTTGCCTCAAATCATGGTCCCAACTCTCATAAGGAAGATGAGGTATGTACAAAGAAATTTTGTCTTTTTTACTTTTTGATTTTGCAAAAGTTTTTTTTGTATTTTCGAAAAAAGTAAAAAAATGGAATTGCGGGTCTATGAATATCTTTTTTTCTACTTTTTTATTTTCCTATGTATATTCCTTTTTTAAATTTTTTAGTACGCATCTTTTTACACTAAATACATATTTTCGATTTTTGTAGTTTTTTTTTACTTTTTCAAAATTTTAGAGTTTTTTTATATGTAAACATAGTGATATAGATACATATACAAGAATGAGATTATAAAAGGCTTAGGATATATAAAAGATAGAATGCCTCCCCCCATGCTTAAATAAAACCATGTCCTCATGGTAGAAAACATGACCTCCTTAAACATGAAGAAAGAAAAAGAGAAAGAAAAAGAGTGAAAAAACATATTTTTATTGTTTTTTATTTTTTTTATTATGTTTGACAAGGTGAATAGAAAAGAGGAGTACCCCCATTCTTATCTGATACAAATTCACTAGAGAATGTAGTTAGCATGAAAGTAGAGAAAAAAGAAAAGAAAATATACAATATACAAGAAAGATAGAGATGGGGAGCCTCCAATGAGCGCTTGTTTTACGCCTCAACATGACGTTCATGTTTAAGGCTCCTGAAGAACTAGAGACTCGACCATAGGAAGGGGGTCGTCAGGTTCCATGACAAGCTTGAGTCTTTGTCCATTGACTCGTAAAGAAGATGAAAGATCAAAGATATCAACAGATCCATTATCATAGATATTCAAGATGGTGTAGGGACCTTTCCTCTTGGAACAAGGTTTCCCAGGGAAGAGTATGAGCTTGGAATCAAATAGCCAAACCTTTTGGTTGACACTAAAAGATTTGCGTGAGATGTGATTGTTGTGCCTATGCTTGATTTTGTCTTTATAAACCAAATCATTGGAATATGCATTTGCTCGCAACTCTTCGAGCTCATTCAAATCCAAAAGCCTCTTCTTGCCAGCTTCGTCAAGATCCATGTTACATTTTCGAATAGCCCATTCAGACTTGTGTTGAATCTCTACTGGAAGATGACATGGTTTCACATACACTAGACAAAATGGGCTCATACCAAGAGGTGTACAAAAAGTTACATAGTATGCCCATAGTGCGACGGGAAGATGTTGAGACCAATCTTTCATATCAGACCAGATTATCTTCATCAATATGGTCTTTATTACTCTGTTGGAAAGCTCAGCCATGCCATTTGACTGGGGGTGGTATGGTGTCACGAATCTATGTTCAACTCCATTATTATACATGAGCCGCCTCATCGAGGCATTCAAAAAGTGTGTACTGCCATCACTAATGACCACCTTGGGCAAACCAAAGCTCAAGAATAGGTCATTGAGGAACATAGTAAAAATCACACTGTTAGCAGCGCAGGTGGGAATTGCCTCTACCTAGCGGGAAATGTAATCTACTACCAGTAAAATGTAATGGAAACCCTAAGATACCGTGAAAGGGCCCATAAAATCTATTCCCCAAGCATCAAAAACCTCGACCACATGCACAGGAGTAAGGGGAATCATATCTCATAGAGATATTCCTCCAGTGGTCTAATAATCAGAGCATGCATTCACAAAACAGTGGACATCACGGAATAGGGTCGACCAAAAAAAACCTGACTATAAGACCTTAGCTGCAGTACTCTTTCCGTAGTGATGTCCTCCACACCCAAAGGAGTGGAAGTGGGTAAGGACACTCAGTATCTCAGACTCCGGAATGCAACATCTCCAAATGCAATAAGTCCCTTCCTTAAAAAGGACGGGGACCTCCCTGTGGTACCAATGAGAATCATATCAGAATTTTTCTCTTGGTCTTGGGCCATGATCTGGAAGATGAAAAGTGACAAGGAAATTCACCATATCAACATACCAAGGTAGCTGGTTGATGGTGAGAATAGACTCATCAGGAAATTGGGCAGTGATAGGAGTAGGGGTGGTATCAATGAAAGACTGATATGATGGGAGAGAAGGAAGTCGAGAGAGATAATACGCCACCATATTTTTTATTCTTATCTTATCTTTTATTTCAATATCAAATTCCTACAGGAGCTGGATCCATCTCAAAAATCTTGGCTTAGAGTCTTTCTTTGTTAATAAGTACTTGAGAGTCGAATGATCAGAGAAAATGATAAGATGGGCTCCTAATAAGTATGAACATAACTTGTCCAGAGAGAAGACTACATCTAGTAGTTCCTTCTCATTAACAATATAATTACGTTGAGCCTCAACCAATGGCTTGTTGGTGTAGTGAATGACATATGGCTTGCCATCCTTCCTCTTCCCAAGAACCACCCCGAATGCATATTCAGATGCATTACACATGATCTCAAAATCTAAAGTACAATAGTCCAATCAGGGGGCTGAAAAATTTGGGCCTCGGTAATGGCTTGCTTCAAAATCTCAGAGGACTGAAGTGCTTCATCTGATATCTTAAAATAACGGTCCTTCTCCAACAACCGGGTCAAGGGATGGGCAATTTTTGCAAAATCCAATATAAATCGTCTATAAAAGATGATGTGCCCTAAGAAAGATCTGATTCCCTTGACGTTCATGGGTGGAGGCAAGTGTGCAATGGTCTCAACCTTGGATGGTCAACCTCCATGCCTCTTTCAGACACAATGTGTCCCAACACTATCCCTTGCTTAAACACAAAATGTGACTTCTCACAAGACAATACCAGATTAACATCAATGCATACCCTCTCTAAAAACTCTAGGGTTTCATCAAATGAGTCACCGAAGACGGAAAAATCATCCATGAAAATTTCCATTAAATCCCCCACCATGTCCGAAAAATAGCCAGCATACATCTCTGGAATGTAGTCGGTGCATTGTATAAGACAAAAGGCATCCGTCAGAAGGCAAAAATCCCAAATAGACATGTGAAGGTTATCTTCTTGTGGTCGTCAATACTGACCTTGACATGATTATAACCTGAATATCCATCAAGAAAACAAAAGTAATTCTTCCCTGCCAATCTCTCGATAATCTGGTCGATGTAAGGAAGAGGAAAGTGATATTTTTGGGTTGCTTTATTCAGCTTCCTTTAATCTACGCATACACACCAATATGTGGCAACACAGGTTGATTTATCCTCCCCTCGGTCATTCTGGATCATAGTAAGGCCAACCTTCTTGGGAACCACATGAGGGGGCTGACCCACTTACTAGATGTGGAAAATGATCCATGTGCTCATCCATTTGCAGATTTCTGCCTTAACAACTTCTCTCAAATTGGGATTCAATCGCCTATGAGGCTCCTGAGATGTTTTGGCATCATCTTCTAGGAAGATCTGGTGTGTACGGTAAGAAGGGCTAATTTCTATTAGATTAGAGTTAATCCATCTAATAGCCCTTGAATTTCTTTTAAGAACCTCAATAAGTCTAGATTATTGTGTGTCATCTAAATAGGCATTGATTATCATAGGAAGCGTCTAATTTGATTCAAGAAAAACATACTTGAGGTCCTTTGGAAGAGGTTTATGTTCCACATGGGGAGTAGTGTTGTTCTTGTCAAACAAGTCCGAGAAATCCAAATATTTAAAAATGGGGTGATTAGAATATACAACCTCTATGAGAGATACATGGGAAACAAGGGGAGAGGCATTAGGGATTAGGCGGTGCAATTCACGAATCCCATCGGCCATGATCTCTATGCAATGCTTCACTAGGTCCATATCAAGTTTCTTATTAATCAATAATGAGGCTAGTGAAGCGTCAACATGGACTAACGGAGCCGGTGATGAAGGCTCATGGTGACCTGATTGTAAAGGTAACCGATCCTATATTCAATACTCCATCAAAGTAAACATATCAGCTACCTTCCTTGCAATGTGAGAAAGGTCATTATCAGAAAGACATTGTGATAATGAAGGTCCCTCAGAAGGGCTTGTTATCTCAAAGGGTGGGCTCATTATGGGCATGACCATAGATGACAGAGCACACAACTCTGCATCTAACTCATCCCAAGCCATATATAATTCACGTAAAATCTCATCATGAGAGATTGGAGTTCAGTCCAAACACTCAGACCAGTACTGTATGTTTTCTGCATGTCCAATTGCATCAGCTAGAGAAATGGTGGCATCGATTGTGTCAGATGGCACATGAGCAAGAACAATCTTGATGTCCAAATAGAAACACTCCTCTATCCATTCACATTCACCATCTTTAGTCTCATGACCGATAGGGACAACAAGATCGATAGGAACAATCTCACCGTTGACCTTGAATTCAACTTTTCCCACCTCAAAGTTGAAATGGGCTTTGGCTGTAGAGATAAAGAGATGACCCAAAATTAGGGGTGTCTGAGCAAAGGTCTTAGTGGGGTCCATTTCCATAACTACGAAATCAACAAGGAACCGCTTCCCTTGGACCGTCACTATAACATACTCTAAAAGTCCGTGTGGTCTTCTAACAGATCGATCTACGATCTGTAAACTCATTGATACTGGCTTTAGCTTTCCAAAATCAAACTACCGCAAAATGGCAGCAAGGAGGAGGTTGATTGAGGCACCATTATCAAGGAGGGTGCGCTCGAAGGTCATATTAACAATGGTAAATTGCAGCAAAGGTGCCCCAGGGTCCTTCATCTTATGGGGGAGGAGTGAGGAGATAACATTGGATGTAGCTCGGGGAAGACATGTCGTTCCTCTTCTTATTCATTATTTTCTTCTCCTTAGATCGCCTCCGATGCGTACATTTTTCTTTCAAAAATTTTGAGTAGGCGGGAACTTGCTCAAGTGCCTTCAGACGAGGGATCTCAATCGCAATATTGGAGAACAATTTCTTTAATTTTCGGTTGGTTTGGATGATTGGGGAGGTTTCCGTAAGCGAAGTGGCTCCAGAAAGGGGACAGAGATGAGAACTGGGGATGTAGATTTGGGAGAAGTTTTAACCACTTGAGGGAGGGTGGAAGTGGCCATGCTAGATAAGAGTGAATATCAATCTCTTCATCAAATTTCTCTTCATCACTTGTCTCTAAATCACAAGGTTATACTGTGGGTATAGGTGTGGATAGAGATGAGTCAATCACATTTTCCCTCGCCTGGTCAAGACTGCATGGGCAGACTCATTACTGAAATTACTAGGGGTCTTGAATGTCACGAGACCTTTTTGTAGGTGATGTAAGGTCCCTTAGGAAGTGTCTGCTATAGAATTGGGATTCTGAAGGGCTTGTGGTAATAGCGTAGGCAAATAAGATTGGATATCTACAAATTTCCTAGCATTCTCTTGGTTATTCTTCTCCATATTTTTCTTGAATTCTTGCATCATTTTCATGAGAGCACCAATGTCATTTTAAAGTGGTTGGGTGCTTCTAGGAGAAGTTGGTTGTGTACTAGATGATGTGGGGGCCTGGGGCAAGTACAACGATTGTGCTTCTGATGATAGTTGCAGTGGTGGAGAGATATACTGACATTGCTGATTGACCTGGACAAGTTGTTGCGAGTTTGAGGCTCACCATGCAAAGTTTGGATGGTAACGCCATCCAGGATTGTATGTGGGGAGCATTGTGCTTCTTGAAGTCCCCGATCCCATGGCAACGACATTGACATCAGGAGTTGGTTCTGTGACCCAAAATACATGCTCTGGTTCCTAAACTTGGTCCAAATGCATAGGAATGGCAAACATCCTGCTGACATTCTGTGTCACTTCTTTGGTCATATTCTTACTCATGTCATCAACCATCTTGGTATGGATTTCCAATTCATCCAACTTTTGAGCAATGAGTTGGAGGTCAATCGTAGTACTTTCTGATCGGGTTTGGGTATCTTCGATTTGCTCAACTGGCTTCTTATGGCGAATATATTGATCAAGGTATGCCTTATTCAATGAAGTCTATGCCATCTCCTCATAAAGTTTCCACACAAACATTTCTGATTTATCATGCATGCCATTATTTGGGCATTCACAACCATCTTAAAATTATCATGCCCTCATAAAAAATATGGATCAATTTCCATTTATCCATGTCATTATTTGGGCATTCACACAAGAGCTTCTTGAACCTATCCCAAACCTCATGAAAAGGCTCATTTGGGCGCATATAAAAGGAGGAGAATGAGTAGCGGAGTGCATTTTCTTTTCCAATTGGGAAGTACTTCTTAAGGAAGGCTGCACTCAACATAACCCATGTAGTGATCATTTTCCCATAGCTCCGAAGCCAATTTCTAGCTTTGTCCTTCAAGGAGAACGAGAATGCCTTAACATACAGCAGGTTTGGATTATTCTTTTCAATATGAATGGTGTCACACATCGCAAGAAAGTCCTGAATGTGTTGGTATAGATCCTCGACACTCTCCCCATGAATCTTGGGGAGCAGAGAAACTATAGATGACTTTATATTGATCTGATATGCTGCGCAGACAACTGAATCCATGAAACCAAGATTTATTGGGCAAGATTGTATCTTTCCTCCATAGGTTGGGGGTTTTCCTCTTCATCATTAACAATACCCATTTGAGCTTCAATTCAAATTCGGCGATCAAGGGTTCTTTCAAGTTGTGCCATGATTATCGCTAAATAGTCTAGGATGTCACCTTGTTCATCCACGATAGAAGGTGAAGAAGATAAGAGAATAGAAGAGAATGATCTATGTGATGCCAGGGAAGAGGGAAGTGAAGAAGGTGGTGATGTGGTAAGAGGGAGAATGTTGAGAGAAGAAAGGGGGCGAGAAGAGTTGGGTCTTCTTCTTGAGGAGAAAGGATTTGAATTTATAGGAACAACGAGAAAAGGGATGAGAGATCGTCTCCCTTACATCCACCTCCTATTGTATGTAATCAAACACAAAGCATGGTCACTTTGATATGTACACTGGTGAATCCCCTCGTGGCATTATCTTTTCAATTTTAGTCTCAAAAATACGAAGTTGAACATCCAACGTTTACACTCATCCTGCCCTCAGGTCATCCAATGTACCTTGAGTGAGTCACAAGGCACACCGATGGTGATTTTGTCTCTAATGACCTTAGGGAGCGTAATGCAACAAACAACCAAGTGTGAAATCCCACAAGTGTGAATACAAGTAATTAATTCAGACAACGGTGAGATTAATCAATTTTAACCTTATGTGACTACTTTATTAAGAAAATTGATTTTAAAATCTGTGCCCAATTACTTTGAGTGACATTCAATAAAATCGAGTGAGGTGAATTTCCTTTAAAAATGTCTCAAGGGGAAGAAGACCACGGAGAATGATGCATGCAAGAAGGTTAGAATCACATACCTTTCGCCAGCAATCTAAATGCAAGAATGCAATGTGAAAAATGTAAACCTACTCTAAATGTTCTAGCAGGCAACTTCTAAAGAACTCTTTTTCTTTTTGTGATATTAATTTTTGCAAATTTTTAATTTTTGAAAACCGAGCATAAACAAATTTTACTATGGAAATAAAACCTAAATGCAATTCTAATGCAATGCAAAAACCTAGTAAAATTATTACAATAATGAGAGTACAATCCCTAGGCCACAACTATGCCCAAAATGGATATAGAACAAAAAATGCTAAACTAAAAAGGATCAATCTCTCAGATGGAAAATAAACAAGCTCCTCATCCACTTGTTTGCCTCCTCCTTCGCCTCACCAGCTAGAGATTCGATTTGAGAGAAGAATCTGTCGAGCTTCCCGCACAATAAAATGTGCATGGTCATATGAGAAAAGAGCAAGCGAGTCAACCGGAACAAGATGCTAACATGTGAACACAATAAATGTGCTAGAAAAAGTGAATTAATAAAAAATCCAAGACATGTCATCGACAACGACGCCAAATGATTAATTGGTTTTAGAACTTTTAGAATGTGATATTAGATGATTATCCATCGTTGCAACATGAATTTAACCAATTAAAACATCAATTAATTTAATTCTTTTACTTGTATGTTCATGAATACAACGTTGATCCTTAAAGACAAGGACTTATTTTAAAGATCAATTCACAACATGAAAAATGATGCACAATTTCCACTTTTCGCTTTATTACAATTTTCAATAATTTTACTTCTAAATAGAATGATTAACAAATAAAGTCAAGAAAAGCTTTTTGGTGTTTTCAAATTTTTTTATTTTTTAATACACTATGCGATTCCGAACATTTTAATTTGACAACAAGCATATAATTTCACCTAATCCATCCATAAATCAATGAGCAATAATTCAATTTTTGATTAAAATGAAAGTGATATCAAGAAACAAATGAATTGATTGACTTAGCTCACGATCTGCCATTAATTAGTTTGACAAGAGAAGGAACAAGTTTAGATGATCATCATCTTGTGGAAAAAGAGCATAGTAATTCTTTTTATGTTTCAACTAAGGCTAACAAGAGACAAAAAATCAATACTATGGCACATTTGCCTTTTGGAAAATTAAACAGAATGTGGCATAAACATAACAAATTCTAAAGCATGCAATAAAATAGTTTTAGCATAAACCAAAGTGATAAAAAAATAAGATGGATGTCGTCACCAAGTGGAACCACTCCGTGAGGACCGCGAGAGGGAATGATCTGTGATAGACACTTGTGGCATTTCCAACCTCGTGAGTATGGTGGCTGTCACCCACCCTTTATGATGATCCTGCTGGACAACGATCTGAGATGGGTGCTTAGTGACACAATGGTGGTCGGAAACGATGGAAATGCGACCGGAGATGCAACAATGCGCCAGATAACTCAAAGTTCTCGACAATAACTTGCTGGAGCCCTCCAAGGCTCGATCCTTGTTCAGCCCGCTCCACTTTTCTCAACTGTCCTATGCGTGGCCGAAGCTTGCGACGATCCCGCGAGGGTGGAAGGTAAAGGGGATTAGGGATCAAACCCTTTTCCAGGAGAAAGATATGCTGTTCTTATAGACGAAAACACAAGTGCGATGGATGGCAGAGAATTCACAATCACTGTTGCTGGGCCGTGGGGGCCGTTCTAAGATTTAGCCCACGCATCAGGAATGGGTCATGGTTTCCATCCTTCATTGGTTACAAGAATGAAATCGAGCTTGAGAGAAAAATGGGAGAGGCAAATCTGCATCCTTAACTGATGTGTGCGTGGGGAAATAAATGGAAGTGGGCAGTGTTGCAGTGTACGATGGGGAAGAGGGAAGGCTCGAGGGAGTCAGTTGCTGACCTAATGGGAACTAAAAAGAAAAGGCCGTTGGATTAAATCCAATGGCCGAGGATGGGAATAGGTGAGGGGAATGGGAGTAGTGGGCTGACGTATGATGGGATTAAGAGATAGAGAGAGAAGATGTTGGGCCTTTGTCATGCATGGAAACAAAAATGAATATTGGTCAGAAGAAAATGTGTGGACATGGATTGCTCTCATCAAAAAGGATATTTAGGTGAGGTCCTCATATTTTAAATGTCAAAGGAAAAAAAGGAAGGTTCACATGATTGCATGGATGGGAGGGAGCAAGGACCATTTTCAAGTTGAGATGAAATGAATAGGGGTAGTTGGGATTGTTTTATTATTTTTTATAAGTTATATCTTATTTTAAACTCACGATAAAAGAAGTTAATATAGAATTATAAAGTGCAATCAAGAATTATCCTAACTAGGAATTTAGCACAAGTATCAAGGTACTTTGGACACATTTTTAGAACAAACAGGAGTATTTTTGTTTACTAACATGATAAGATTTGGTCTCATCATATATACAATAGTGTACAAATGATGAATATATACAAGTAATAATTGATTTTCTGAAATTTTTGGTATTTTGGGCTTTATCCCCCCTACTTTATTCCTTGTCGATCAGGTTAAGTCTTGACCTTCTATCAGGGTCAGAGTCAGCTTGTATCTATTACAAACATATAGTCTTTGATTTTCTTTATTTTTCCTTCTTTATGTATTTATTTTAGGATAAAATAGTAATAAATATACAATATTTACATAACAATGTTGGTTGGTAAAAGAATTGACTTCTTGGTATTTACAAGTTTTTTATAAGTGATATTAAGCTAAAATAAATGAATAAAGATGATGAATTGCAGGTTAATCACCTGCTCGCTTGGGAAACACATGGAACCATCAGTCATACCTATGACCCCTGACATTCTACAACACATCATTCACCTTGCACCCTATCTAGCACAACACATGCCAGATTGATATCCCTTCCATCAGCAGAGGTAGCATCAGCAGTACGGTCGTCAGGGCCAATACCGGGTGAGCCAGCAGAACCTGCAATCTCAACAGTTACCTCAGCAGCAGAGATAACAACAACAATACTAGGGACACCAGGGTCAATCTTCACATTCATCTTCCCCACAACATGACACCTTTTCGTAAGGACCAACATATATTCAACAATAGATTCTCGAGTAGCTCTATTCCTATCGGGTAGAAATTCATGATTTTACGTGTGAATGTTAATCGCCAATCACAATGGAGAGATGAGTAATCTACCTCCCTCCTAGCCCAAGTTCAAGCAAACCCCAATAGCTTGAATAAATCTCAATCTCAACAATTTGTTCATGTATACTTTTCAGACTCTCTTAGATCTGAACATGAGATCATTTCGTTTGACAATGTTAATGATATCACTTAAGAGTGGTAGGACGATGATTGTGCCTGACCGGGCAAGGGGAATGGAAAGGGTCGTATCTGATGCTCGACCTGATGTGACTTCAGAGGACCAAGAGGAGAGGCATCGGTTTTCACCTCCGCATCAACCAAGATCGAGATCCATAATTTAGGGAAAGAGAAGAGGACACAAATGCAACATCAGCATTAGTAGACCTTGGAGTCTATGGATGACCTTGTACCTCCGATTGTGGCAGATTTACCTTCGTCATCAATTCCACAACCTGTTGTATACAATCTAGATTTTAACTTTCCGTTGAAGAATAAAGATTTATGTAATAAGAACTCTATTTCAGTTAAATCTAAGCATGATGTTTCTGTTTATGATTCAGATTCTTCATCTGCTGTTTTGATTGCTTCTATTCCTTTCCCCATGTAATCTAACAGAAGGAAAGCACAAATTTATGAAAACCCGTCAAGATGACCCAAAATGGCACGATTTTGTCAATAGAACATCAAAGTAAGGTTCCATTTGAACAACCTGTGTCTAACAATCCTGCATTTCAGAAGTACTTGAAATTGAGATGCACGCATACAAGGACTCATAGGAAGAAACAAGCTAGTATGTGAAGTCTCACGTCTTATCAGTAGCCACAACTCACTGTATCAAGAATCAACAATTACCAAGGAAAAAGAGAGACTTGGGTGCTCACTATGTGGAGAGTCGTGTCAACGACAATACGTTTGCACACACTCTTCCATATAATGGTTATTCAATGAACCTTCTTCCCTTAGCAATATATTACAAATTGGAGTTAGGTGATGAATCCATGATTTATTAACTTTTTTGTCGCATTTTGTCTTAAAACCCTTAACAAATGCATGTAAATATTCATTAATTCCCATGTTTTATTCTAACTTCATTCATGAATAAATATTCACTTTTAAGCATAAAATTCATGTAAATAAATAAAGAACAAAGAAAAAGAAAAGAAGGCAGATTGGAGATATGTGTATATATGTACAATATGACTTATAAATATAAATATAACTGCAAGGTATCTTTATAACCTAACCCCCGAGACCAAGTCAGCATGGATTGGTCGACAAACCAATAAGTAGGGGGAGATAAGGAAAGAAAACCCTAAAAATAAATTAAGATACACTTCATGTACTTCTCACTATTTATCAAATAAATACAAAATTTCAATGATTTTTAATTAATTCATATGTACATATCTTTCACCAAACTCTTTTCCTAATTATTTCTAAACATGTATATAAAAATATAAAAATAAGTTAAAAATATTACCCTGTATATATGCCAAGAAATCCAGCTTGTAAATTGTCAAAATCTCAACTTCCGAACATCAAAACTTCTTCATACAAACTCTAATTTCATCTACTCACCTTTAAAGTTCATAAAATAATATTCTCTAATTAATAGAGGTGGTTTCATCGAATTCGGAGTCCGTTTGCAAAAAGTCGTTTCTGGGACCAAATGACAACGGGGTTTCTGGGCTATTTATTTTATGTAGAACATATTATCTACATTTTTGTTAATTTTATAATTTCTAATTATTTTCATGATATTGTATTTTGACCTGAATTTATTTCAGAATTTTTGGATCTTATTTACTATTTAAATAAATCCAAAACCCTAAATTATAGGTAAAAAATGAACTGGATAACTTATACATATATTTATTGATATATGTAAATTAATTTAATAAAATCCCTAAAAATTCACACAACCCTTATTTATTATTCTAATAATTAAGAAAATATAAAATTAATATTTAATTATTTATTTATTAAATTAAAAATCCAAAACCTATATATCTATACATATTTATTAATGTAATATTTATATTTCGAATAATATTTATTATTTATAAAAAGTAATTATTCTATAAATTAGAAAATTTAATTATCTACATTTCTTATTTTTATACCTATTTAAATGAACACTATTTACTATTTAATATTAAGTTTATTAAGAATTTTGCACATCTGGCCAACCAGCAGCTGACACGTGTCAGCACCTGGTTCATCTTCCTCAAGAAGACAGTACTGCAGTTTGTTCTAACCAACCTTCTTCAACCAATTATCCAGCGCACCTCATAACTAATTCCGATGATCCAAACCCTTGAAACCCCTCTCCTAACAACCAAGAATCACGGCCACCATTAGATCTAGCTTGAAGCTCACGAAACATCTCTATATAAACCTTCAAAATTGGCAAATCACAACTAACTCGCTCATAACCACCTGAAGCCCAGGCAGCCAGTGGCCGACCACTCTCTTCCTCACCTCGCTCCGCTCGTCCAGGAGGTGACAACTCCAAACAACGGTACCCGCGTGGAAGAAGGAACTTCGGGGAGGAGTTCCAAGGCGATAGCTCCGCCTTGCATCGTCACCTTGCGCGCGTCCAGCTCCGGCGAAGATCGATCGTCGGAGCATCTACCAGAGGTAATACATCTCTACATTCCCAGATCTACTCCTCCATTTTCGTCAACTTTTATCTCGATCGTCGTGCCACAATTAGCGTGGCTAATCACGTAATTAGTTAGTCTAATCCTCTAGTTTAGACGCTCAATCGAAATCAATTCCAAATTCATTTCAAATCAATCCAAATCGCGTTTCCTTTTTCATACATTTCTCATGCACATTTCATTAAGTCTGGAAACAACGATTTTAATCTTGCAAAAAACTAACTCGTTGGCCGATTTCTCGCAAATCGAGCATGCACAAATCTTATTTGCAGGATCTTCTTTAATATGGAGCAATTCCAAAGCATCTGGAGCCCTAAATCATCAAGAAATTCGTGATTCCAAGAAGCCGTAACAAACTCCATCAACCTCCAGGAACAGTGGACCACCATCTTCATCGAGCTTCCTCTGCCGCTTTGAGCAATCGCCGCCTGACGTCCACCGCAGGCGTGCTCGAGGGTTAGAGGAGCTAACCCTCTGGCCCTGCCGGAGATCCTAGATCGTCGCCAACTGCCCGTGGAAAATCAGAGAAGAAGCACTCGTCAGCCACTTGCGTCAACTACTGAAGAACCCAAGAACAGTTGTGTTACATGCTAGCGACACGTGGAGGCAACGGATGACTAGGATCATCGCTCATGTTGTAATCCTGATCGTTCATCTGAACCGGTAGAAATTTTGCACAAAGATCCCCGAAGAGTTCCAGATTTACAGAAATCTCTAAAGTTTTCCAGATATTACATTTAGGTCCCCGCATAGGGACCTAAATGTAATCTTTCATATTTTTGTTTTAAAACAGTCCCCCTCCGAGGACCAATTTGCATAACTTTGATTCTTTTTCTTGCTTTTATACCCCTGGCCTGTAGGGGAGTTTTGGATGCATTTTTGACATAATTTTTCGTAGTTCTTTTTAGGGTAGTTACGCAACTACCCCAGCAAGTTTTTCAGTATTTTTTGTATATTGTTATCGTGTTTTCATCGTGTTTTGCTTTGTCGCTAATTGATCCATTTTGATTTGTTTTCGTGTGTTGTTCGAGCCCGTTGCTCGTTCCCTCTTACCTACTATGCAGTATCACATAAATTTCACCTATTATATAGTAAGTAAATTGTGTGAAAAATATCACTTTGAAAAAAAATAAAATTGTAAAAGTATAAAATCAAATAAAAAAATTAAAAATAAAAACTCCATAAAAATTGTCGCTTTTCCTTGACTGCTCTAAGAAGAGATAAAATAATCACAAATATATTTTATTTTTAAAAACTCAAAATATATTATTCTGCCTCCTTGTGTTCGACCCAGGTACACATCCTTGGTTAAATAATTACTGTAAGGTTTTTCTTGAAAAAATGATCTTTATTTGATCGACTAAATCCCTTTGCGGTTTTCTACACCGACAACCTTTTCTTTTAAAAAGCTGCAAATCGATTTTTAGTTCCATCAAAATGGCCCGTTGCCGGGGAGGCGTTAGTGTATTTTGATTTTTTTACATATATTTTGTGATTTTATTTTCTCTCTTCTTTTTGTTTTTCATAGCTTTTCTTCGGTTTTTCTTACGGCTTTTCTCGACTCGTTTCTCGATCTTCTTTAGCCGCTAACTAATTTTTGCAGGGACTGTAGGATCAACCAGTTTCTTAGGAAGCTGTCAGTTGAAAGAGCAGAGGCTGATTCCTTCTTTACGAGTCGGCTGCAGAGGGCAGAAATTAATTAGTATAAATTTGTAAAAGAGAGAGAAAGAGAGAGAATAGTTATATTGAACTCTAGTAGAAGGGGTCCAATAAGGATATCCCGACTTGTATTCCCCCCTATTTATTTTCGGGGTCTGATTCACCGAGTACCTTGTATTCGAGGGATTAGGGCACCCACCACGGTTTTCTCGCCTCGACGGTTTTTCCGCTGCTTTTCCGATAGATGCTTTCTTAGGTTTTTTTATTCTATCTGATTGTGCTTACGTAGTTAGTCTTAGGACTTGCAACCTAGGTGCATGATTTTAGGATTCTTCTAAAAAGAAATTAAAAAAGTATATGTTTGCTTGAAAAAACTCAAAAAAACTATAAAACCACAAAATAAAATCGGGACTGCTGAGATATCTGAGCTAAAAAAAACGTAAAGATTCATCTGATTTGGGAGAGTAATCCCCGCACATCTTCTCAAAGTGCGTGAGCGAGAGACGACCCATAAGGTTAGAGACAAAACCCCGTATTTCTAGCGAAATACTACTTAGTCTATACACCTAATCACTGTTCCTCAGTGGGTATGATCGGGTAGCCGGAAACGGTCTGGGTTTACTTAGTAGAGTGGGAGGTTTAGAGGACACTGCGCAAGGCTCCGTCCTCAAGTAACACGAGTAGTCAGAAACGGTCTGTACTTACTCCCATACTGGCTGAGTGCAAGTGATTTTCTGTAAAGACTCGGGCCAGTGTTTCGGAGAAACTATCGGGCACCTATCAGCTCACATCAGCTTGCATTAATCGATTATACTTGTTTGCTAATTACAACCCTAAAACCAACAAGATAACAGACTAAACCCTTACGGTCTTCATCGAGTTATGTTGGTGAAAGCAGGGTTTACTTTGTGTTTGCTTGTGGGGCGTGAGTTACCGCGGCTTTACGCATTTTCCCTCTCTTAAATCACGAATCATGCTCTCCTGGTCATTCTCTTGATATCGAAGATGACGTATCGACGGCTTTTCTGCTCAGACTCCGTGAGCTTTCGACCATCCACCGTCGTTCGTACAT
The DNA here is from genome assembly GCA_037367405.1 of Ottelia alismoides. Lineage (NCBI taxonomy): Eukaryota > Viridiplantae > Streptophyta > Magnoliopsida > Alismatales > Hydrocharitaceae > Ottelia > Ottelia alismoides. Next base: position 391,377 of record JAZKJV010003503.1, on the reverse strand, counting down.
CTTCACAAGCTTGGGATGACTCTCTTCCCAAGCTGGTCCCATCTAATATCGAGGAGAGTCAGAGCTAGACTCCCTCGCCTCCTGACCAGACTATTGAGACAGACCCTTGTCTCAATACATCATCTAGATCTCCAGTCAATTTTTCGCTGAGTTCTTACGAGAGATTTTCTTTCACAGAAGATTTGAAACAGATGGCTCATGGCAAAGGACCAACAGATTAGAGGCCACCAGCTGACGAACATCATGAAGGAAGAACAGACTCAACAGATATTACGATAGATTTCTCGACACTCTCCATTAGATGAATATTTAGATTCGAGAACAATTTAGAACTCAGAACGAGTTGCGGGCTGAGATAGCCGCGCTGCGAGCAGGGGTCGGGAACCAGTTACCGCTTGCAGTGGTTCCCGCTACTTTACGGGAAGAGTATGACCCGGGCGCAAGAACGCTCCATCATTGGATTCGGCTACCGCCGATCAAGGGTCATACGAGTTGAGACTGTCCTTCATATCACTACCTCCCAAGTTCTACGGGAATGCCACAGAGGAGCTGTTTACGTTTCTACAACAATTTGAGATGATTTGCGGTACGACTAGCTATCCAGGAGTTACGCAGGAGGTTGTCTGCCTCAAAGCCTTTCCCTTCGGCTTAGCCGATAAGGCGCTTTACTGGATGAGTCACCTGGGAAGGGAAATTTCTACATGGGACGATCTGAAGTCCATATTCCTGCGTAAATATTTTCCTCTAGGGAGGACGAACATGATGAGGAGTCAGATCTCCAATTTCACGCAGCTTCCGCATGAGTCTTTCCATGAGGCATGGGATAGATTCAAAGACTTTACGGAGAGATGCATGCATCATGAGATACCAATGAAGGTGCTAGTTCAAAATTATTTTGGAGGACTCCAGCCGGACATCCAAGGTCTAGTGAGTGCCGCATGTGGCGACAGCTATTTGAACAAGGATGCCGAGTCAGTCTGGGCCATCTTCGAAGGGATGGCTGAGAACTCGAGTGTCGTTGACTCTACTCAGGAATTTCAGAAAATCCCTCAGCCACCACATCACCGAGAGCATCATAAGGTGGCTAACATCTCAAAATCTGAATCAAACACCAACATGGGCTTTATTAGCGAGAAGTTAGGATTGGTGGATGTGATTCAGAAACAAGTCCAGGACTTACAGCCGCTGCGAGAGTTGGAGAAACTCTCATCTCTACCTCAGCAGCTGAGTGATCTTTCGAAGAAGGTTTCTGAGCTTCAACTTCAGTACCAACAGAGCCAGTCTTCTTCGACCGCACAACCTACACGGAGGATCTTACCTACTCCACCCACCCGTCAGATTCACTACGTACAGAGCGAGCTAGAGACTCCACATATTGATTGGCATGAGGGTCAGTATCATGCCAATCCCGACCAGATCACCAGCACTGCAGATATGGAGGTTGAGCCACAAGCCACTCTCGAGATTAACGGGATTTGGTATACTCTGATTCAGCAACCGAGTATACCGCATCAGCAGCAGCAGTCGTATGGTCTTCCACAGCATGGACGTCCACATTTCCAGCACCGACAGAATTTCATGCAGCAGCAGTCTCACCAGAATGTTTATCAGAGACCACAATCATACAAGTATCCTACTCATTATTCACAGACATATCCTTATCAGTAGCCGCAGCAATCTTCCTCCACACCGCAAAGATTCTCTCAGTCTTCCACTTCTCAGCAATACATGCCAAGGCAGGAGAGAGGAGCAAGCCAGGGCCACCACATCGAACCTGAGATGTCTTCACAGGCCCAAGCATTAAATCAGATCATGGATATGCTGAGTACGCTCCAGATTGCGCATAAGATCGAGATGGAGCAGGTTAACCGTCGTCTGGACGAGTTAACTGCACCGAAGTCCACTCTTCCAGCCCAGCCTCAGATGAACCCGAACAACAAGAGGAGGCATCCAGATCAGGTAGACACTACATGTACGATCTCTTTTCCTGAATTTTTATCTAACTTCATTCGTCTCAGGATTGGTAGATCACCATGAGCACCTGCTGGAGTAGAGGAGAGGGCAATAGAGGAGCAGGAGCAAATCCATGAGCAGCAAGATTCTGATGCTGAGGAGGAGAACCAGCACGATGATGAGGACCACCTTGAAGATCCAAGAGAAGGGAGCGATGCCGATACAGTTGACATGGACACTGGCGAATCAGATGATGATATCACGCCAGACCATGCAGATACTCCCGATAAAAACATGTCTTTCCCTGTTTTAGAGAGTTTTATACATAATTATGAGTCTCTTGATGTACAAGCTGATTCTAATATCAATAAAAAGTATGATTTTCTCACTCCTAACATTGTCCCTTTTCCTGATGCTTTGGTCGAGAAAGGAAAGAAAAACACCAAAAAGATAGTTGTGACTCCAGAGACTGAAAGATTATTGAAAGATCACATCTTTTTGAAGATTCCACTTCATGATGCCTTGGATCATTTTCCTACACTCAAGAATCAGTTGAGGAACATATGCACTACTCGTAGGAAAAAGAGATCACGAGTTGAGAAGCATATATTGACCAAGGCAACTACGTGTGCGATTCGGAACAAGGTACCCAAGAAGAAGAAAGATTCTGGAGCTCATCATGTTACTTGTCAGATTGAAGATGCTATATTCCATCGTACCCTCTTAGATAATGGTTCCTCGATCAATTTGCTTCCATCCTCTTTGCTTGATAAACTCAAGCTAGGTCCTCTCTACAAATCACGAGCGACACTTCAATTTGTAGATAGATCTGCGAAGAGACCTAGAGGCATGTTAAGGAACATTATCGTGACCGTTCAGGGCTCGCAGTTTCCAGTGGACTTTATTGTCCTAGACATGACATGCCCTATACAGTTACACCTTGCTCCAATCATTCTCGGGAGGCCCTTTTTGCACACAACAAGAGCACTCTTTGATTATGATGCTGGGAGAGTATCATTCCGCACAGACAATGGAGAGATACACATTGAGATGGACAGAGGATGTAGCAGTCCCAGATAAGTATTGTCATTTACTTCAGAGGACACCAGTCTTGCAGAAGATTGCCAGCACATAGATGAGATACAGTTTCTTGATCTTGAGAGCGTTTATTTTGATACCCACGATATCCTACATGAGAATAGGTTAGATCACCTGGTACCTAGTTCTTCAGATGATTGTTCACATACAGAGACATATTTCATATCAGATTCAGATGAGCAGTCACTTGCAGTAGACATCTCAGTGCCGCAGATTGAGAGTACACATATTACAGCACGAGAGTCAATTGATTACATTTAACAGATTATACAGTCTATTCAGCGTAGAGAGTCGGATGATGTGATGCTTACACACATAGACACCTTCTGTAGTCCGACTCCAGAGATACATATTTCAGAAAAGAGAGCCATGCCATGTACAGAGTTCACTTACAGAGGAGGCTCTACTTTTTTAGCCAAGGATCAGTATGCACATACAAAGCAGAAAATTCATTATGACCCTGGTTGAAATGATCTATTTTGTACAGGAATCATGATCATTCTTTTACTTTATCTCATCTTGTACAAATGCTTTTGAACCATTCGATTTCTGGAGATCCGCAACACTTGTATATTCTTCGTAGACCACAATCGTCCCCATTTTTTGCTCGTCTTCTATGCTTAGGATACCAGATCCTAAGTATAGGGGGGGTCGATTGTTCGTTGATTGACGTTTTGTATTTTGTTTGGATTCTTTTGTATATCTTTATTTTTCACAAATCACTGGTCTCTGATTTTTGGCTACACTCTTTTCTATACTTAGGATGCCTTATCCTAAGTATAGGGGGGACCAAGTGATTTCAATGATTTCGTTTTCTTTATTTATTTTGTTCCTTCATTATATATTCTTTTTACTCAGTCACCTCGTTTTTGCTCTTCCGTTATACTTACGATGACCTGATCGTAAGTATGGGGGGGGTTGACTGACTTGTACTCTCTATTCTTTTTCACCCACTTTTACTTAGCACGAGTTATGTCCTCCTTTTTCTCTTTTGACGCTATGAGGACATAGCACAAGCTAAGTATAGGGGGTGTGTATATATTGTATATATACTTTTGTCCATAACTCGTACTTTTATGGATTTTCTATATCTATAAAATCCATAAAAAGTGGGTGAGGGTCAATTTAAAATCCATTTATACATTTATTTATTATTTACAAAATCCTTGTAAATAAGTAAAATATGTTTAAAACTTGAATTTAAAATCTGTAATTAAAATTTAAATTTTAAATTTGTATTTAAAAATTGTATAATACTTATTTAAAATCCTATTTATTAATACATGTGTAAAAATCATTTAATCCCTGTAAAATCCCTTGTAGATAAAATATGTAAAATACATTAGATAATTAACTCAAATAAAATATATCTTGTAAAATTCATGTACAAAAACTTGTTTATAAAATTCAGAAAATCCATAAAAATTTACAAAGTCCTAAAAGTCATAAAAATTAAAAAAGCCTTAAAATCCATAAAAATGAGTAAAATTCAGAAAATATACTTCACAAAAACATGGTTGCATTTGCATTTTTCAGAATAAGTTTGATTTCTGGAATTAAGGATTGAGTCTAGTCTGAAGGATGGAGCTTGATTACAGCCTTTAACTTTCGTTGTAAGGAGCCTAGTTAGGATCTGGAATTTAGACTCTTCAGGTCTTGTGAATTAAAATCTTTGGGTTCCATAAGACCATATTCGGGAAATCAAGTCATATGTGCTTAAGTAGATCATTTGGTGTCATCCATACAACTCTACACCAGTGAATCAATTTTGAACACATGCATCTTGCACTTAGCTCAACTCGCATGGAGTTTCGAAGGGCAGTACATCTTGGTAGTGCATTTCTATCCTTATCTTTGCGGCATTGACATCTAAAGACGGGAGAGATTGGGGTTGCGATAGTTGCTTCGGATGAGGGAAGGATATGCTGACACAATTTTTCTAAGACCTCAAAAAAGGGACGGAATAAAAAGATGCTATATCTGTCGAGACACAAAAAGATGAATGCAGTACAAGCAAACTACAAAGTCAAATCAAATAAGAAGCCACCAAATACGACCACAATGATCCAAGCTTCCACCAAAAATGCCTACACATCTTAGTGGAGACTTAGCTACACCGGTTGAGCTTCACAAGGAGATGCGTCTACAATGGTCACACTCCACTTCTTTTCTCATTCTTCTACTTTCTCTCTATACTCGATTGTGGACATAGCACGAACTGACCTCAGAAGGGAATACCTCCCTCCCTGAGGAAAGAGTAGCTGGATGAGGAAGCCATTGAAGTGTATAGCCGGGATGGACGGTTTCTTCGTTTCTCTTAGCAGGAAGAGCTAAATCAAGTCACACACTGTACAAATTGACTTCAAGGATGATAGAGCAAATACGGATAAGTGAGTCTGAAATAGCTGATGAAGTGATCTTGAATAAGGATTTGTGGAACTTGAGGACTGTTGAGGATAAAATCCTAATCCTAGTTAAGCCTCCGACAAAATGCTTGTTTCAGGCTCGATCGAGTTCTGTCCTTTGTCTGTTCTCATGAATTGGTTTAGGAAAACAAATTCGTTCTAACTTTTTTTCTTTTTCACTTACTTTTTCAAATAAGTGTTTGCTAAGGGACTAGCAAAATTTAAGTATAGGGGGTTGATGAATCCATGATTCATTAACTTTTCTGTCGCATTTTATCTTAAAACCCTTAACAAATGCATGCAAATATTCATTAATTCCCATCTTTTATTCAATCTTCATTCATGAATAAATATTCACTTTTAAGCATAAAAATCATGTAAATAAATAATGAACAAAGAAAAAGAAAAGAAGGCAGATTGGAGATATGTATATATGTACAATATGACTTATAAATATAAATATAACTGCAAGGTATATTTATAACCTAACCTCCGAGACCAAGTCAGCATGGATTGGTAGACAAACCAATAAGTAGGGGGAGATAAGGAAAGAAAACCCTAAAAAAATTAAGACACACTTCATGTACTTCTCACGATTTATCAAATAAATACAAAATTTCAATGATTTTTAATTAATTCATATGTACATATCTTTCACCAAACTCTTTTCCTAATTATTTCTAAAAATGTATATAAAATTATAAAAATAAGTTAAAAATATCACCCTGTATATATGCCAAGAAATCCAGCTTGTAAATTGTCAAAATGTCAACTTCCGAACATCATAACTTCTTCATACGAACTCCAATTTTACTCTACTCACCTTTAAAGTTCATAAAATAAAATTCTCTAATTAATAGATTGGTTTCATCGAATTCGGAGTCCGTTTGCAAAAAGTCGGTTTTAAACCCAAATGACAATGGGGTTTCTGGGCTATTTATTTTATGTAGAACACATTATTTATATTTTTATTAATTTTATAATTTTTAATTATTTTCATGATATTGTATTTTCATCCAATTTATTTTAGAATTTTTGGAGCTTATTTACTATTTTATTAAAATCCAAAACCCTAAATTATAGGTAAAAATGAACTGGATAACTTATACCTATATTTATTAATATATGTAAATTAATTTATTAAAATCCCTAAAAATTCACACAACCCTTATTTATTATTCTAATTTTAAGAAAAAATAAAATTAATATTTAATTATTTATTTATTAAATTAAAAATCCAAAACCTATTTATCTATACATATTTATTAATATAATATTTATATTTCGAATAATATTTATTATTTATAAAAAGTAAATATTCTATAAATTAGACAATTTAATTATATACATTTCTTGTTTTTATACCTATTTAAAATAACACTATTTACTATTTAATATTAAATTTATAAAGAATTTTGCACATCTGGCCAACCAGGTGCTGACACGTGTCAGCACCGGGTTCATCTTCCTTAAGAAGACAATACTACAGTTTGTTCTAACCAACCTTCTTCAACCATTTATCCAGCGCGCCTCATAACTCATTCTGATAATCCAAACCCTTGAAACCCCTCTCCTAATAACCAAGAATCACAACCACCATTAGATCTAGCTTGAAGCTCATGAAACATCTCTATATAAACCTTCAAAGTTGGCAAATCACAACTAACTCGCTCATAACCACCTGAAGCCCAGGCAGCCAATGGCCGACCACTCTCTTCCCCGCCTCGCTCCGCTCGTCCAGGAGGTGACAGCTCCAAACAATGGTGCCCGTGTGAAAGAAGGAACTTTGGGGAGGAGTTCCAAGGTGATAGCTCTGCCTTGCATCGTCGCCTTGCGCACTTCCAGCTCCGGCGAAGATCAGCCGTCGCAGCATCTACCAGAGGTAATACACCTCCACATTCCCAGATCTACTCCTCCATTTTCGTCAACTTTTATCTCGATCGTCGTGCCACGATTAGCATGGCTAATCACGTAATTAGTTAGCCTAATCCTCTCGTTTAGACGCTCAATCGAAATCAATTCCAAATTCATTTCAAATCAATACAAATCATGTTTCCTTTTTCATACATTTCTCACGCACATTTCACTAAGTCTGGAAACAACGATTTTAATCTTGCAAAAACCTAACTCGTTGGTCGATTTCTCGCAAATCGAGCATGCACATATCCTATTTGAAGGATCTTCTTTAATCTGGAGAAATTCCAAAGCATCTGGAGCCCTAAATCATCAAGAAATTTGAGATTCCAAGAAGCCGTAACAAACTCTATCAACCTCCAGGAACAGTGGACCACCATCTTCATCGAGATTCCGCCGCCGCTTTGAGCCATCGCCGCCTGATGTCCACCGCGAGCGAGCTCGAGGGTTAGAGGAGCTAACCCTCTGGCCCCGCCGGAGATCCTAGATCGTCGCCAATTGCCCGTAGAAAATTGGAGAAGAAGCACTCGTCAGCCACTTGCGTCAACTACCTGAAGAACCCAAGAACAGTTGTGTTACAAGCTAGCGACATGTGGAGGCAGCGGACGGCTAGGATCATCGCTCACGTTCTAATCCTGATCATTCATCTGAACAAGTAGAAATCTTACACAAAGAGCCCCAAAGAGTTCCAGATTTACAGAAAGCTCTAAAGTTTTCTAGATATTACATTTAGGTCCCCGCGTAGGGACCTAAATGTAATCTTTCATATTTTTGTTTCAAAACAGTCCCTGTCTGAGGACCAATTTGCATAACTTTGATTCTTTTTCTTGTTTTTATACCCCTGTCCTGCAGGGGAGTTTTGAACGCGTTTTTGACATAATTTTTCGTAGTTATTTTTAGGGTAGTTACGCAACTACCCCAGCAAGTTTTTCAGTAATTTTTTGTATATTTTTGTCATGTTTTCATCAGGTTTTGCTTTGTCGCTAATTGATCCGTTTTGATTTGTTTTCGTGTGTTGTTCAAGCCCGTTGCTCGTTCCCTTTTACCTACTATATAGTATCACATAAATTTCTTATATTTCACCTATTATATAGTAAGTAAATTGTGTGAAAGATATCACTTTGAAAATAAATAAAAATTGGATAAGTATAAAATCAAATAAAAAATTAAAAATAAAACTCCATAAAAATTGTCGCTTTTCCTTGACCGCTTTAAGAAGAGATAAAATAATCACAAATATATTTTATTTAAAAAAAATCAAAATATACTATTCTGCCTCCTTCTGTTCGACCCAGACACACTTCCCTGGTTAAATAATTAGTGTAAGGTTTTTCTTAAAAAAACGATCTTTGTTTGATCGGCTAAGATCCCTTTGTGGTTTTCTACACCGACAACATTTTTTTTTAAAAAGCCGCAAACCGATTTTTAGTTCCATCATTAGGTTCACTCATAAAATCATCAAGTCTACTCTAATTTACATATCGGTCAGTGAAGTGACCTAAGAGAGAAGTGAAGAATGTCGTTATATCAATTGAGGCGTAGGAGTACAAAGTGGACTTCACTGTCCTTGATATGGAGACCCCCAATCATTGGATAAAATCTCATATCGTTCTTGGGCGGCCATTCTTGAGGACCGTCGTGGCAGCATTCGACTACAACATATGAATGATGAAGTTCAGATCTCTAGTCGGAGATTTGAACTTAGAGGTGAAACTTGCAAAATGACAAAACTCGACTCAGAATCCAGTACCGAGTACCTAGAATCTTCAGAGGCGGATTGCAAGATGATCAGCACAGCTGGTATGTGTAGAGAAACTCTAGAAGGATAGAGGGAGACCATCTGATCTGAAGAGAAATTAGTGCACAATGTAGTTTGTCAGGTGTTGCTTGATCTCGTGAGAAAAAAAGAAACATATCTCCTTGATGACTTAGAGATCCCTTTGGATTTATCGGCTCATCCTCTTTCAAAACAATCAAAGGATATATGTGACGAGTAGGACGCATCCTTGGGAGAATTACAACATTTCTTTGATGATTCGACTGCCCATTAAGCAGAATTGGTGGCCAACGCACCACAGTTTGATCCATAATCCACCAACATAGAGCCAAACTCAAATTCCATTAGCTAGACTTAATCGATGATACAGATTTGTCAGATCTGAAACTACTTCCTCCTACACTCAAGTATGTGTTTCTTGTGAGACCCAAATAGAGATTTCCTATAATCATTAGCTCTTAATTAACTACAGAATAGGAGTCCAGGTTGTTAGAAGTTCTTGAGAGGAACCGCAAAGCCATTGGATGGACTGTGTCAGATCTCATGAGAATCAATCTCTCTCTTTGCTCGCACCAAATATATGTTGAGTATAATGCGAGACCTTTCCCTGAGTACCAGAGGAAACTGAACTCTAATCTAAAGGAATTAGTTAAGAGAGAAATTGAGAAATGGTGCAAAGTAGAGTTTATATACCCTATTTCTGACTCCAAGTGGATGGCCCCACTTTATGTTGTCTCGAAAAATCGGGAATTCAGATGGTCACCAATGAAGAGGGGGTAGAATCGCAACACAAGTACCCATGTCGTGGCACATCTGTATCGATTACATACGCCTGAATTTTGTGACCAAGAAAGAACTTTTTCCTCGCCATTCATTAATCAGATATTGGAGAGACTCGTAGGGTTAGAGTTCTTCTATTTTCTTGAAGGATACTTGGGCTACAATCAGGTAGCCATAGCTCTCAAGGACTAGTAAAAGACCACATTCACATGTCCATTCAACACCTACACATTCCGGCGCATGCCCTTCGGGCTCTACAACGCCTTGGGCACATTTCAGCTATGCATGATAGCCATATTTGCTGAGATGGTGCGTGATTTCCTAGATGTCTTTATGGATGACTTCTCGGTCCATGGTGATTCTTTTGATACATGTTTAGTGCACTTGGACCGAGTCCTCAAGAGATGTACAAAGTTCAATGTAGTACTCTCCTGGGAGAAAATCCATTTAGGGTCACGATGGGTATCACGTTGGGTCAAGCTATCTTTAAAAAGGGAATGGCGGTTGACCCTGCCAAGGTGGATGTGATCAAGAAACTTGAGACACCAACCAACATCAAGTCAGTGAGGTCTTTCTTAGGGTATATTTTATTTTATCAAATATTTATTCACGATTTTTTTAAAGATTGCCCTCCCACTGACTAGGCTCTTAAAATAAGACACTGAGTTCATTGTTGATCACAAGTGTCTAAAGGCCTTTGAGCTCCTGAAAAGAAAGACCTCCTGAAAAGAAAGATTTGTGAATCACCTATCTTACAAGCACCTATATGATCTTTTCCTTTTATGATCATGACAGATGCATCGGATTTTGCTTTTGGAGTTGTGTTAGGATAGAGAAGAGATGGGATTCCATTTACGATTCATTATTCAAGCAAGGTTTTGGATCCTGCACAGAGAAATTAAATAGTGACTTAACAGTAAATGCTCGCAGTAGTTTGGGCTCAAGAGAAATTAAAATCATATATTTTGGGCTCCAAGGTGACGATTTACACTAATCACACAACAATCAATTACTTAATGGAAAAGATAGATGCAAATGTGCGTCTTCTTATGTGGATCTTGTTAATCAAGGAATTTGATTCAGAAATTAAGGATAAACATGGAGTAAAGAATGTTGTTGATCACCTTTCGTGAATGAAGCAAAAAGATAATCATGATAACTAACAGATTCGAGAAATTTTCTCAGATGAGTCAGTTTGTGCTATTGACTCACTCTCGTGGAATGACAACACGGTGAACTACCTTATCTCATAGCAAGTTCCTCAGGGTTGGACTAGGAGTAGTATTGACTGACTGAAGTCGGATTCGAGGAGATACCATTTGACGATATGTTCCTTTTCTTTGAGGGGTCAGGTTGCATTTGGCAAAAGTGTATTCCTTAGGAGGAATTCCATAATGTCCTCACACATTGTCATACACTTGAGGCTCGAGGACACCATTGCGAAAGAGAACAACACACAAGGTACTCTAATGTGGATTTTACTGGATGACCTTGTTTAGAGATGTTATTGATTTTGTACGGTCATGCTCGACTTGTTAGAGAATGGGAGGGATTGTTGGATATAGAGATGAGATGCCCATGCAACCGATGAATTTCTGTGATGTTTTTGATGCATGGGGAATTGATTTTATGGGTCCCTTTCCCAACAACAATGGACATCTGTACATCTTGTTGGTAGTTGATTATTTATCAAGGTGGGTGGAGACTATTCCGACCCAGCTGCATATAGCTAAACTGTATGTAAGTTTATCAAGGATCATATCATTGTGAGGTTTGGGGTTCCAAAGGTTTTGATTTCTGATGCGGGTAGCTATTTTGTGAATAGAGAAATGAGATCATTCGTTGGGGAATATAAACTCGAGCATAGAGTAGCCAATCCTTACCACCCACAGTCTAATGGCATAGTAGAGGTTTCTAATAGAGAGGTGAAGAGTATACTTAAGACGGTTCGTCTTGATACGAAGAACTAATCTAAGCTTTTGGACCATGTTCTATAGGCCTATAAGACAATCTACAAGATTCCACTCGGTACTTCACCTTTTAGAGTGATCTATGGCAAGCCATGCCATTTACCCGTTGAGTTAATTCAAAAATCATAATGGGGGATCAAGAAGATTAATTAGATTTGTCACCAGGGGAAGCTTTGTCATGACTTGAATCTGAACGAGCTAGTGGAAATTAGAAAACAGGTGTATGACAATAGTGTGATCTATAAGGACAAGGTCAAGAGATGGCATGATCGACACATAAGGCATAAGACCTTTGTCTCTAGCATAAGGTATGGTTATTTAATGCCATATTGAAGATGTTTCATGGGAAACTCAAATCTAAATGGACGGGTCCCTACATTGTCACAGATATGCACAACAATTGTATTGTTGACATTGCTGGTCTCAGAGATAATACACAGATATTTTGCAGTTAATGGGCAGTTGTTGAAGCATTATGTCGATTCGAAAGAGCATCTAGTCCAAGTTGAGGTCATCAACATCATGCAGAGCGAGCACAATTCAGACATTAGAATACTCTTTAGTCAAACACAAGCTGTACAGATTCATCTTAATTCTTTACATAGTCACTAGTACATTCTCTAGATCTCATCGGACCCCCACCCCTTCTTCCAATGCATAGGCTTACTAGAGTCTAAGAACATGGGGAGTTGATACCCGCTGTATATATCCTTCTCATCCACTTCTTCTCGCGTCTGCCCCATTCTCGCACCTATTCTATACTTAGACTATCCATTGCCAGAGTATAGGGGGGCGAGTCGACTTCTATTTTCTTTTCTTTTTCACTCTTACGCTTAGTCCGAACTTTGACTTCTCTGCTCTTCTTGTGTTTTCATGATATAGCACTCGCTAAGTATAGGGGGGTGTGTATACTCTGTACATATTTTACCCATGGCTTGTATTTTTGTGTAAGTCTATATTTTTTTACGGGGTGGATAACAATCTTGTGTAAAAAAAACATTTTACACTCTTGCACTTCAATCAGCATCTCATTTATTCATGCATTCTTTAGTTGGATGTATCCCTGACACTTACACACTCACACAAGACATGAGAAGTTCAAGGATGCTTTGTTTATGAGGTTCTAAGATTCATAGTTAAATCGGCTTTAGTCACTAGGGTCTACGACTTAATTATTCACGCTTCCTTTGTTTCAAATATGTATGTGCTATATTGCACACTTAGTTTCTTCCTTAAAGAATATTATCAGCACATCACATGCATGACTGCAGTAATGATTAGATGTGTTGGGATTTCATTTGAGTAACTATGATGAGGTATTTGAGTTTGGACCTAATTTTATGATGCTTGAGGATGGGATAAGATCAATGAAGGCATCATGAAACCTGAGTGTCATCACTTTCAACCAGTATGAGAACAACTAATCTCTTGATATCAACATATGTTCCAGAGTTTGATGAAACTAAATAATTGTTATTGATCAGTGTGCACGAACTTGGTAAAAGCAGTGAAGCTAAACAACCATCAAATAAATTTTAAGAGAAGTTCTCTCATTAAAAAAGGCTCTCTCATTACAATTACAAATACAAAGAGCTTCCATAATGGTGAGTGCTCGCAACCTTTTGACAGTGTCCAATTGAACCAAATCTATTAGGATCAGGAGTCGGTCTAACACCCAAAAAAGGCTCTGCATCGCATTGTGATACAAGTTTGGGTGTTGAAGCTCCATTTGATGCTCAAAAAAGACAAACTCGATGTACTCCCCAGAAAACAAATGAAGATGACTCTGAACTCTCTTAATAGACACACTAGTCCAGAACATAAAGTAGAAGTGTTGAGTTAATAAGGAACTCAAGAGGATCCTTGTTCTAATGAGAGGGAGAGAAAAAATTACACAAACCTATGCCCTCCGTCAACTACCCTTCCATCTACACTTTTTAGACCGACAACTAAAGACACACTGGATTGTATGCAAGAACTAATTAATCCCTATGTGTTGAGGATTGGGTTCTTAGAGAGTCTCTTGGACTGGAACCTTGGGTGACATTTTGACTCTACTCTTGTGTCACTACAGTCCACACTTAAATGCGATTTCCTTACTATATATGTAAATAAAGAGAGTCTCAGGACTAGAGAAGCTAGATACCTTTTGGCTAGAGTTTGGTTCAGCTCAGAATTTTGAGAACACTAAAACCAAGAGTTCTTCAATGGATCGAGTTTTGTATTCCACAAGCACAGTCAGGGGTTGGTTCGACTAAATCATTCATTCTCTAGGTTCTCAGCGACGAGAAAGGGTTATATGGGGGGTTGATGAATCTGTGATTCAACGCTTTAAAAGAGGATAATTAAGCTCAATTCTCCAAAAATCATTGGCATTTAATCATCTAAATTACATAATTATCATTCATGCATGTGTAAATAATATATGCATTTTATCATTCTTCAAATGAGGAGACAAGAATTCAGTGTACAATTGAACTATAAAATAGCTAACTTCATTGATTTTTAATGATTTTATTCAAATTCCAAATAACATGAAGCCAACTGCATTCTGTATATATCATTGACCATAACGAATGAAAAATACAGAAAGTACTACAAAAATGATTAACAAATAAACCCAAATCCTAATTTAGGACAAACAAACAAAAATATTGATATCTCTCTCATACAATAATCGATTTCACACTACTCACTTTTTAACTAATGCACATTCAAATATCTTTAAAACAAGACCACGTTCAAAAGAATTGGAGCTCATTTGTGAAAGTTGGGTTTTGGGCCTCTTTTGCGCACTATGTATTTTAGATGATTTTGACCTGACATTTTATTTTAATAATTAACTCTTTTTCTATTATTTATTTCTAATTTATTTTCTTTGATAAAAGTTTTATTAAAATGCATAAATCTAAAATAAAACAGAAATCAAAGAGACTAACTGACTCGACATTAAGACTTTGTACATAAGTCTTCTTTATTTTATTCCTTTATTTTCTTAACTATTATAAAATAGATTAATATGTAAATACTTTTTTATTTTATCTGATTTTTATTTCTATTTAAAAATGACAAAAGAACAGAATACAAAAAATAAGTATTTTATAGGTTTGAAGTACCACAAAAAATATCACTTTGTACATATGAATTATTTTGGTTTTAATCCCTTCACAAAAGTTGTAGATCTCATCGAGACAAACAACTTCCATGAAGAATACTTTTTGATTTGACCACGTTTACTATTTTCTATTGATAGTTCTTTGTATTTACTATTTGATTTTTCTGGCGCGACACATGGCACCTCCTGGAGCCACCACGTGTCATCGCCTCATCACCCCACTTAACTTTCTTATCCTCATCTTTTCTGAACTATTGGATGAAGGGGATTTGATCCAATGACCTACCTTAATATTTTTATTATTCTTTTTTATTTCTTTTAAAATCCTCGCCACATGTGACATCTGTGACCATTCGATCTCGGCTGATCGAACATCCACGACATCGTCCCTTTCCTCCCAATCGATACCCCTGATCTCACGCTTCCTTCCATTCTCGACCAATGTTGCAATATCCAATCATGTTCATGCGGTCTACCTATGCCCCCACGAACCCTAGCCACCCGCGCCTTAAAACGATTGCCTTCACCCCATCACGCCCGTATCCGCCAATACAAGCATCTTCGGGAGCCCAGGAGCTGGCTGGAAGTGACAACTTTGCTAGCCAAGCCACCATCACGCCCACATCTTTGTTCCCCCTTGCAACATCTCACTTTGAAACTCATCTTCCATCCTTTGCTATGCCACCCCCACTCCACCATATTCATCTCCTCCTCCACCATATCTTCTCTGCTCCGCCTCAGGCTACGGGTCCTGCAACTCCACCTGCCCCCTCCTTTGATGGCCCGAGCAATGAGCACCGGGGGCTCCATCATCATCGATGCCTCCGGGAGCCATCAAAACCTTCATCGCTCCTAGAGCCATGCCTCAGCGCTTCCATCTTCATCACCGCCTATTAAGAGCGCCCATGAGCTATCGCTGCGCCACTTCTCAACCACCGAGAAAGTGTCTCCTGAAGTCCATTACCGTCACCCACCGCTCCAGCAGGAGTTCATCCTCAATGTACGGGCAATGTTAGATCATGAACAGTCTCTCATCTAGGCCATTAAAATATCTCCTATTCTAAGTCGCGGTATTAAGGCTTCATCACATATCAGAACTACTCCCGAGCCAACTTTTCGAGCCTCCAGCCTTGGTCTACCTAGAGCAACCACCACGTGATGAGTGGAGGTTCGACACCAAACTACAACCCCACACTTGAAGAGACCAGCTCCCATTACTCGCGCATGTATTGGAGGAAAGATTATATCCGAACTCCTACTACATTGGGTATTTTCATTGAGATCCCAATTGCCAGTACCTCACATGCCGACGCACGTGGCCTCAAGCTTTTTACATAAATACCCTCGTGGGTATAGGCATTTACATTCCAGTCTCTGTGCATACTTATTCCAATCATTTGATTTCTGTAATTGCATTCAGAACCCTGACTTTGTCAACTATTTAAACCTCACCATTGCATCTTTTATTAAAAAAAATTATACCTTGTAGAACAACTATTTCTTAACATTGTGTCAAGTGATTTATAATTTTGCGATCTGTGGTTAATTAATAACAACTCTTATTGAGTAAAATTACATAATTTACCCAATTGATGCTCTAAAATTCATAAATATATAACCATAGCTTTTAAAATTGCCAAAAATTCAAGATTAATAGAATTAGTTGTATTCCACTTTTTCCCAAAATTGTCTCATTTGCATGCATAGATTGTCCTTCATAAATCTTTTTAAGATTTCAGAAATTAATTTTAATAGATTAGAAATTTAATATTTTTACAGTTTAGGATTTTTCCTGGATTGATCATTATCACATCTCAGATAATTTTATCTCCTAAAACAATTAGGTTAGACATTTATCAATATTAATTTATTGAAAATCACATTGTTTGCATCGTTTTATTTATTAAAAAATAATCTTGCTTTGAAAAATTCAAAAAATTAAAATTTCTTAATTTCATTAATTTAACATCTCAACAAAATTTCATAATTTTTGGACTCCGTTTGAATATACATTACATTTTAGTCCCAAAAATTGGCCCAATTGCATATGCATCCGTTAATTTCTTAAAAATACCAAAAATATTTGCTTTGAAAATCATGCATTAAATTTGATAAACTTAACTAGGTTGTTTTTTTGCCTCCTTGAGTCGACCCTGGGACTTTCCCTGATTAAATAGACATCAAACCACATTGTGTCTAATCAATTAATTCATCAAATTGTGTGGTTATTTTCTGATTGATCTCTCATTGCCCGACTATAATGAATCGACATATATAATTCGCGAGAATTAAGAAGGCTATTTTGGAAATCATTATACCCTGGGCAATTACTGTGACTAGTTGCTCCCGATTGCATGAGATGCGATCTTCGCACTTCCATGATGTTCTTAATGTTTTTTTCCCATAACGTTCAAGTGGTATCAGAACCAGGTTGAGGTCTTGGATATTATCCATAACCCTAGGTGAACAAGTTTTTGTAAATCATATGTACAAGCACTCGTTTTTTTGCATTGGATGCAAGTTTCGAATTGATTTTTTGCTAAAATAAAATGCTTCTACATATGAACTGTTTGGGAGTGGTTTTTGGTTACTAAAATGTAATTAGAAAGTTTCAATACAAAACAATAGCCTTTTATTGGTACCAAAAGTGCATGAATATGATTCGAAAAGTTCCCACCGCGATGTTGTTTATGCATGTATTCACAGATCTGTAAGATTTTTTTTACTTTTTAATCATGAAACATGAAATAAACATGGATAAAGTAGAGAATCGAACCTGCAAGCTGCACGGATTTATTTCGCATGATTCCGATTCTGTTTGCCCTATATATTCCATATTTAGTGGACATGGGTCATATGATAATTAGATTATCAAATCTCTTTGCTTAATGTGTTTTATCTTTCATTGAAAATCATGGAAATTATGAATTTACCTTGAATAATTTGATGCCGAATAATTATGAAAATATTTGACTAATTATAATTGGCCGTTGAATTTATGCTTCCTAAAAACCCTAGTTTATCCTACAATAGTTGTAGCATAACTTTTACATGCAAAAGCAAGAACATGTTTGCTTGATATGACTAGAAATTTAGGATTCCTAAAATTTTTAAAGATGCCTAATTATCTAGGTGACTATTATATGTACCATAATACCAGTCATAAAAGTTAATCGATGAAATCACAAGTACATTGCCATTATTTCGTGTCGTTCTCAATTGGAATGGTGAAGGTGTCTACTCCGGGTACGTCGGCTTGGTTTACTAATTACCGCATTGCATGCCCAAGAAACGTTCCCTCCCAACATAACTCGTGTGCACTAGCTGGCTCCATTTTTGAGGAAAGAATAATATGAGTGAGTCAAGTTGTACTCTAATTATTAAAATATAAAATAATTTGTAATAGTGAGAGCTTATACTATATAGTAATATCAAGCAAAGCTTTGTTATTTGTTGGTTTATTGATTGGATTGATAATTTATTTAATATGAATAAATTAATTAGATCTAGTTAAAATAAACAATCTATAGTGAATAGAGATGTAATTCCCTTGGATGAATTGATTATGTGAGTATAATTCACAATAATTAATTAAAATTTGAATGGGATATGGAGGATCATATAAATGACATCCATGGTCTCCCGTCAAAGAGAAAGGTTTCGTCACCATGGATTGTAGGCTGGAGATGCTTGTCTAAAGTGACAGCTCCTATATACAAACACACATGGATCATGCTCTTTGCTTCTCAAAAGAGTACGTTTATATGTGTAATGAGCCCAATATCGGACCCACATATTATTGAGACGATATTGGATTGCACATAGTGAGTTCTATCCAAATTGACGGTTGATTCAATTAAAAATGGGTCAACATCACCTTAGGGGTAGTGGGCTCGAGTGTTAAATATTGAATTGGGAAATTCATATTGCACTTGTGAGGTGAAATGAGTTCTCGCTTTTTTTTATTTGAGTTGTTGTTTCTCATATTATTGGGATGTAACAAAGGTAAGAAGGAAATCCCAGATCTTGCTTGAGATATAATGGTAAGTATGTATCTTTCTTTGAAAATAATAAGGGAATGAACTTCAGAGTTGACAAGGCAGGAGAACTTTGATATAAAATCCTTAATCAAAGTAAAATATGTATTTATGCAAATTATCTTATTTCAAATATCCTATATAAAACTGACTCAAAACTATACTCTATAATAACCAATAAAATATTATGGATTGTACACATGATCAAGATATTGTACTTGTAGTTGGATACATAATGTATGTGGTTGCAATATGAAAGTTTCCTCGTAATAATGAAGAATGACAAATAGACAATAGGACAACAATTGTGGGTTTGCATGCCTCTATAGTCTTGATCTCTTATCGAAATGTACTTTGGAAGTATCATGTCTATGATTGTTGTATTATCGAAAATCCTTATAAAACCTACGAAGATGTTTTAGAAGACATATGTGCTCTCAATATATAATCATGAAAGACATGGTTCACTATATTATGCAGAATGGTGGCTCGATAAGAGAAGATGTACTCAAAATGTTTGAGTACCTGCCTGATCCAAAGTCTTTAAGAGCTAAGGTGAATGTAGATATGATGAGTATCAGCATTCTACTATCTATAATCTAATCATTCACGAAGCTTCAGAATATTCATATTGTATGAATTGAAGGCATCATGTATGAATGTTAAAATGCTCTTATATTAAGAATTTTTTAGGTCAACATAAGATATCCTTTGTCTTTAGCAATGGTTGCTTATAGATGAAGGGAGCGTAGTGGAAGCATGGGTCTAACCAAAGTGTGAAGGAAAGTCAAAGAGTTGATTGTACTTTTGTATTTTCCACACATATGTCATCCAAAGAGTTGGATGAATGCCAATACTACAACAAGTTTATGTATTCATTGTATTACTATCTAGACTATCTAGGATCCTTAGAGAAGGACTCAGATAGTCTATCGACATATTTTTCATCTACATATTAAAATTAAAATTGACTTGCTTATTAGATAAGATCAAAGTCTAATAATTGTATCTCATTCTTCTAATAACACTTGCAATTAGTTGCATATATTTTATTAGACTAGAAATTTGATCTTGAGGTTTAATAGTCATCGACAAGGATGTTGATGCAATTGTTGCAAAAATCTCCATTGGAGAGATAGACTACAAATTTTCAGTGGCAGATCCCTTAGTTTTAGAGAATATCTCCACGACCTATATATTAGTATAAATTCATTTTTTATTTCTAAATGTTGGAAATGAACATGCATTCTGGAATAGCCCTATCATAAAAAGTTATGATGAATATATTTCAAATAGTAATCTAACAACTAGAGGGCTCTATTAAATTAGAATATTAATGAATGGTTCACTATCATTTCTAATAGTGGAAATTTAAACTTTAAAAGATCAATAAGGGGACAAAGATCATTTGAAAATGATCTGACATCAAGCCTTGGACATATGTCTATTGATGTGATCAATAGACTAGTAAGATATGAAACTTTAGACTATCTTAATTTGAAATCTTACATACTTATGATATTGTATTAAAAAAGTAAAATGTCTGATACACCCTTCTCTTAGAATGCTTTTAAATGCCGTGGTATTCAAGATCTCATATATATTGATGTATGCTGATCATCTTTATCACAACAAACATTAATGATATGTGATATCGATCGATGATTTTTTTGATATGAGATTTCTTCCCTTCTACATAGAAACCTTTGAAATGTTCAAAGATTTCACAATTTTGGATTAGAAACAAAGTTTGAAGGAAGATGAAATGAATTTGATCTAATCTAGGTAGCAAGTACCTACTAGATGAATTCGGGGAATTCCTTCTGGTGAAAGGAATGCCATTCCTATCTCACTACTCCTAATACACCAAAACTCAATAGATTTGTAGGGAGATGCAATTGGACAATGTGTGACATGATTTGATCAATGATGAATATTAGTATAATTACCTATTAGTTTCCACGTATATATGTAGTAGACACTACAATATATATCCTTAATAAGATTCCATGCTGATCTGAACCCAAAAACCCTCATAATATATGGTTTCGAACCTAGCCTAGTGTTGGATACTTGAGAATTTAGGGTTACTTGGTCCATAACCATGTCATAGATGCAAGTAAGGTGGAATCTAGCATTAGAGAGTCCTACTTCATTGGGAATATAAAGGACGGTATTGGATACGTACTTTATGACCTTGAGATTCTTAAAAGATTTCATCTCTAATGATATGATTCTTAGATGATGACTTTATTGAGAATCAAGATAAAAACGAAGTAAATGAACTCGTTGAACCTTCAGAAGATAATGGGGCTCCTAAAATTAGAAACAAAAAAGACAATTCAATATGAAATACTCATACCTCTTTAAATTAGTTTGAGGGTGGATTCCATGTGTTAATTAAGTCTGACAATGATCTGACTTCATATGATGAAGTTTCTAAGGATCATGACATGGAAAGATGGATGTTAGCAATAGAGTATAAAATAGACTCCATATATAAGTGGTGTTTATGTACCCTCGAGGATTCACCTATAAGGGTAAGACACATTAGGTGTAAATGGATCTTCAAGAGAAAGCGGGAACCTGATGAGAAGTCAGAGACCTTCAAAGCATGGCTCGTATCCAAAAGCTACACATATAGAGAAGACATCACTTGCGATGAGACTTCCTCTTCAGTGGCTATGCTAAAATGCATCAGAATACTGCTAACTATAGCCACACAACATGACTTGCCATATAGATGATAGAAGTCAAGTTTTCATTCCTCTATGAATACCTCACCGAGTACATTCATATGAAGTATCCCCGTGGCTTCATGGTTGAGGAAGGCAAGATGCGCAAGCTAAAGGAACTCCATCTATAGACTCAAATAAGCTTCTTGTAGTTGGAACACTATATTTGATGAAATTATAAATGTTATGATTTCAGATAGAATCTTTATGAACCATGTGAAGCTTAGTGGGAGTGCCATTGTGTTCATCATGCTAAATATTGATAAAATCCTAATCATTTGGAATGATATAAGGATTATAATGAGTGTTTTATGATCTGATTGTTCTATATCATGAGATGAATGATCTTAAGGATACCTCTTAGATCTTAGTTCTGAAAATGTCCAAAAGAAAAGAGGAGAGGGTATTGGGATTGTCACATTAGTGGTATGCTTTGGACATATTCCATTTTTTTTGAAAAACACCAAGAAAAACTTCTTTCCCTTGAGATATGGTACTAACCTATCTTAAGGGATAACACCTCATAGAGTTGAAGATATGAATACCAAAGTTACATGCCATAAGTGCATCAACTATGGGAAGTTCAGTGTATAATAGATGTATACAAAAGGTCAAATGTCCGCCAGGCAGTGTGAGTAGTAAATTGTTGCTAATCCTACTATGGAGATAAAACACATGATTGCAGTAATAACAATATCTTCAAAGGTGGCAAGACTTTTGCGATAGTGATTCCAAAGTCTTATATTCAAGAACTTAAGACTTTAGATAGTGATCTAAAAGGTCTTAACTGTAGATGCCTTTTAAGACTTAAGACTGGGTCATAGACTTAGAAGATAAATATCTCCAAGAATAAGGGCATTCTGATACGGATAATAAAAATTCCATACTATTATAACGATTATTGAGTTGTAGTGTCAAAGAAACTATAACTACTTTAACAAGATTGAGTATGGTTGCATAAGATGCAACATTTGCAATGGATGCGAGGACTGTTACTAGGAGATATGCAAGTATCATAGAAGGACTTGGCATAGTCTCTTACGAACAGAGTGACTTGTTAGCTTACCAAGATATTTTTCTAAATAGTTTACGATTAGCACATGAGTGTGGGTTTAAAGATTAGCACGTTAATGACTCTCTGGGCTAGTGGGAGATTGTTGGACATGCGAGCCCACGGTAAGCCATTTTGCAATAAATGTTATTGCAAATTCATTCCTCAGTCTGAAATGAAGAATAACTAATTTGTATAATAGGTCACTGATGAATCCATGATTCGTCATCTCTATGTATTGATCTTAGCAAACTCCTTGAGTAAAATCTCAAACAAATGTCCATAAAATCAATAAATTAATAAAGTAACTCTTGTATATAAAATACACTAATTATTATATATTATATTGTACAAATTAAATTAATAACAAAAAGCTGTAAAATAAAACAGTTTTTCACCTATAAATAGCCCAAACTTCTTGTATTTTTAATAATTTTATTTAAGTTCCTTTTTGGCTAATTCTTTCTTTGAGTTGTTTATAAAATGTATATCAAATACAAAAATAAAAAATAAATTTCACCGTAAATATATACTCCTAGATCACAAAGAGAATAAGTCGTAAAGTCCAACTTCCCGTCCAAATTCCTACTCCGTATGAACTCCAAATTCACCAAACTCACTTTTAAAGTTTAAATTTGAAAAATATCTATCCAATGAAAGTGGTTTCATTAAAATCAGATCTAGTTTGCAAAATTTAAGTTTTGGAACCTCATTGTATATTGTACATAATGCAATAAATGTGACTTTGATCTTTTCTTGTATAAATCTAGCCCTTATTTATTTTTTTCTATTAATTACTTTATTGTATATTTTAATAAACGAAATTATTAAAAAAATCAAAAAAAAATATTTTGTTGTTGAAAATATGGCAAAGTGACTTTGAATATAATGTACATATTTTTCTTTTTTTTCATTTTATTATTTTTCTTAATTACTAAAAATCCAAAAAAAAATCTTTTTTTATTTTATTTTGTTTATGGTGTTTTATTTTCTTTTTATTTTGTAAATGTCTTTTATTAATTATACAAAAAATTAAATTAGAAAAGTAAAACAATACTGTACAAATGGTCTATTTTGTTCCTTATTTTTCTTCTTTTTTTTATTAATAACTTTCCCTTTATTATATTTTATCTTTTTATTTTTAGCAGTCAACTTTATTTTATTTTCTTTTCTTTATTTAATTTTCATTCTCTACTATAACATCCATCTTCTTCCTTTAATCACGAAGTCTTCATCTAACCTCCCATTCAACTCCACCATTTCATCTAACCTCCCATTCAACACCACCATTCCACCATCTTTTCTAACCTCCATTTTCTTCTCTTTTTATTCATCTAATTCTCCTCAATATTTCCTTTGATCCACCTTTATGTGAGAGATAATCGAGTGCTACGACCACCCGTCTCGGTGACAACGACCAAAGAAGTAGAGCGACGACTGCCTCCTCTCCAGTGAGATCTGTTGGCATTTCGGCCAACATCGCAGCCATCACCATGCGCTGCTCTAGCTAATCGCTCGTCGGGGATTCGAGCGAAGACCGTGCTTCTCGCGAGCACACCATAGGCACTCATCTCCATCTTTAGGTAACTTCATTTTCTTCTTCTTATTATCATTAGTCACAAATTTTATTTTCCTTATTTTTTATTACATCAAATCTCCACCTCCACATCTTCATTTGTTCTACATCCATCGTTTTCTTCCCCACCATTTACCAACTTCATTTGTTCTTAGTTTAAAAAAAATAAAAAATCAAATCATAACAGAAAAATTTAAAAATTAATTAAAAATTCTAAAAAAGAGTTAGCAGCACATGTCAGATCCCCCTTCCCCCACCACTGGCCACCGCCGCCAGCCTGCATCTCCTTCGGGCCTGCAGCCACCACCGACCCTCCACCACCGCGTACAACGTGTGCCTCCAAGCATCCCCATGAGCGCCCCCTGCCACCTCGCACGCCACCACTCTTCCAACCTACAACCACATCCTCACGTAGGCCCTCCATCGCCACATTCTCTGCCACCTCCACCTTTACGCATGCCCTCCACCACCGTGCCAGACTCCACCACCATTGTCGCCAAGAAATCGACGACCACCCGCCGTCGGTCTTTCCTCCTATGCCCAAACCGCCTACAAACACAAAGGAGAAGGTCCATTTTTTGATTATTTTTTATTTTTGTAAAAAAATGCATTTTACTTTTTCTGTTTTCTTTATTTGCAAAATAGTCCTTGTGCATAGTTTGTTTGTAATTTTTGATTTCAAAAATTGCACGGATACCACTATGTTCAGGTGTTAATTTGGATATCATTTTAGCATAATTTAATTTAATGAAAAATGTCATATTGTTGAGCAACTAATTCTCTATCATTTGGCTATTTATTTGTATTTTTGTTAGCTTTAGGTAATTAATTAAATTGTATTAGTGAAAATTTTCTTATTTTACCCACTGCGAGGTCTTAAATTCATATTTCATTCACGTACGCTTTACAAATTCCTCAAAAATCAGAAAGATGTGTTCGTATGTGATTTAATTTGTTAACAAATTTCATATAAATTGGAGTTGTCTTGTGCCTTAAATAAATTGTAGAGTAATTTCAGCAAATGATTTAGTTAAATCTACACATTATTTTTGTGAAATTCCAACTCTTTTGGATTGCATATTAAAATAACTTGTGGAGATAATTCGCTATCTGGCTAAATTGATAATATGATTTATTAGGAATTAAATACTTAGAGTCACTCTTTTTGTATTACAAAATACATAAAAAAATCATATTTTGTCCAAAAGTTCCAAAAAAATATGTAGCCTCATTTCATCATGTTTAATTTTCATTGAAATTTTCATAATTTTTGCATTGTGTTTGTGTGAGAAATTGCTTAAAAACCAATAAAAAGCGTGTATTTTTCATTGTTGCATTTTAACCCTTAAAATTTCAAAAAAAAATGTATTTTGCATTCATCACTAGAATAGGTTTCTATGAAAAATATAATTTATCTAAATTAGATTAATTTCACATTAAAATAAATTTGGCTAAGTTGTGTGTTTTAAACATAGTTCAACTGAATTTTGTATTCGCATTCAATTTGCATTAAAAAAAGTTGCATTGGAAACCTAGACCTAATGTTCTGAATTAATCTAAAGTTGTTCCTTTGCCTCCCTACGTTCAACCCCGGACTTGCCCATGATATACATTTAAATTGAGTACTCTTCACACAGACATTTGATTCGGTTCTGATTAATTGGCCGAGTGTCGTGCTACAACGAGTACTAAATAATATAACTACTGAGGCCGACCCATGTCAGATGGAACTATTCCCAGGGAGGAAAATGCTTAGGGATTAATTTAGAAAATAAGATTTAGGTTTTCTCTCACTCGAGTAGTCTGACCCCGAGCCACTTTGTAATTAATCCATTTTTTCCTTTTCATTCATTTTTATTTGCTCATTTTCATATATATTTTGATATTATCTCTTTAATATAATTCCAATTTCCTTGCGAGGGCCTAGTGAACTTGGAGTGCATCAGAGGTCGACGGACATGATGCGTGCCGACTGCTGAAGATCAAGGAATTTTAATTTATTTTGAGAGAATTTTCATTTTTGTAATTTTTTGTAATTATTGTGTTGTAATAATTTAGGTAATTTGCTCATTTACAGCGACTCTTGTTTGAGAGCTCATGTGTGTAAAAAGAGACTCGGACTTTATTTTGTGGTGTGTCGAGACTTGTTTCACTCTTCGGTGAGGGTGGGGCTCGACTTGAGTGGCAAAATTAGGGTTAGGCACACAGTATTGTAGCATCAAATTTGTTTGTGCCCTTCGTAATTTAGGCCACACATATATTAGAAGATTTACACATCTTATAAGATTCATAATGACATGCACATAGACACGTACTACTTAGCTCAAATTAATTCCATTCTTCCTCACTAATAGTATAAACTTTAAGTGTGGTTTTCTCGATCTTCATGCAACTAGTGTAAATTTAAAAATTCAGTTTTGCATAACAGGTGGAGAGTGTTGGGAGCCACTGTAAGTATACCTTCTTCTGAGCATGCATCATCATTTCACATTTGCATTCTGATTTTCGATTCCTCTCTTGTTTTACAACTTATGATTAAAAAGGAAATTGGGACTGAATGGTATACAAGCTTTGTTGTGCCTAGATTAAATTTCAAGTGACAACCTAACTCTAAAATAGGGACTGAATTGACCAGATTGATTAAAAAAATTGGAATTAAAAGAACCTTGTTTTACGGGTACATAAAGCCATCATTGTCTGAATTTACTAGTAAGTAAGTGAGAGATGACACTAGGATAGAGCCAACCAGGATTATCGTATAGACTATTGGTTCTACAAAAACGATTAGCTACTTCTCAGTAAGGATCTATGGGTAGCCGGTAAACGGTCCGGATTTCCTAAGCAGAGTGGGTGATTTAGAGGACACCGTGCAGAGCTCCCTCCTCAAGTAACGGGTAGACATATTTATACGGTCTGTACTTACTCCCATACTAGCTCAAAGTGGGTGCAACTAGTCATAAGAATAGGGTCAGTCTGTAGGGAAATACATGCACCTAACAACTCATTATTTTTCAAAGAGTGAATTTATCAATTACTAAAATTGACAAGATAATTTGACAGAACCTTTATGGCCCTCACATGTGGAGTTGGTGAATTTGAGGGGTTTGAATTATGTTTGTATTGTGAGTGTTTACTCCACACATTTATATGCATCATATAACTAGCGCCTCATTGAATATCATGTCCTAAATGGTTCTTTTGATATCGAAGATGACTAATTAGGAGGAAATTTATTCATTATTCATGAATCTCTCATTGAACCCTAAAAGAAGTACATCTTCAAAGGTCCCGACGCAACTTCGTCCAATCTGGACTCATGACCCTCTTGAGCCCATGATCACTCACTCTCGGGATGGTCACTCTTAAACCATTTCCTTTCTCTCCTCCAACCTCATCTAGGAAGACCTTCACCTCGGTGAGAATATCTTCATTCCTAAATCCTTTTCTAATCAAGACCAAATTGTTGATGTAGGTTCGAAATAAGATTCGAGTAAAATGCCTAATAAAATGAAAGAAGAGGAAGAAGAACACCCCGAGGACCCCATGAAGATGGTACTAACCAGATTAGCTGCATTTGAGTAGTCACAAGCATTACTTCAATCTCGGCTAGGACAACTCAATGTTGGGGTCGAACCACCAATGGATGCGTTGTACTAGCCCTGATAGTACAGAATTCAGAATTATTTAAGTCCGGTAGAATCAGTAGTCAATTTTGAGTTGAAGTTGCAGTTCCTAAACCTGTTGCCGCATTTTGATTGGAAAGCTTATGAGGATCATATGCATTCCTTAAGGGACTTCGAGCTTGTCTGCGCTAACCTTAGACATCCTAATGTTATCCATGATCATATTAGGCTTACAACCCTTCCATTTGCCTTGTGTGGCAATGCCGACTATTGGGTGAAAATTCTTGGAGGCTCAGTCAACACTTATGCCCAGTTTAAGGATCAGTTTTTGAAGAAGTTATACCCCCTGAGTAGGAAAACATGATGAAGACGCACATTACGAGCTTTTCCTAACTGCCCCATGAAGCCTTCTGTGATGCCTGGGAAAGGTTCAAGGACTTCCTGCAGAAGTGTCCCTGTCATGGACTAGATGACAACATCTTGGTTCAATCATTCTTTACTGGTATTAACCCTAAGATGCAGGGTTTAGTGACCGCTGTTTGTGGAGGAAGCTATACATAACGAGGATCAGATACCATATGAAGGGTATTCAAGCATATGGATGAGACTAGTCTCTCATAGATCACCAGCATGACATACACACAATCCCCCAGTTCACTTTCATCTGGAGGGGGAAAACCAGTGTAGTCGATCTCTCTCAGGACGTGATCCCTAGCATGGGACTCCTTACGGACACTTACAATATTCCATAGGATTGATAGGAGGATTGATGAGTTAGATCGGAGATTCTCCAAAATTCCAAAACAAATGTAGGATTTGACTGAGAAGGCATCTAAGATAAAGATACCTGACGTGACTGCACCCGCTACTCACGTATATCGAGTTCACCTTGTTCAAGAGCAGATGGTGTCAGGGCAACATCAGCCGTGGGAGCAGGACTAGTCCTACGCCCATTCTTTCCAGCATCTCCATCCATCAACAGAGATAGTTCAGGAGGAGCCTACACCGGTTTGGGAGGTGAACGGAGTATGTAGTACAAGAACCATGTTCTTATACTGGCTAAAGTGCTGACACTCAGGTTTCATGAAGCCTTCATTGATTTTATCCCATCCTCGAGCATCATTAAATCATGTCCAAACTCAAATCCCTCATCCCAGTTCCTCAAGTGAAATTTCAACTCATCTCATCATAACTTCAGTCGTGTATGTGAGGTGTTGATCATATTCTTAAGGTAGAGACTAAGTATGCAATATAGCACGCAAATCTTTCAAACTAGGAAAATGTGGATAATTAATTCAAAGACCCTAACGACTAAGGCCGGTTAACTCAAAATCTCAAGACCTCATTATTAGTGTGTTTTATTTACAAGAGTCATTTTTTTAATTTATTGATTTTATAGACATTTATTTGGGACTTTACTCGGGGATTTTGTAATGATCAAGATATTGAGATGATGAATCACGGATTCATTAGTATGGTATACTCAAGACCCTGCCAGGCAGGGAAGTACGGGGGACCGACAGACCTACCAGCATCCCTTGACCTTTCACAACACCGCATTCACCCCTGCACCACTTCCTTCACAGTAGAGACTTGGATTCCGATCACCCCAACAACAGCGACAGTAGTACCAACAATATGGCTGACAAGGTCGTTACTAGGTACTCTAGCCGGGCCTGCAATTTCAGCGGATATCCCAGCACCAGTAGAGGCAGTTCTCTAGCCAACAAAGCTAGTCTTCTTGTTTTTCTTACTAGTCTTATCCCATTCCTTCTTCATCTCATCAAATGTACGTACAACAACAAATACTCGATGAGCTTCATTCCTACAGGAAAGAAATTCACAACTTACGGGTGGATGTCAACCTCCTGTCCAGATGGCGAGACGAGCAGTGTGCACCCTCTACCTCGATCCTAGACCAAGTTCAGGCTAACCCCAATAGCTTGAACCGATCTGGTTCTCAACAATACTTTGGTCAGGTATACTATTCATCATCTCCTAGATCTGAACATGAAATTCTTTCATGTGATGAATCTAATCACATGTCGCTCAAGAGTGGAAGGATCATGATTGTACCTGACTGGGTGAGGGACACGAGGAGGGGCATCTCTAGAGCTCTACCTGAGAAGTCTTCAAAGGACGAGGAGGAGAGGCAGCATATTCTGGAGCCCCATCATCACTATTGAGGATATCTACTCAGGGAGTCGAGAAGCGAAGGAGAGCACGTATGCAACATTAGTGGCATGAATATACTTCCATATGGAGGACCATGCTCCTCCGATTGTGGTTGTACCACTTCAGCTTCTATTCCACAACCTATAATAGATAATTTGGATTTTGATTCCATGTTGCATTAAAAATATTCATGTATGAAGAACCCTGTTTCCGTTAATGCCAAGAATGATCTTTCAGTTCGTGATACAGATTCTTTATCTTCTTTTTCTCTAGCTTCAATCCCTTTCCCCCATTCTCTTATGGTAAGAAAGCACATTAAAATGAATCAGAAAGATGACCTCGATATGACACGGTTTTGTAAGGAAAATATCATGGTAAATGTACCATTTGATGAGTATATGGCTAACCATATTGCATTCCAGAAATACCTTAAGATGAGATGCACATCTACTAGGGTTAGCATGAAGAAAAAGAATCAAAATGTGAAGACACACGTCTCGTCAGTAGCATCAATCTATTAACTCAAGAATTAGATATTGCCAAGGAAAAAGAGAGACAAGGCAGCTCACTATGTGGAGAGTCGTATCGACAACATCACATTTGCAAACACACACTTGGATAATGGTTCATCAATAAACTTACTTCCCATATCATTATTAAAAAAATGGAGTTGAGACAACTTCACAGATATAGAGATTTACTTAAATTCGCAGATGTTCAGTGAAGAGACCTAAGGAAGAAGTGAAAAACATCGTTATCTCGATTGAGGGTTAGAACTATCAGGTTGACTTCACAGTCTTGGACATGGAGACCCCCAATCAATGGAGAAAATCTCATATCATTCTCGGGCGGCCCTTCATTATGACTGCATGAGCAGCAAATGATTATGGTACGAGAATGATGAAGTTACGTTCTCCAGGTGGAGAAGTGAACCTTGAGATGAAGCAAACCAAGTGTCAGCGACCAAATTCAGAGAGTAGCATGAAGAACTCATCTTTAGAGGCAGATTGCAGAATGATTAACACAGTTGGTATTTGGAGATAGGTTCCTTCAGGACAGAGCGAGACCCTTTCATCTGGAAAGGACATAGTGCATGATGCAGTTTGCCAAGTGTTGCCTGATCTTGTTAGTGATTCATCTAGCTATTCATGTGATGACGTAAAGACCCATCTGGATCTGTTAGATCCATCCCCTTCGGAATGGTCATGGGATATAGATGACGAGTCAGACGTGGCTATTGCCGATTGCTTGGATATTTTTAGGGGTCTGACTCCCGATACTTCTGAGTTGGTGACAAGAACTACACAGTTGAAGCCACCTTCATGCAGCACAGAACTAGATTCAGATTAAGTTCAACCACATCTGCTTGATGATACCACATTGCCAGAACTGAAGTCTCTACCTCCAACACTCAAGTACACCTTTCTTGCGGGACCTAAAGAGGGATATCATGTTATCATTAGCTCATACTTGACTTTAGAACATGAGTTTAGGTTGTTAGAGGTCTTAGAGAGGAACCTCAAAGCAATAGGCTAGATAGTGTCAGATCTCGTGGTGATTAAACTCGCTCTCTGCTCACACCACATTTTCACTAAGGATAATGTGAGACATTCCCATGAGTTTCGGAGGAGACTTAACCCCAATCTACGGGAAGTAGTGAAGAACGAGATTGACAAATGGTGCAAGATATGGTCTATTTACCTTATTTCCGACTCCAAGTGGGTGGCCCCGCTTCATGTTGTCTCGAAGAAGTCAGGAATTCATATGGTCACCAATGAGGAGGGGGTAGAGATCGTGACATGAGTACCCACGTCGTGGCACATTTGTGTCAACTATAGGCGCATGAATGTCATGACCAAGAAAGACAACTTTCCCTTGCCTTTCATTAATCGGATTTTGGAGAGACTCGTAGGGAAAGAGTTCTTCTATTTTCTTGACAGGTATTCATGCTACAACCAAGTAGCTATAGCCCTTGAGGACCTGTAAAAGATCACATTCACATGTCCATTCGGCACTTACGCGTTCAGGCACATGCCATTTGGGCTCTACAATGCCCCCAAGAACTTTTCAGTTGTGCATGATCATCATATTTGCAAAAATGATGGGCAATTTCCTGGATATATTCATGGACGACTTCTCGGTTCATGGAGATTCCTTTGATACATTTTAACGCACTTGAACCGAGTCCTCAGATGGTGTAGGGAGGTAAATCTGGTACTCTCCTATGAGAAGAGTCACTTTATGGTGACGGAGGGTATCGTGTTGGGGTATGTCATCTCCAAACGGTAATTCAAGTGGACCCTGCCAAGGAGGAGGTGATCAAGAAACCAGATCCACCTACCAACGTGATGTCAGTGCGGTCATTTCTAAGGCATGTTTGATTCTACAGGAGATTCATTCAGGATTTCTCAAACATTACCCACAAACTGACTGAGCTCTTAGGGAAAGACACAATGTTCATTGTATATCAAAGGTGTCTGGAGGCCTTTGAGCTCTTGAAGATAAAGATTTGAGCCTCGCCTATCCTACAAGCTCCTGACTGGTCTCTCCCCTTTGAGATCATGACTGACTTTTCAGATTTCTCTATAGGAGTTGTGTTAGGACAATGACGAGAGGGGATCCCATTTGCAATCCACTACGTGAGAAAGGTGTCACACCCTACATAGAAGAATTACAGTGAGATCGAAAAGGAGATGCTCGTTGTAGTATGGGCCCTCGAGAAGTTCAGGTCGTATATTTTGGGCTTTAAGGTGACAATCTACACTGGTCACACATCTATTCGGTACTTAATGGAAAAAAGGATGCAAAGGTGCGTCTTCATAGGTGGATTTTACTCCCCTAGGAGTTTGACTTGGAGATAAATGATAAACCTGGAGTAAAGAATGTTGTGGCTGATCATCTTTCTAAGATTGATCTTAAGGACTCTCTTGATTATGAGCGGGTTAGAGAGACCTTCTCATACGAGTCAATCTATTTTATTGACTCACTCCCGTGATATGTCAACATGGCGAACTCTCTTATCACTAAGAAGGTTCCCCATGGTTGGAATAGGAGTAGCATTGATCGACTGAAGTTGGATTTGAGGAGATACCACTGGGACGATCCTTTCCTTTTCTTCGAAGGGCCGGATTGTGTTTGGAGAAGGTGTATTCCTTAGGAGGAGTACTAGAGTGTCCTGACATATTGCCATTCACTTGAGGATGGAGGACACCATTCAGGGAAGAGAATCGCTCATAAGGTACTTCAATGTGGATTGTATTGGACGACCCTATCTAGGGATGCTATTGATTTTGTATGGTTGTGCCCGATTTTTCAAAGGATGGGAGGGACAGGTGGACATAGAGATGAGATGCCCATGCAGTCGGTGATTCTTTTGACATTTTTATGCATGAGTTATAGATTTTATGGGTCCTTTTCCCAGCAGCCAAGGACATGAGTACATCTTTTTGGCGGTTGACTATTTGTCTAGGTGGTGGAGGCTATCCCAACACAAATCGTAGACAACAAGACTGACTGTAAATTTGTGAGAGACCATATTATTACCACCTTCGGGGTGCCAAAAGTTCTTATATCCGATGGGGGAAGCCACTTTATGAACCGAGATGGGAGATATTTAGCTAAGGACTATGCATTTGAGCATAGAGTTACCAGTCATCACCACCCACAGTCCAATGGCATGGCAGAGGCTTTTAACAGAGAGGTGAAGAATATTTTTGCAGAAGTTGGTTTGTCCCGATAGGAAGAACTGGTCCCTGCTCTTGGAACAAGTTCTGTGGGCCTATCGGACAACCTACAAGACACCATTGGGCACTTCACCATTTAAAATGATCTACGACAAGCCATGCAATTTGCACGCAGTGCTTATTTACAAATCCGAATGGGCAATTAATCAAATTAATTGGAGTTGTCATCTAAGGAAGCTTTGTCGAGACTTGAACTAGAACAAGATCGTGGAAATCCAAAACAGGGGATATGACAAGATTTTGATTTATATGGACAAAGTAAAGAGATGGCATGATCAGCACATTAGGTGCAAAGAGTTCGGCCCTGGGAAAAAGGTTTGGTTGTTTAATACCATGTTGAAGATTTTCCATGGGAAGCTCAAATCTAAGTGGATGTGTCCCTTTGTTGTTTAGAAAGTGCATGGGAATGGAAGTGTAGAGATAGATGATCTCACAAATGGTGCACAATCCCTGGTGGTGAATTGACAACTGTTGAAGCATTTTATAGATTCCAAAGAGCCGTTAGTCCAAGTCAAGGTCATCAACTTCATGTAGAGTGAGCACAAAGCAGATACATCATATTACTCTTCATGAAGATGCAACATCAATATTCGATAGCTTAGAAGATTCATTCACTTTTGTACATTCTCCCTTCTCTGTATATTCTTCAGATCACATCGGTTCTCACACTTACTCTTGTCCTATACTTACGTTGACCAGAGCCTAAGTATAGGGGGACCGGTGCCCACCATGGGTATATACTTATCCATTTCTCCTCTTGACCTCGTCTGCCCTATTTTTTCTCTTCTTATGCACTTATGATGACCAGAGACTACGTATAGGGGGGCGGATAGATTTTTATACTTTTTGTTATTTTAGCTCTCCTACGCTTAGCACGCGATATGTCTTTTCCTTACTTCTCGTGCTATGAGGACATAACACATGCTAAGTATAGGGGCGTGTATATATTACATATATACCTTACACATAACATGTACTTTCACGTATTTTTATAAACCAATTCAGTTCTTATTGTTTTTTTGAAAATATACACTTTTTTTTGAAAAAAAGCAATAAAAAATCTCTGTCAAAAAACATTTCAAAAATTTTTTCTTCCTCTTTATTTTAAAAAATAGAAAAAATCTTTATAAAAAAGTGTATCCTTTCTTTAAAGAAACTTTTGAAAAAAACATTAAAAACCTTTTCAAAAAATATATCTTCTTTCTTCTTTTCCTTTCTTTTTAAAAAATAAAAAAAATCAAAAAAATATAAAATATATATAATAAAATAATAATAAAAAAATCGAAACCTAACCAATGAGTTGGTTTAGTCTCTAACACTTACACATTCACACAAGACTAGTGAAGTTCAAGAACACTTGGTTTATGAGGGCTTTGGATTTTTAGCTAACTAGCTTTAGTCACTGGGGTCTTTGACTTAATTTATTCACATTTCCCTAGTTTAAAATATTTGTGTGCAATATTGCATGCTTAGTCTCTACCTTAAGAATATGATCAGCACCTCACGCACAAGACTGTAGTTGTGATGAGATGAGCTCAAATTGCACTTGAGGAATGGGATGAGGGATTTGAGTTTGGCCATGATTTTATGATGCTCATGGATGGGATAAAATCGATGAAGGCTTCGTGAAACATGAGTTTTCAGCACCTTTAGCCAGTATGAGAACATGGTTCTCGTACTATCTCTTGACATTTACCTATGTGCCAGTATGTGATGCAATCTAAAAAAATGTTGATCAGTGTGCACCAACTTTTGGTAAATGTGGTGGAGCTAGCCAAAAGCAAAGAAAAGAAAGAAAGAAATAATGAAAGAAAAGCTTTCACCATACAAAGTCGAAATATCAAAGAGAATCCTCCAAAGACTAGTGTTCCCAACCATTTCAAAGTCTCCACTTGGACCACCACTACAAGGACCCTGAGTCGGGCTAGCACCCACAAAGGGCTTTACATCATAAATGCTACAAATTTGGGTCTAGAATGTATATTCGATACTAAAAAAAGGCACACCGTGGTGTACTCCCAGGAAAACAAGTGCAGACAACTCCAACTTCTCTTAACGGACACACTGATCAACAACCAGAAAAATACTTGTCTTGAGTTAATAAGGCCATCGCGAGCATCCCTGTTCCAATGAGAGGGAGAGAAGATATGACACAATCCTATGCCCTCCATCAACAGGACTTCCAACTAAACTTTTAAGTCTAACAACTAAAGAGACAATGGATTGGATGCAAGAAATGGCTTATTCCATAATGTTGGGGGTCAGGTTCTTAGGAGAGTTTCTTGGACTGGAACCTTAGGTGACGTTGCGACTCTACTCTTGTGACTGCAGCCCACACTTAATGTCATATGCCTATTATATATGTATACAATGAGAGTCTGATGATTAGGGAAATTAGATACCTTTTGACTAGAGCTTGGTTCAGCTTAGAATTTTAAGATAATTAAAATTGAGAGTTCTTCAACAGACCAAGTCTTGTATTCACATGCACAGTCAGGGGTCAATCCAAGTTATTCATTATTTATTTGCTCAAGGACTAGTAATGTTTAAGTATAGAGGGGTGATGAATACACGATTCATCGTCTCTATATATTGATCTTAGCAAAATCCTTGAGTAAAATCTCAAATAAATATCCGTAAAATCAATAAACTAATAAAATTACTCTCGTAGAAAAATACATTAATTATAATATATTATATTGTACAAAATAAATTAATAATAAACAACTGTAAAATAAAGGAGTTTTTCACTTGATTATAGCCCAAACTTCATGTATTTTTAATAATTTCATTTCAACTCCTTTTCGGCTAATTCTTTATCTGACTTGTTTATAAAAATGTATATAAAAGTACAATAATACAAAATAAATTTCTTAGTAAATAAATACTCCTACATCCCAAAGAGAAAAAGCCATAAATTTCAACTTCTCGGCAAAATTCTTGCCTCATACGAACTCTAAATTCACCAAACTAACTTTTAAAGTTTAAATTAGAAAATTATCTATCCATTAAAAGTGGTATAATTAAAATCGGAGCTCATTTGCAAAATTTAAGTTCTGGGACCTAATTGTATATTGTACATAATACAATAAATGTGACTTTATTTTTTTTCTTGAAAAATCTAAGCCTTATTTATTTTTATCTATTAATTCCTTTATTGTATATTTTAATAAATGACATAACTAAAAAAATCTCAAAAAATATTTTGTTGTTGAAAATAAGGCAAAGTGACTTTGTATATAATGTAAATATTTTTCTTTTCACAATTTTTATTTACTTTTCTTAATTACTAAAAAATCCAAAAAATCTTTTTTTGTTTTATTTTATTTCTAGTATTTTATTTTATATTTATTTTTTAAATATTTTTTATATAAAAAAAGAAAAGTAAAAAAATAGTGTACATATGGTCTGTTTTGTTCCTTGTTTTCTTGTTTATTTTGTTTGCAATTTTCATATTTTCTTTTATTTTTATCTTTTTCTTTTTGGTAGACAGCTTTATTTTATTTTATTTTTTTATTTAATTTTTATTCTCTACACCAACTTCCGTCTTCTACCATTAACCACCAAGTCTTCATCTAACCTCCCATTCAACTCCACCATTTCATCTAACCTCCCATTCAACTCCTCCATTCCACCATCTTTTCTACCTCCATTTTTCTTCTCTTTTTATTCATCTCATTCACCTCATTTTTGCTTTTGATCCACGTTTATGCGAGAGAGGATCGAGAGCTCTGACCACCCGTCTCAGTGACAGCGAACGAAGAAGTAGAGCGATAACCGCCTCCTCTCTAGTAAGATCCGTTGGCATTCCAGCCAACATAGAAGCCACCTCCACGTGCTGCTCGAGCTCATTGCTCGCCAGCAATTCGAGCGGAGACCATGCTTCTTGTGAGCAGACCACAACTTTCGCGTCCATCTTTTGGTAATTTCATTTTCTTCCCCCTTTTATCATTAGTAATCATTTCTATTTTCATCATTTTTTATCACAACACATTACCACCTCCACACCTTCATTTGTTCTACATCCATCGCTTTCTTCCCCAGCATTTACCATCTTCATTTGTTCTTAGTTTTTTCAAAAAAATAAAAAAAATAAATCACAACACAAAAAAATAAAAAATGTAATTAAAAATATTAAAAAAAGAGCTAGCAGCAGGTGGCCAGCCCCCATGGCCGACCATCACCGCTAGTCTGGTCCTCCTCAGCGCATCCAACCATTATCGACCCTCCGCCACTGTGTATGGCGCATGCCTCCAAGTATCCCCACAAGGGGCCCCCTGCCACCATGCGCATCACCGCCCTTCCAACCTGCAACCACGTCCTTGCGCAGGCCCTCCATCGACATATCCTTTACCACCTCCAGCCTCATGCAGACCCTCTACCATTGTGCTAGCCTCCTCTGACACCACCACCAAGTATCCGCACCCCCACGTCCTTACGCGATGGCCACTTGCCGCCAGGCTTTCCTCCTTTGCCCTAACCGCATGCAAACACGAAGGAGAAGGTCCAATTTTTTTATTTTTTTATTTTTTTTCAAAATTGCAATGTTACTTTATCAGTTTTCTTTATTTGAAAAAAGGTTCTGTGCATAGTTTATTTGTAAGTTTAGATTTCAAAAATTACACGGATACCCCTAAGTTCAAGCGTTAATTTGGATATCTTTTTAGCATCATTTATTTGAATGAAAAATGTCTTGTTGTTGAGCAACTAATTCTCTATCAGTTGGTTTTTATTTTGGATTTTTGTGAGCTTTAGGTAATTAGTTAAAATTGTATTAGCAAAAAATTGCTTATTTTACCCACTATGATGTCTTAAATTCATATTTCATTCAGGATTCCTAATAAATTCCTTAAAAATTAGAAATGATGCATTAGAATATTATTTAATTGGTACACAAATTTTGCCTAAATTGGAGTTGTCTCGTGCCTTAAATAAACTGTAAAGTCATTTCAGTAATTGATTTTTAATTAAATCTATACACATTTATTTTGCGAAATTCCAGCTTTCCTGGATTGCATATTAAAATACCTTGTTGAGATAATTTGCTCTCTGGCTAAATTATATGGACTTTTTAGGAATTAAATACTTGTAGTCACTCAGTTTTTATTACAAATTTCATGAAAAATTCAAGTTTTGTCAAAAAATCCAAAAAACATAGGCAGTCTCATTTTAACATGATTGAGTTTATTAAAATCTTCATAATTTTTGCATTCTATTTGTGTGACAATTTGCATAAAAATCCATAAAAAGTGTGCATTTTCATTGTTGCATTTTAACCCGTAGATTCCAAAAAAAAGTGTTTTGCATTCATCACTGGATTAGGTTTCTAGGAAAAATATATTTGGCTGAATTGATTTATTTCACATTAAAAGTAAGTTGTCTAAGTTGTGTGTTTTCTTAAATTAAATTCAATTGCATTTTGCATTCTCATTAATTTTGCAAGAGAAAAATACAAAAAAATATGCATTGGAAACCTAGACCTAAGTGTTCTGAATTAACCCAAAGTCATTCCTTTACCTCCCTGTGTTCGACCCCAGACATGCCCAGGATATAAATTTAATCCAAGTCCTCTTCATAGAGACATTTGATTTAGTTTTGATTAATTGGTCGAGTGTCGTGCTACAACGAGTACTGATTAATATTACCACTCATGCAGACCCACGTCTCTCCCTTAGTACAATTAGGGTTATTTACCATGGCCATCTTAATGATTATACATTTGTTGATTCAAATATCGAATCATAGTGTTTGATTCTTGGATGATATCTAAAGAGTTAGATTGAGGACTCATCAGGCACCGTAAAATAATTGTTAAGAGATGATCTCCAACCTGAGAAGAAGATGGCAATTCTTCTCTAAAGGTTGGTATCTAACTGACCTCTTGATGCAGGTCCTCTGCATAAGAATAGAGATTCGGAGATATTAGATAAGTTACGACAAAAAGTTGACTTGACGAAATAGAGATAAATAAGATCTATGTTGTATACTATCACGATATAGGTGTGCTTCCTCTCACCAGAGACATATGTGTCACTATATGTATAAGTATGTACATTTGGTCGACCGATAGGTGGATGATCTAATCAAGGTCTATACACCGATGAGCTGGTGTGCATACAAGGGCATATGAGTAATACAATCTCTCAAAGGGATCCTACAAGTTCATTATTGTACCGGAAGACATGATCTCACTCATGAGGTACTGGGATCAAATTCCATGTACGATGGTCTCGCTTTGGAAGTATGACAGAATTTGTTGGTTTTATAATTACTTTTATAAAGTATATGATCAATACCTAGGTATTATGTATGCTTTTGGAAAGTATATGATCGATACCAACTCCCAATGATCAAATGAGAAACTTAATTAAAAAAAACTGAGGAAGACATTCTAAATAAGATCTAAAACTTCCGAATTATTCTATGTCTTCTAGTATACATGATGTATGGGTCGATGAATAGCTAACCACCCTATTTAATTTTTCATTTTTATGTTGTAGTCGGGAACTTAGGAATAAAACAAAAATAACCACACAATTCGTTGAATTATATTTAGACAAGGTACTTTTTATGTTTATTTAACCGGGGCAAGTCCCAGGATCGACTCAAGGAGGCAATGGAATAAACTAAGTTATAGTCTTTAAAATTTAATACATGAATTTGGAGATGGAATGGAACAACCTAAATTATAGTCCTAGGATCAACTCAAGAAGACAATGGAACAACCTAAGTTATAGTCTATAAAATTTTAATATGAGACGTGAATAATGATCAAATGCTTGCATTTTAATGTAATTGGAATTTTCTGATGCAATATGAATGTTTAATGAATAAAATGATGCACATAATGTGTTTCTCAATAATTAATTATAATAAATATAAAACCTACTTATTTGCACGTAATAAATTTATCTAATATCTGAGTGATCTATAACAGAAAAATCCTAAACCCTAAAAATGTGGAATATACTATTTATTAAAAAACAATTATTGAAATACACAAAATAATTTTTAGGAACAAATGGTGAATGCAAATGCATTTCTTTTTAGGAACAATGTGAAACACAACTAATTCTAATATCTGTGAGTTTTTGGTAATATTCTGAGCAATAGTTAATTAATGGATAATTTAAGAACAAGCAGTGGTTAAACTATGCAATTGTTCACAAGAATAATAATTGTTAAATTACCACAGATAACAAATTAAGAATCAAGTGCCACAATGTGGAAATGATGTTTAAATTATCGACCAAAGTCAGGGGTCTAGATGCAAAATAGAATATGAAATACAATAATAAATGTTTTTTTAGGGGCACAAGCGTCAATACCAAGAGGAGGGTCGTTCCTAAATTACCATCGAGTCACATGTTGCGCACGTGGCCGAAGAGTGGCGGGGCATCTTCTGCAATATGGTGGCCTTCTGAATGTTGGACTGCAATTATTCCACCCTCGTGTGCGGGTCATATGCTGCCTTGGGTAATCAGCCCAGCGGAGTGACGGTCTTGGCTGGGTGCTTGGTGGTGCCCAGTGGTTGCTCGTGGTGGAGCTCCAAGGCCCGATTGATGATGATGGAGTGGTGGATGGCTGGCGGAGGGTGTAGATGGTCGCAGACGGTGGTGGTTCTTAGTCGTAAATGGCCGAGGTGGTAGATGATGGCCGGAGAATACATCGTCAATGAAGCTTCAGACGAAGGTCAAGGACAATGGTGCTCTACCATCCGACATCCTGGAGCGAAGGCAGAGGAGCCCAACGAAGGAGGCATCGATGAAGAGAGGTTCCCAATGGAACCCTTGGTTGAAATCCAGTGGACAAAGGTGATAGAGTGTCGATAAATCCCAATGGTTCCTATAGTCGAGATTGTCCCAAGGCCAGGACGCAATGGCTGAACGGAGACAAGGGCGATGGCTAACACACGTTGGGGGACGTCGAGGTGGAAGCAGCGGTGAAGGCAAATCCTGGAGAATCAAGGAGTCGATGGCGATGCAAGGTGGTCGATGGAGATGCTGCTCGAGGGAGCTACAATGCGGAGGAGGGGGAGGCAACCATTAGGGTAGTGTGGAGCTCGGTGATGAAGATCGTGGTGAATGTGAAGGAGGAGCCTCCGATGGTTCATAGAGATGGGTTCTGTGGAAGAGGATCCTCATAAGAGTCAACAGAGGCAGTGCTTAGTGATGAAGGCGGAGCCCATTGTCGATGGGTGCGAGGTTGATGGAGCTCCCGATGGAATAGAGAAAGAGATACAAATGAGACAGAGAGAGCAGACAGGGCAGAGCAACGATGTGTTCGAGAGAGGGTGGAGGAGTTGAGAACATGATAGAGGAGGATAAGGGGTACCTATAAGGGAATTTCCATGGCCGAAGCCAGAGCGAGAGCAGCAGCCTTAGTGTACTTGCTGCAATGAGGCAGAGGGCCTCGGATCATGCTAGCGACTGAGGATGAGAGTGTCTTTAGAGACAATAGTCCTTGATCATGGTGTTGTCGCCGACGATCGATGCCCTCGGAGTTGCCCTTTATTGTTGTTGTATCGACAGATGATGAAATTAGGGGGGTGATAGGTTTTTGTAGAGGCCGAGGAATCAACATTAGCGGTTAAATGAGAAGGAGATCGTGATTGATTATATCAGTTCAACGAATCGGGAAGGAAAGGGGGTCGCGACGATAAGATTAGAGCGGTCGGATCTGGAAGGAGATTAGGTGAGAGGCAGCATGGTAGAAAAGAAAGGTCATTGCAAAATCGGGGGAAAGATGAGTGTGATAAGATATGCGGAGGCGGCGACCGGATTTGGAAAGAGAACGGGGTGATGGGGAACGGATTCGGCAAGCTGCAGCGATGAAAATTGGGGGAGGTAGCATAGAAATTGGGGGAGGACATGAGGAACAGTGGCCTTCCGATAGGATGACCCTACTGGAGACACATGGCATCTTTTATTATTATTATTATTATATTTTTTTAATAAATGAAATATTTCTGCCAAAATGGGTGACACATGACTGCTACAGGGGCTGCCACGTGTCACTCCCAGATTAAATAAAAAATAAAATACAAAGATAAATAGTAAATAAGCTGCAAACAACCTCGCATTGAAAGATTTTCTTCACAGAAGTTGTTCCTCTCGATGAGATAT
Organism: Ottelia alismoides; assembly: GCA_037367405.1. Classification (NCBI taxonomy): domain Eukaryota; kingdom Viridiplantae; phylum Streptophyta; class Magnoliopsida; order Alismatales; family Hydrocharitaceae; genus Ottelia; species Ottelia alismoides. The sequence goes on along the minus strand of JAZKJV010003503.1, from coordinate 348,300 downwards.
ACAATTTCGTGAAGAGAGCGAAATCAAAATAGGTCATTTGCATGGAGTGATATTTTTGTGGCACTCTATGTATGCAGAATACATGATTTTTGGGTTTTACATTTTTTATATTTTTTAAAAAAGATAAAAATCGGGAAAAATACGATTAAAAATAAGACAAATATTTACAAATCAATATATATTTTTTATTTTTAATAATTAGGAAAATATCAAAATAAAATATATTCTGGACTTATTGTATAGACTCTCCATGAAGACCCAGACTCAGTTAGTTTCTTTGATTTCTGTCATATTTTGGATATGGATTTTTGATCATTTGAAAAAAACTTTTGTTAAATAAATAATTGAAAAAAAATAACATAAAAATAGTTAATTACACACATAAAATATCAGGTCAAAATTAGCTAAGATACACAATGTACAAAAGCGGCCCAAAAACTATTTTACACATACGAGTTCTGTTTCATTCAAACTTGGTCTCGTTTTGAAGGTAATTGAACATACATTAGCTCATTTATGTTAGTGATTTTTTTATTTTTCATTTATTCTTATTAGTAATATAAACACGATAGAGGTGGTTTCAGGTGATTTGGAGTTAGCATGAATTGATTAAAAATTGGAGAAGTTTGCCTATTTTATCGGTCAATTGGGAAGGGATTTTTGGCTTCTTATTTTATACAATTATGCATGATAAAGTGCATTTATTATTTATATATGCATGATTTTTAATAATAAAATTCAAATGAAGAAATAACAATGAATTTTGGTGAACTGAGCTTAATTAATCACTTTTAGAGTAATGAAACATAGATTCACCAACCACATGTACTTAAACCATGCTCGTCCCCCAACACTAGATAATAAATGATTTAGTAGGATGAATCCCTGATTGTGCACGTGACATACAAGACTTGATCGATTGAAGAACTCTTGGTTTTAGTGATCCTAAAATTTTTAGATGAGACAAGCTTTAGTTAAAAGGTATCCAACTTATATAGCTCTGAGACTCTCTTTGTTTACATATATAGTAAGTATATGATAATTCGTATGGACTGCAGTCATAAGAGTAGAGTCAAAACGTCACCCAAGGCTCAGTCCAAAAGACTCTTCTAAGGACCCAATCCTCAAAACATAGGGAATAAATCAATTTTTGCACACAATCCACCGTCTCTTTAATTGTCAGTCTTAAACGGTGAAGATGGAAGGTCAGTTGATAGAGGGCTTAGGATTGTGTAATTTCTTCTCTCCCCTTAATTGGAATAAGGATCCACTCGAGTGCCTTATTAACTCGATGCATGTGTTTTAGTTTGTTGACTAGTGAATCCATCAAGAGAGTTTGGAGTCGTCTGCACATGTTTTCCTGGTAGTACACTGGGGTGTACCTCTTTTGAGTAACTACCGTACCTTCGACACCCAGACTTTTCTCACTATACGATGTAGAGCCCTTTTGGGTGCTAGCCCCACTAATGGTCCTAATAGCTCTAGTCCAAATGGATACTTTAAATGATTAGGAACGCTCGCCTTTAGTGGAAAATCTTTGAGTTTGTATTTGTAATAAGAGAGCTTTTCTTTGTATTTGAATGAGAGAACTTTGCACAAAAATTATTTCATTCATGGTTAGCTAGCTCCACTGCTTTTATCAAGTTGACACACACTTATCAACAATTTATTTTGTTTCATCACATCCTGGCACATAGGTTTATATCAAGAGATTAGTAGAAGAACCTTGTTCTCATGTTGGTTGAAGGTGTTGACTCTCAGGTTTCATGAAGCCATCATCGATTTTATTCCATCCTCGAGCATCATAAAATCAGGTCCAAACTCAAATCCCACATCCAAGTTACTCTAGTGAAATGTCAACTCATCTCATCATAATTGCAGTCATGCATGTAGGTGCTGATCATATTATTTTAAGGTAGAGACTAAGCATGCAATATAGCACACACATCTTTCAAACTAGGGAAGTGTGAATAATTAAGTCATAGACCCTAATGACTAAGGCCGGTTAACTCTAGATATTAAAACCTCATAAACCAAGTGTCCTTGAACTTCACAAGTCTTGTGTGAAAGTGTAAGTGTTAAGGATACATGCAACTAAACAATGCACGGATGAATGAAATGCAAGTGCGCAAAATGTTTTTTAGATATTTTTTAATGCAAGATATTTTTTTGTTTTTTTACCGCGAAAATTAATAAGAAGCCAATTTTCAAAACTTTGGTTGAACTCACAATTGGATACAGACAATGTGAGTTGCAAAACTCTCTATTTTTTTTATTTTTTGATGTTTTTAGAAGTAAGTTACCCACCCCGTAAATAAAATATAGACTTATGCAAAAGTACGAGATATGGGTAAAATATATACAAGTATAAACACACAACCCTATACTTAGCGAGTGTAATGTCCTTAGAGCGCAAGAAGCGCAGAGAAGACATAATTTGGGCTAAGCAAAAGAGGTAGAAAAAGAGAAAGAAAAATAGAAGTCTGCCCGCCCCCCTTTACTTAGTCTGTGGACAATCTAAGTATAGAAGGAGGGCCAAAATGGGGTGGTCAAGGGTAGAAGTTGGTGTGGAGAGTGGAATATAAAGATGGCATCGGTCCCACCATATACTTAGGCCTTGGCCTAATTAGAGGAATAAGAAGTATGAGGGGATCGATGGGGTCGGGAGTGAAGATTGTCGGTGATCAAGGAGGTTTTCAGCAGATCTTTTTGTGATGGAGGTCATAATGAAAGGAAGAAGATGAAGCAAATGATTCCAAGTCATCGTCGGAGTTATTCTCAAAAAAATAGTACCGGGAGGTATATTGATGAAAAGAAGATGATTCTCAGCCATCATCGAAGTTATCCTCATAAGAAAAATACTGGAAGGTGGATGTACTCCAAACATTCATATTTTTAAGATGCTTTCTCAAAATATGCCCAGTCTTGTGGTCAATCAACTCATACTCTGAAGCTCCGATCTCAGTCTCGTCGTATGAAATTATTCTGGTAAATCTAATGAGACCAGGAGAGCCGGCTCTGGAGGAATAGTAGTGAGGAGTAGGAGTCGTCCAACGATGGCCCATATTTTGTTGCTTTCTTATGTAGGGCTTCAGAGCTGCCGAACCGATCTCACATATAAAGACATCTTATCCTGACCTAATGAGGAATCTTCAGAAGATTCTTTTTCGGGTACGTTAAAGGAGACTTTTTTAGTTGGTTTTCTAGAACCTGAAGTATTAGTAAGAGGAGTAGATTGATATGTCTTGAGGAGTTCGCGAGAATGCCTCGAGGAATCAGTACTATTCTTCTTCTCAATTGATAACTGACTAGAGTAAAGAGCCATGAGATTTATCAATTTAGTCCTTGTATTCTATGAAGGTGCAGGTTCTGTGGATTGAGAGTTGACCATCGATTCATCATTATATGAATAATCATTGTAATATTCCTCCCTGGTCAGCGGATGTCCCGTGTATGTGTTCTCAGTTGGCTTGGCATTAGTGAGTTCCTGTGTCGGATCATTAAATAGGTCAAGGCATTCAAACAAGATCTTGTCTGACTCAGGGTTAGACCTTGATTATATGTTATCCTTAGAAGCTATAATAGTATTGGTTGAGGTTTAGAAGCAAGAAATGGGAATGCGGAGTGAGTTTCTGATCCAATGGTTGTCTCAAAATATGTCGTCTCAAGTGTAGCAGAGGGGTAGGGCTCTTCAACTACTTGATGGTTACAGATGTTGACGGCTTTGTGGGTTGCCTTAGAATATCGTGTTCCCTCAAAGAGTGGGAGAGGTCGAATTTCTCCCAATGCGATAGAATTGATTTCCCGAGTCTCGCAATCTATAGTTGCCTTAGTCAAGGCTAAGAACAACTTTCTGAGAATGATTGGAGACTGAGTGAACTCTCCTTTATGCTAAATATCAATGATCGTGAAGTCTACCTTAACTGGTGGAGGATATGGTTAGATACTCAAGCACATCACGGAAGCGTGAGCGTCGTATCAAATACGACGAGGAGCGACTAGTCGCACTAGTTGCTCGATGCAGCGGAATTTTAAAAAAAAATCATGCGACGAAACCACATGATCCAAGAACACTTATCGGATCATTTCGTCTAAACCACAAACAAGTAATAGGATTACCTCTTGAAGCGTGGTTGCGATCAAGTCTCTAAACGAAGAGGCCTCCTATCTCAAGTCCGATCCGACGGAGGAGACGCTTGCGAGCGTGGGGATGAATCACGTGCTTCTCGCAATCCATGTTGATGATCCAAGCGGCGAATCTCCTGATCTTGACACACGAGATCCGACGTCTTATTCACAAGCGAGGCGCACCGAAGGAGACGGAGATCCACGAGCAAACGATCGGGCAGCATAACGACGACGCTGCGGCGATGGAGAATCTCTCTGGGGCATCCACGATGGACGACCATAAGAGGGAGAGAGAATAGGCGTGTAGAGAGAAAGAGAGAGAGAGAGAGAGAGAGAGAGAGAGATGTGCTTCAATAGTATTACCTAGAGAGCATGGTATGCTACTCTATTTATAGGGTTTTGGGATCCATGGATCTCAATCCATGGGACGCATAAAATCAATGGATGAGATTTATTTATGTCTAATCCAATGGTCAAGATTGTTGTTGGTAAAAACCGACAACTTACGATTTAATTTAGATCAAATATATTTGACAAAGCAAATATACATCAATCCTAAAATTAAACCAATCAAGTAAGGGAGATTACCAACTTGGAGATTGCCTCCCCATATATCATAGTGGACGGTCATCAATATCCATATTGGTTACGGTGGCCGTTCACTTGATTACAAGTGGGGCAATCTCAAGAGATTTCATGAGATTGCATATCTCCATGGAAATCTCCTTTATTTAATCCAACTTTTATTGTAATTTATTCTTCAAAAATAATTCACAATTAATTGTGAGAATATTGCAATCTTACCATTGGAAATTTGTGAATCACATTCACAACCCAAAACAAAATATAATTTACATTTTCAATTAATTACACAATGTGTATCCAATACACATCAATAATTAATTAACAAATATAAATTATATTTAGATCTCTCTAATACATTATAAATCACATTTATAATAGATTATGAATAATATGAATAGTGCTATCCACATTATTCATATCCATGATAATTAAATCACATTTAATCATCTTGGATCTCCATTCTTACGTGCTCAAATAATATGAATCACATTCACATTATTCACATCTTTAATAATAAAATCACATTTAATTATCAAAGATAATTCTCCTTATAAAATAAATCAAATTCATATTATTCATGATGATTAAATCACATTTAATTATCCATTCTCTCAATGCTCGGATACATATATCAACAATAGAATTATCCATGAACTCTTTCAAGGATAATGCGCTTTCTTCGCAAATACTTGGAGATAAGGACATGGCGATTGTATTGTTCCACATATAGTGACTTGGATATTGAGATCACATCTTAAATCCAGATCTCGGGCCTCCCATAGATGCTTGATTAAATCAAGACCGCAAATCTAATCTTCTCATTGAATTTGAATAGCATTCGGATCAATGTCCAATATTTGGACTAAGTTCAGATTACTTCTCTACTGAGAGGAGTCACTAAAATCCAGACCCGTTTCATCACTCCCTAGGAATTGAAGCATCATGGTTATATAATCGTTTATGATCACATCACCCTCAGACATGTACATTCTGCATACTGGAAGACTTAGAATAATCCTGAAGTATAAGATCAATTCTACATTGTCTACTTCAGGGATTTATCATTAAGTTTCGTATTCGATCATTGGGAGTCGGTATAGATCATATACTTTCCAAAAGCATATATCAAACCTAGGTCTTGATCATATACTTTCCAAAAGTATATATCAAACCTACAAATTCAGTCAAGCTTCGAAAGCGAGACAACAGTGCACGGAATTTGATTCTTCCTAATATCTCATGAGTGAGCTCATGTCTTTCGGTTCAATAATGAACCTGTATGATCCCTTTGAGAGATCGTATTACTCATATGCCCTTGCATGCACACCAGTGCGCCAGTGTATAGACCTTGATTAGGTCATCAACATATTGGTCTGCCAAATGTACATACTCAGACATATAGTAACACATCTGTCTCCGGTCAAAGGATGCTTGCCTATATCATGATAGCATACAATATAGGACTTTGGTTATCTCGATCTCGTTAAGTCAACTCTTTGACCTAACTAATCTGACACCTCCGAATTTCTATTCCTATGTAGAGGACCTACATCAAGAGGTCGATCAGATATCAGCCTAACTGAGAAATGATTGTCATCTCCTACTCAAGATGGAGATCATCTCTTAACAATCATTTGATGGTGCTTGATGAGTCCTCAATCTAACTCTTTAGATGTTCATCCAAGCTCCAGCCTCTATGATTCTATATTTGAATCAATAATTGTATGATCATCAAGATGGCCATGGTGTATAATCCTAATTGTATTAAGGGACCTATTATGCAAATTATGTATTCTTCATTTCAGATTAGGGAATGATGTTCGCAATAACATTTATTGCATAACAGCTCGTCGTGGGATCGCATGTCCAACAATCTCTCACTAGCCCAAAGAGCCATTAATGGGCTAATCATTTAAGCCCACACTCATGTGACAATCATAGGCTATTTAGAAAATAGCTAGGTAAGCTGATCAGTCTCTCTATTCCTAAGAGACTTTGCCAAGTCCTTTTACGGCACTTGCATATCCCCTAGTAACAGTGCTCGCATCCAATGCGAATGTTGCATCTTATGCAACCAATACACAATTTCGTTATAGTATCCTTGACACTATAGCTCGATAATTATAATAACCAGTATGTCCATAATCCTTATCAGACTACCTTTATTCTTGGAGATCTCTATCTCCTATGGTATCAATAGTTAAGACCTTTTAGATCACTATCTATAAAGTCTTAATTTCTTGAAGATAAGATTTTGAGATCACTATCTCAAAAGTTTTTCCTTCTATGAAGATATTGTTATTACTACAATCAAGTGTTTTATCACCATAGTAGGATTAGTAACAGTTTACTACTCTCACTGCATGGTAGACATCTGACTTTTGTACACATCTAGCATACACCCGGTTTCTTGGAACTGATGCACAAGGGCAAGCAGTTTGCATTCACATCCTCAACTCTTTGAGGTGCTATCCCTTTAGATAGGTCAGTACCATATCTTTGAGGAAAAACAAACCTTTCTTGGAATTTTCCAGAAAATGGAAATATCCAAGGTGTACTATTAGTGTGACTGTCCCAATACCTTCTTCTCTTTGCTTCTGAACAACTTCAGAACTAAGATCTAAAAGGTATCCTTGAGATCATATCTCGAGGTATGGGACAACCAGATTATAAAACGCTTATTTTTATCATCCTTAGATCATTCCAAATGATTAGGATATCTACGTTTAGCACGATGAACACAACGACACTTTCACTAAGCTTCATATGGTTTATCAGGATTCTATCTGAAATCATAACATTTATAATTTCATCAAATCTTATATTCCAACTACAAGAAGCTCATTTGAGTCCAAAGATGGAGTTCTTTAGCTTGCACGCCTTGCTTTCCTCAACCATGAAGCTCTGGGGCTACTTCATATGAATATCCTCAGAGAGGTATTCATAGCAGAATGCAATCTTGACTCACATCATGAAGATGTCATAGTCAAGTTGTGTAGCTATAGTTAGCAATATTCTGATCGGTTAAAACAAGGTCACTAGAGAGCAAGTCTCATCGCAAGTAATGTCTTCTCTTCGTTATGTAGCTCATGGCTACGAACCGTGCTTTGAAGGCCTCTACCTTCTCATCAGGTTCCCACTTTCTCTTGAAGATCCATTTACACCTTAATGGGTCTGACCTTTATAGGTGGATCCTCGAGGGTCCATATACAACACTTGTATATGAAGTCTACATTAGACTTTTATTGCTAACATCCATCTTTCCATGTCATGATCTTTAGAAGCTTCTTCATATGAAGTTAGATCATTGTCAGATTTAATTGACATATGGAATCTATCTTCAAACTTATTTGAAGATGTATTAGTGGTTCATCTTTAATTGTCTTTTTAGTTTCCGATTCCAGGAGCCTCATTATCATCTCAAGATTAAATGAGTTCCTTTACTTCATTTTCATCTTGATTCTCAAGAGAGTCATCCTCTAAGAATCACATTCTCAGAGACGAGATCCTTTAAGAAGCTCAAGGTCATAAAGTAAGTATCCAATACCATCCTTTATTTTCCTAATGAAGTAGCACTCTCCAGTGCCAGATTCCAGCTTAATTACATGGAACCTTATTAAGGATATATAATGTAGTCTCTACCACATATACATATACCTAGAAACTAAGAGATAATTATGCTAAGATTAATCATTGATCAAATCATGTCACACATGATCAATTATATCTCCCTACAACTCTATTGAGTTAAGGTTCATTAGGAGGGGTGAGATAGAAATGATATTCATATCTCTATAAGGTATTCCTTGAATTCATCTAATAGGTACAAGCTACCTTTGTTAGATTAAATTCATTTCATCTTCCTTCAAACTTTGGTTCTAAACCAAAATTGTGAAATCTTTGAACATTTCACAGGTTTCTTAGGTGAAGAGAAGAAATCTCATATCATACATAATCATCAATAGATATCACATATCCATAATGTTTACTATGATATACATGATTCACATTCATCAATATGTATGAGATCCTAAGTACCTTGACATCTTACACCTTTCCCAAAGAAGGGTGTATTGGACATTATACTTTGAATACAATATTCATAAGTATGCAAGTTTTGAAATTTTAGACATTCTAAAGTTTCATCTCTTACTTGTCCATTGATCTCATCAATAGACATATGTCCAAAACATGATGCCAGATCATTGTCAAATGATCTTTATCCTCCTATTGATCTTTAAAGATTTAATTTTCAGTATTAGAAATCTTAATGAACCATTCAATAATTTTCTAATTTAGTGGAGTCCACTAGATGTTAGATTACTATCTGAAATAACCCCATCATAACTCTTTATGATAGGTCTATTTCAGAATTCATGCTTATTCCCAACATTTAGAAATAAACTATGAGTGTATTCTAGTATCAAGGTCATAGAGACATTCTCTAAGACTAAGGGCTCTCCCACTGAAAATATGAAGTATATTCATTCGGTGGAAATTGTTGCAACAATTGCATCAATTCCAACATGGATGACCATTAAACCTTAAGATCAAATTTCTAATATTCTAATACATAAGCAACCAATTGCAAGTGTCATTAGAAGATTTAGATATAATTATTAGACTTTATCTTATCAAATTGTAAGTCAATTTCAATGATTATATGTATATTATTCTGATGTACTATCCGATTCCTTCTCTAAAGATTCTAGATAGATTTGATAGTCATACTATCAACACATCAACTTATTGCAGTATTGGCATACATCCAACTCTTTGGATGTCATATGGAAGTCACAGAAGTACAGTAAACTCTTTGACTATACTTCTTACTTGGGTCCAACCCATGCTTCCACTGCGCTCCCTTTATCAATAAGCAACCATTTCTCAAGACAAAGGATCTTTTATGTTGAAATCAAAATTTTCAATATAAGAGTATTTCAACACTTATACATGCCTCATTCAATTCATACAATATGAATATTATGAAGCTTCATGAATGACTACAGTATTGATAGTAGAATGATGACACTCATCTAAAACTTAGGTTCAAGTAGGTACTCAAACAATTTGAATACATCATCTCTTATAGAGCCACCATTCTGCATTATGTAGAGAACCATGTCATTCATGATTATATGTCGAGAGCACATATGTATGCCAGAACATCTTCTTAGATTTTGTAAGGAATATTTGATAATTATGATCATTATCGACATGTCACTTCAAAAGTACATTCGATGAGATCAGGACTTCTAGAGACATACAAACCCTAGGGTATTAGTCCTACTGTCTATTTAATTATCAATCCTCATTATGAGGAAACTTGCATATTTCAACCACATACATTATGTGTCCAAATGCAAGTACAATATCTGAATCATGGGTCCAATCCATGATATTTTACCAGTTATTATTGAGTACAATATTGAGTGGGATTAAAGAAGGATTATCTGAAATAAGAAATTTGCATAAACATATATAAATGTATAATTTACTTTGATTTAGGAATTTTTATATCAAAGTTGTCCTGCCATGTCAACAATGAAAGTTCATTCCCTTAATCACTTTCAATGTAAGAGATATACTTACCATTATATCTCAAGTAAGATCTGGGATCTCCTTCCTTATCTTTGTTACATCCCAATAATATGAGAATCTGCAACTCGGATAAAAAGAAGCTGGAACACATTCCACCTTGCAAGTCCAACTTGCATCTCCCAATTCGGTCTTTAACACCCAGGCCCACCACCCCTAAGGTGATGTTGACCCGTCATTAATTGAACCAACCGTCAATAGGAATAGTACTCGCTATGCGCAATCCAATATCACCCCCAATAATATGAGGATCTGATATTGGGGTCACTACGCATACGACCTTACTCTTTTGAGAAGCAAAGAGCCCGATCCAGATGCGCTTGTATATAGGAGCTGTCACTTCGGACAGGCGTCTCCTACATAAAATCCCTGACGACGGAACCCTTCGCCTTGACGGGAGACCATGGATGTCACTTATGTGATCCTCCATATCATATTCAAATTCTAATTAATTATCATGAATCATATTCACATAATTAATTCTTCCAAGGGAAATAACACATCTATTATAATAGAGTATTTTTAGTTGGATATGATTAACTTAATCATATTAAATTAAATATCAATCCAATTCAATCAACAAACTTGATTTTACTTGAATATATGATATTATCTCAAAATACATATTGATTCAAATTTTAATAATTTGAAAAATACATCATGATCTCTCAGGCATCATTCGTTCCCCGCTGTCATGGCCAGTACCAGCGGGAGTGGGACGGACTGCATCTAGTGCAACCCGCTACCCCAGCGATCCCTGACTAGACACCATATCCGCCTCGGGAAAAAATAATGCCGAGTCAATCACTTTGTACTTGAGATGATCATCGGTTCTTCAACCGAAATTATACCATATTGTAATAATCAAAATATTTTTGATTATAAGGAAATTTGCTAGACAAATTCTCAATCCTATTCAAGCAAGTTGTTTGTTGATTGTGTTTCCAATTTTGATCTAGATCAAATCTAATCAATTATTGGTTGAGGCCAAGTCAATTAAGGAAATAATCATAATTAAATATTCATCAAATATTTTCCATAATTATTTCATGAAATTAACAATTAATTTCACTAATTGACAATCACATGGTTCTTGATTAGGATTGTAATTTCAGTAGTGACCCCTACTTACTAAAATTAACATATCTCAATCAATTTAAATCCAAATTAGACAAAATAAATTTTCAAATATTGATAATTTGATTTAGGACATAACCTAAGTGATATTTCACGCATTTCAAGGCATATCAAAACAGTAATTAACTCATTAATCATGTTAAGATTCGTAGTTCCCGCAACAGTGAATACATGTTCATTAAAACAACCATATCTCGAGCAAACGGAATCCAAATTACGTAAAATCAGATCCTATGGTTTCCTTATTTAATGGGGGAACAAAATACTTTATTTTCGTGTTTAAACATTTTAAACAGGGCCAAAAATAATCACTAAACAGAGATGCGAAAATGAAATGCGATAAAACTTTCGCAACCCTAACAAACCCAAGTCGCCTTTGGTTTTATGGATCGTATCCAAAACCTTAGACCTGGGTCTCTGATACCACTTGAAGGATATGGTTAGATCCTCAAGCGCATCACAGAAGTGTGAGCATCGTATCGAATACGATGAGGAGCGACTAGTCGCACTAGTTGCTCGATGCAGCGGAGTTTTAAAAAAAAATTCATGCGACGAAATCACATGATTAAGAACACTTATCGGATCATTTCTTCTAAACCACAAACAAGTAATAGGATTACCTCTTGAAGCATGGTTGTGATCGAGTCTCTAAACGAAGAGACCTCCTGTCTCAAGTCCGATCCGACGGAGGAGACGCTTGCGAGCGCGGGGATGAATCGCGTGCTTCTAGCAATCCATGTTAATGATCCAAGTGGCAAATCTCCTGATATCGACACACGAGATCCGACGTCTTCTTAATGAGCGAGGCGCACTGAAGGAGACGAAGATCCACGAGCAAACGATCGGGCAGCAAAACAACGATGCTGCGGCGATGGAGACTCTCTAGGACATCCATGGTGGACAGCCATAAGAGGGAGAGAGAATAGGTGTGTAGAGAGAGAGAGAGATGTGCTTCAATAGTATTACCTAGAGAGCATGGTATGCCTCTCTATTTATAGGGTTTTGGGATCCATGGATCCCAATCCATGGGCCACATAAAATCAATGGATGAGATTGATTTATGTCTAATCCAATGGTCAAGATTGTTGTTGGTAAAAACCAACAACTTATGATTTAATTTAGATCAAATATATTTGAAAAATTAAATATACATCTATCCTAAAATTAAACCAATCAAATAAGGGAAATTACCAACATGGAGATTACCTCCCCATGTATCATGGTGGACGGCCACCAATTTCCATATTGGTTATGGAGGCCGTCCACTTGATTACAAGTGGGGCAATCTCATCAGATTTTATGAGATTGCATACTCCAAGGAAATCTCCTTTATTTAATCCAATAACTTTTGTTGTTATTTATTCTTCAAAAATAATTCACAATTAATTTTGAGAATATTGCAATCTTGCCATTGGAAATTTGTGAATCACATCCACAACCCAAAACAAAATATAATTTACATTTTCAATTAATTACACAATGTGTATCCAATACACATAAATAATTAATTAACAGATATAAATTATAATTAGCTCTCTCTAATACATTATAAATCACGTTTATAATATATTATGAATAATATGAATAGTGTTATCCACATTATTCATATCCATAATAATTAAATCACATTTAATCATCTTGGATCTCTATTCATATTATTCACATCTTTGATATTATGTGCCCAAATAATATGAATCACATTCACATTATTCACATCTTTGATAATCAAATCACATTTAATTATCTAAGATAATTCTCCTTATAATATGAATCAAATTCATATTATTCATGATAAATAAATCACATTTAATTATCCATTTTCTCAATGCTCGGATACATATATCAACAATAGAATTATCCATGAACTCTTTCAAGGATAATGCGCTTTCTCCACGAATACTTGGAGATAAGGACATGGCGATTGTATTGTTCCACGTATAGCGACTTGGATATTGAGATCACATCTCAAATCCATATCTTGGGCCTCCCATAGATGCTTGATTAAATCAAGACCGCAAATCTAATCTTCTCATTGAATTTGAATCACATTCAGATCAATGTCCAATATTTGGACTAAGATCAGATTACTTCTCTACTGAGATGAGTCACTAAAATCCAGACCCGTTTCATCACTCCCTAGGAATGGAAGCGTCATGGTTATACAATTGTTTATGATCACATCACCCTCAGGTATTCCCAATACCTGTACATCCTACATACTGGAAGACTCGGAATAATCCCGAAGTATAAGATCAATTTTACACTGTCTACTTCAGGGATTTATCATTAAGTTTCTCATTTGATCATTGGGAGTCGGTATAGATCATATACTTTCCAAAATCATATATCATACCTAGATCTTGATCATATACTTTCCAAAAGTATATATCAAACCTACAAATTCAGTCAAGCTTCCAAAGCAAGACGACCGTGCACAGAATTTGATTCATCCCAATATCTCATGAGTGAGCTCATGTCTTCCAGTTCAGTAATGAACCTGTATGATCCCTTTGAGAGATCGTATTACTCATATGCCCTTGCATGCACACCAACGCGCCGGTGTATAGACCTTAATTAGGTCATCAACCTATTAGTCTGCCAAATGTACATACTCAGACATATAGTAACACATCTGTCTCCGGTCAGAGGATGCGTTCCTATATCATGACAGCATACGATATAGGACTTTGGTGATCTCGATCTCGTTAAGTCAACTCTTCGACCTAACTAATCTGATACCTCCGAATCTCTATTCCTATGTAGAGGACCTGCATCAAGAGGTCGGTCAGATATTTGCCTAACTGAGAAAGGATTGTCTTCTCCTACTCAGGCTGGAGATCATCTCTTAACAATCATTTGATGGTGCTTGATGAGTCCTCAATCTAACTCTTTAGATGTTCATCCAAGCACCAGCCTCTATGATTCAATATTTGAATCAACAGCTGTATGATCATCAAGATGGCCATGGTACATAACCCTAATTGTAATAAGGGACCTACTATGCAAATTATGTATTCTTCATTTCAGATTAGGGAATGATATTCACAATAACATTTATTGCATAATGGCTTGTCGTGGGCTCGCATGTCCAACAAGCGGAGCACCTTGGAATGTAATGATGATTGAAATAGTTCCTCTTAATCATTTTATAGATCGATCAACCAACTGAATGGTCTCTCTTGATTTCCTGACTGGTCCGTGTTTGAGCTTGTCAAATATTGAGGTCGGGAGGATATTGATTGGTGAGTCTTCATCGATTCGTCCATGGGTGAATGTGGCGTCTTTGATTTCACGGTCAAACCTATTCGATTATTTTACTCTAGAGCTCTTGGTCTTTCTCCCCATCACCAAGGAGGTGGCAATTGATAATTTGTGTCTTTCAGTCCTTGTTCTCTTCCTGCCCTACTTTTTAATATTTTATTAATTTACTCATTAAAAATATTTCAAGGTAAGGTCGGGGAAGGGTTCAATGACCTTAAATAAGGGAAACTCAAAAGCAATCTTTACTCCAATGCTTCCCTCAGAGCAAGATCCAATTTCTTCAAATCATCTCCACTATCAATTTTTATGGATTTTTATGGTTTTTCATTTTTTTGGGGTGTTTTTGAATCTTTCGATTTTTTTAGTCTCTTTGATATGGCGGGTAGATGTGATGCTTTCCACAGCTGAGGAGGGGCTTCGAGTGCCGAGTCAGAGTCATCCCTAATAGAGTAATATGCAGAGCTGTCATGATCAGAGTTGTCGTTGGGTTGTATAGAGTTTATTAGTTTCTGAGTGTTCTCTGTGTTTTCAACTTGAGATTCAATCATTTTATCTTCCATTTTTATGTGTGAGCTAGGAGAAGATCCTTTCACAATATCCAATATATGTTTTGACTTATTATCTTATGAAATTTTCTCCTGAAGAATCACAGCAGGAGTTTTATTAGTTGGCCGAAATCTATAGGTCTCATACCTAACATACTATGACCCAAGCATGTACTATTGGGTTGAGTAGAGCCTATTTTCATGATTGTTGATCGGTCCTTCATATGATGAAGTCGTCATATATGGTGCATATGTGTTGATCTCATTAGTCCATTCCATTGTATGAGTATCATGTCTAAAGGATTAGTATGTGGGATCGTCACGGTTAATCTAATATGGAAGATCATCATGTGTGGAATAATTCATTTGGTTTGTTTGGTTTTCGATATTATTTATGAAGGTCAAGTCGGAATGTAAATTTGTGAAGTGTTGACCTGTCCCAACAGTATTGTAAGGAGAGAATGAAGTATATCAGAGATGGTATCTCGACTTGTCATCAACGTTAAAATTGGTTTGATTTTCAAATGGTATGGAAAGAACTTGGGAATAAGATGGGTTAGCCCGGGATGGAATTTGATCATGTTTAGAAGTGGAGACTTTGGTCGGATGATTGACTTTATGATCTGAATATAAAGTATTGACATTCATAGACTAAACTGGATTCATTCGTGGGTGAGAGTCTCCCACGAATGTTGGTGGATGTCTAGAGGAAGACGATTTATATGATAGGGGTTTGATCGAGAAGAATAATCTAGTGGGTAAGAAGACCAATCTCCTGACATCTTCAAAAGAGGTTGATGTGGTGAAAGAATGGATCATTATTGAAAACGTACGAGTGCACATGATACTCACAAATTAAAAAATAATAGAATAAAGAAGGGACAGTAATGGCACAAATGTACGACTTTTTATTATTCGAACTCGGTTCACGCACACTAATGCAAACACAATAAAAACCCCAGGTTCACCAACTCACATAGTGAAGGCTGCAAGAGTCCAACCAATTATCTTGTCAATTTTAACCGTAAGCGAGCTATTAGGTGCTGAAAAGTTTTCTAAAGTCTGTCATGAATTCGTACAACTAATTACATCCACTTTCAGTCAGAATGGGTGTAAGTATGGATCGTAAAATAGCTACGTGTGTTACTTTAGGACGGTGCCATCCATGTTGTCCTTTAACCATCCACTCTACTAAGGGAGATCGCAGTTGCCTCACTGAGAAGTAGTTAGTCATTTTTAGAATCAGTAGTCTGAATGAAGATCTGGATCTTATCTCTATCCTAAGTGTCCGTCCCTTAATCACTCATAAAGATGAATGAATCCAAGGGTAGGGTTTTTCTCTCACAACAGTTCTTGAGTTTATGGTTTAATTAAAGTCGTACTTGTTTAGAAGTCCCAATTTTAGGTGAGCACAAATGCACGTCTATCGTCCAGTCCCAATTTCCTTTAAATCGTAAGTGACAAAATAAGAGGGAGAAAATCGGGAAAAATCGATGCACGTAGAAAACAATGATGAATGCTCAGTTAGAAGACATACAATGATTCCTCACAATCTCCATGTGGTAGTCGATGACTGTTGGAGCCTCTAACGTCGATGAAGCTTCAGATGAAGGTCGAGGACAACAATGCTTAACCCTCCGGTTTCCTGAAGCGAAGGCGGAGGAGCTAAACGAAGGAGGTGTCGATGAAGAGGGGATTCCCAATGGAACCCATGGTGGCAGTCCTATGGACATCAATGACGGAGTGTAGATGCAGCCCAACAATTCCTAGAGTTGAGGCTGTCCCAGGGCCCTAGAGGCAATGACTGATGTAGATGAGGGCGATGGCCGACACACGGTTAGGGACATCAGGGTGAAAGTGACAACGAAGGCAGATCTTAGAGAATCCAGGAGTCAATGGCGATGCAAGGTGGTCAATGGGGATGCTGCTCCAAGGAGTTGCGATGCGGAGGAGCAGGAAGCAGCTATTGGGGCAGTGTAGAGCTCGGTGGTGAAGACAGTGGTCGAGGGTGAAGGAGGTGCCTCTGATGGTTCATAGAGAAGTGGTTTCTGGAAGAGGATACTTGAAGGAGTCAGTGGAGGCAATGTCTAGTGTTGCAGGTGGAGTTGGTTGTCGATGGAGGCAATGTTGAAGGGGTTCCCGATGGAGTGGAGAGAGACATGAATGAGACGGAGAGAGCGAACGGGGTAGAATGGTGACGTGTTTGAGAGAGGGTGGAGGAGATGAGAATGCGACGGAGGAGGATAGAGGATACCTAGAAGGGAATCTCCATAGCAAAAGTCAGAGCGAGAGCAGCAGCCTTAGGGAACTTGCTGCGATGAGGAGGAGGCCTTGTATCATGCCACACGATTGAGTAAGGAGTCGTCGGAGATAGTAGGGCTTGATCATGGCGGTGTCACCGCCGATCGAAGCCCTTAGAATTACTGTTTATTGTTGTTGTATCAACAGATTATGAAATTGGGGGAGGGTCATGGGGTTTTGTAGCGGATGAGGCAACGACATTGGGGGTTAAACATGTTGGGGATAGTGATTGATTAGATAGGTGTAGCGAATAGGGAAGGAAAGAGGGTGGCGGCGATCTGATTGGAGCGATCAGATCTGGAAGGAGATCGGATGAGAGGCGTTGTGGCAGAAAAGGAAGATGGTGGAGAAATTGGGGGAAAGGGCAGCGAGACGAGATACGCGGGACATGACAACTGGATTTGGGAAGAGATCAAGGTGATGGGAATCAAATTCGGCGGGCAGCGGTGGCATAAATTAGGGGAGGCAGCACGCATGCATCTTTATTATTATTATTATTTCAATATTTTTATTAATAAATCAAATGTATGTGCCAAAAATGGGTGACACGAGGCAGCTCCAGGAGCAGTCGCATGTCACTCACAGAAAAACAAAAAAATTAACTAAAAAAATAAATAGAAAAGAAAACAAAATGACTCAGATCGAAATAATTTCTTCACAAAAGTTGTTCATCTCGATGAGATCGATAACTTTCACGAAGAGACCAAAACCAAAATAGTTCATTTTCATAGAGTGATAATTTTGGTGGTACTCTATGTACATAGAATACATGACTTTTGGGTTTTGTAATTTTTTTATATTTTTTTAAAAAATATAAGAATCTAAAAAAATACGATAAAAATAAAATACAAATATTTACACATCTCTGTTTTTTTTTTGATTTTTAATAACTAGGAAAATAGGAAATTAAAATAAAGAGGACTTATTGTACAGACTGCTCATGAAGACTCAAACTCGTACTCAGTTAGTTTCTTTTATTTCAATCTTATTTTGGATTTGGATTTTTGTGCATTTTAATAATTTTTTTCAAAGAAAATAATTGAAAAAAGAAATAACATAAAAGAGTTAATTATGTACATAAAATATCATGCCAAAATCGGTTAAGATACACAATGTAGAAAAGAGGCCCAAAACCCACTTTTCACATACGAGCTCCGTTTAACTTGAACTTGGACCTATTTTGAAGTTTATTGAATGTACATTAGTTCAAAAGTGAGTAGGATCAATTCAAACACTGTACAAGGAAGATATATATGTTTTAGTCTGACTGAAATTAGGGTTTCATTTTGTGAGCCACTTATTTATGTTAGTTATTTTTTGTATTTTTCATTTATTCTTGCTAGTAATATGTTCACAATGAGTTGGATTCAGGTGATTTTGAGTTAACATGAATTAATTAAAAATTAAGGAAGTTAGACTATTTTACAAGTCAATTGGGTTGGGATTTTTGGCTTCTTATTTTATGCAATTATGTATGATAAAATGCATTTTTTTATATATGCATGAATGTTAGTAATGTAATTTAAATGATGAAATGCAATTAATTTTGGGGAATAAAGATTAATTAGTCTCTTTTAGAGTGATGAATCATATATTCATCATAGGCATCTAGAATACTGGAGGATGATGTGATTATAAACATTTGTATAACCATGATGCTTCTATTATGAGGGAGTGATGAAACATATTTGGATTATAGTGAATGCTCTCAATAGAGAAGTAATTTAATCCTAGTCCAAATGTTGGACATTGATCTAAATGTCATTCAGATTCTATGAGAAGATTAGATCTACGGCTTTGATGTAATCAAATATCAATGAGAGTTCCCAGAGATATGGATTTGAGATGTGATCTTAATATCCAAGTAACTATATGTGGAACGTACAATTGCCTAGTCCTTATCTACAAGTATCCCTAGAAAAACATGTTATTGTTGAAGGAGAGTTCAAGAATGATTCCATTGTTAATGTATATTCGAAAATAGAGAAATTGATAAGTAAATGCGATTTAATTATCATGAATAATGTGAATGTGATTGGTATTATTTCTATGCATGAGAAGGATGAACAAAGATAACTAAATGTGACTTAATCATCATGGATATGAATAGTGTGGATAGTACAATCCATATTAAACATATATATTATAAATTCGATTTATAATATACTAGAGAGAGCTATATGTTTATAGTATTTAAAAACTGAATTTTTACATGAAATGGACTCACATTTGACAATAAATTAACAATACAATTTATATTTTATTTTTAATGTGTGAATGTGATTCACAATTTATCAATGGCATGATTGAAATAAACAAAAAATAATTTGGAACGACTTTATTAAATGATTATGAAACAATTGTTGTTGCATATGTAGTATTTTGGAGAGACTTGGAATCTCACCAATTAAGAAAAAAAGTCACATTCCATATATATGGAGTGGACTGCCATGGAATCCCACTCCATGTATAACCGTCCACTCTATATGGGGAAAGGGGATTCTATGTTTTTTTATTCACAGATAAGATTGATTTGAATTGAAATTTAATGTGTTGGAAATATATTTACAACATATTTAATTTATTTCAAATTGGAAATTTGTAGTTGCAAATTTATTCAACAAAATCAAGGCCATTGATCGAAAACACAAAACAATCTCAACCATTGATTTTGTGTTCCCATGGATTGTGATCCAAGGACATCCAACTTAGTATAACTTCTCTTTATTTTTTTCTATAACATCCAAAGAGCAACAAAATTCTTTCTAGCTCTCTTCGTATTCTCTTAGCCATCCTCTCTCTCTCTCTGAACATTTGGTTGTCCATATGTTGACCTAAAGATGCCCACATTCGCTACGACGTTGCTGTGTTGCTAGATCAACTGCTCGTAAATCTCCTCCATCTTCAGTTCTTCTTGCTTGTGAATATGGCGTCAGATTTTGTGAGATAAAATCAGGAGACTCAAAGCTTGGATCATCAATACGGATTGCGGGAAGCACGTGTCTCGTCAACACATCAACAAGTGCCATCTTCGTCAGAACAGACTTGAGACATGAGAATCTCTTACTGTAGAGATTAGAGATCACAATCACATTTCAATAGGTAATATTTCAATTGTTTGCGATTTAGATGAAATAATTCGAGAAGTGTTCTTAGATCATGTGGTTTCATCGCTTTAAATTTTGTAAATTCTGTTGTTCCGAGCATTTAATGTGACTAGTCACTCCTTATCGCATATGATGCTATCTTTACGCTTTCGTGATGTGCTTAAGGTTTTTTTTCCATAATCTTCATAATACTCGTAATTTTAAGGACCTAACTCGAGTTTATTGAGTAGGAAGATGGTATTAAATTAGATGAGGAACCATTATCTAAGAGAGTGTGATCAAGTGTTGCATCTGAAATCTCACAACTGACATAGTGAGCACTTGAATCTCTCTTTTTCTGGGGTACCTTGTTTTGAATAGCGCATGATATGGCCTTGGTTAAAACATTTTTGTCAACTCGTGACTTCCTTTGTTTACCTGTGGTACATTTGTTCCTTAATTGCTGCTTAAATCTAGGAAAATGATCGAAGGCCTTATGGAGTGGGATATTTAAAAAATTTGTGGTATTTAAGTAATCATTCTGTCTCTGGAGTAACAACATTCATTTTGTTTTTTTTTTCTTTCCTTTTCTAGACAAACCATCGGGAAAAGGAACAATCTCAAGATCAACAAAAATCTTTTCTTTATTCAAATCATCAAAGGAATAAGCATGTACATCAAGAGTCTCAGAAGTATGTACAAAACTCTCGATTACAAGGAAAGAAGTAGAACCATAGGGAGTGTCTATATGTCCTGGCGTGGTATTATCATATAATTCATATATGTCCATATCAATTGTCTCTACATCGCTCCCATGTATGGCACCATCCTGGAAATTCTAGTGGTTCTCATGGTGGTCCTCCTCCTCAACATCAGAATGTGTATCGGCATCATCATCATCATCATCATCATCATCATCATCATCATGGATAGGCTCTTACTCCTCATCACCATGTGCCCTCTCCTACTTTAGATTAGGTTCTCATGAATGTATACCACTCCTGAGATGAATGAATTAATATGAAAATTCATGAAAAGTGACTATACATGTAGTGGTGTCTACCTGATCTGAACGTTGCCTCTTGTTGTTCGGGTTCATCTGAGGGTGTGCTGGAAAGTGGTCTTAGGCGTAACTAACTCATCCAGACGATAGTTAACCCGCTCTATCTCTGTCCCATGTGCAACTTGAAGTGTGCTCAACAAATCCATGATATGGTTCAGTGCCATGTACTATGCATATAACTCGGTCTCAGTGGCTTGTCCCTGGCTCTCTGCACTCCTACCTATAAGTGTGTTGCGATTGTGATGTGTATGGAAGAGGAGATCTATGAGGGGTAGTGAAAGATTGCTACTATTGTTGGTGAATATATGAATGTGGATGTGTAGCAGGAGACCGATAGTGTGTTGGTCTCTGCTATGCATGATGGTGAGACTGTTGTTGTATATAAAGAACACTGTTCTGAAAATGTGGATGTCCATGTTGTGGATGAATATGTTGGGGTTTATGGTGTGCGCTCTGAGGTGTAATATGTGTTGGTGTCTGATACTGAATAGGAGCGTACCATATACCATTGATATAATGAGTAGAGGAATGATCAACATCAACAGGTGTAGGTATTGTGATTTTACTTTAGTTGGTAGTGGATGAATCCTCATGCTGATCTAGTTGTGGAGTCTCATTAAAACATGTTGGATCCTGTGTACATATTGAATCTGACGGGTGGGAGGAGCGGGTAAAGATCTCCGTGTAGGCTAAGAAGTAGAAGAAAGTGACTACCGGTACTGTAGCTGCATATCGGTCACTTTCTTCCTCAAATCACTCAAATGTTGTGGTGATGATGAGAGTTTCTTAAACTCTCGCAACCGCTGCAATTCATGTACATTCTTTTGAATCACATCGATAACTACAATCTTCTCTCTAATAAAGCCCATGTAGGCAGATTGTGACTCAGAATCAAAAATTTGTGCCACCTTCTGATGATCTCACTGATGTGGTGGTTGTGGGGTCTTCTGGAATGCATGAATAGAATCTACAACTCATGAGATATCTACTATCCCCTCGATGATGGAGCAAATAGACTCAACATCCTTATTCAGATAGCTATTGCCACATGCAGTGCTCACTAACCCCTGAGTATCTGGATAGAGTCCTCCGAGAATGTTCTGCACGAGAACCTTCAATGGTATCGCATGGCGAGGGCATTTGCTCAAATCCTTGAATCGTTTCCATGCCTCATGGAATACTACGTGAAATTGGAGATCTGACTCCTTGCATTTGTCTATCCCATAGCAGGAAGGTTGACTGGAGATCATCCCCAGTTGAAATCTCTCTCCCTAAATGATTCAACCAATATAATTTCTTATCTACTAAGGTGAAAGGGAAATCCTTGAGACATATATCATGCTGCATAACTCCTAGATAACTAGCCATACCTTAAATCATCTCAAACTATTGCAAAAAGGTGAACGACTCCTCTAACATATTTCCATAGAACTTGGGAAGCAAAGATATGAAGGATGGTCTCAAATCATTTGGCCCTCGACTCGATGGCAACCGAATCCAATGTTGTAGCGTGATAGCTCCAGTGTCATACTCATCTCTCAAAGTAGCAGGAACCACGACAAGTGGAGGTGGGTTCCTAGCTCCTACTCTCAGCACAGCGATCTCAACTCTCAACTCATCATGGACTCTAAATTATCCCGAATCTGTGCGTTCAATTGCGGAAGGGTGTCTAGAATCCCTATTGTAATATTCGTAGCTAGATCAAGCTTCTCATCAACATGTCTCTCCTCGACTGATCACTCCTCAACAACTCGCTCATCAACTGGTGCCTTCCCTATGGCCATGATGTCCGTCAAATCCTCTGGGAAGGAAAAAGTCTCATATGCACTTAGTGAAAAATGTGCAAGAGAAATAGACGAAAAGTCGAGGTGCGGGTCTGCCTCGACTGAAGGGATGTGAGACAAGGAAGTCTAGGTCGGACTCACGTCATGACTAGATGGGACCGACTCGGGAAGAGGGTCATCCCAAGTCTGTGAAGATGTATGTAAGATTGTGGAAGGTCGATAGCTCGTGAAGTCCAAGCGTAAAATTCATCTAAACACCATCCTCGATGTCAAAAGGGTATGAAGATGGAGCACGATGTCAAGAAAAATGAAGAGTGTGAAGGTGTATAAGATGTTGAATTACTCAAACCCCGCAAATAAACACAATACAAACCCTTAATTCACCAACTTCACACTGTGATGACCGTAGGAGTTTGGTCATTTATCTTTTCAATTTTAGTTAGGATATCAAGCAATTGTTTTAAGCAGACTCACATGTGGTGTCGCCCTGTCGCCCAATGTACGTCCTCACAATTCCCCAAATAGTGGAACCATATGCTCGGGCTACCAAGTTATATCAGGAACAAAGGGAACTGTAAGGGGGTATACTAAAACAACTCTATATGATCGGAGCTAGTGCTTGTAGTTGCGACCATGTATCGAAGAGTGATACAGAGGTACTTAGGACGCAAGTTCAAGGATTGTTGGCTCTATCCTTAGGGCTACATCCTCACTCACTCTATTTGGAGTTTAGTACCTGCAATATTGAGGGGTTTGCTCTCTTAATGTAATTAAATCAAGATTTTTTTTAATTTTTGGGTTAAAGTTTCGAAAGGATTTTTTTTATTTTTTAGGGTTTTTACTTTTTGTATATTTTTAAGAATATATATATGGAGTTTGATTTCCTTTATTTTGGAAAACGGAGTCTCGCGAAGGGGGATATCATGGAATGTTGCAGAAAATCATGATGCATGCATGGTAAGCAAACATACATATCTCCAGTTTTATATGTGTAATATGATTCTCACAAAAAGTTTAAACCTAAGATAATTCATCCAGAAGTTGTAAAAACCGTGCCCTAGACCAACAGCTCTAGTATAAGAATAAATTCATTTTTCACATCAATGAATTAAGCCAAAATGTAGATTTGGGTTATAGGCTCTTCTTTACTCGCCTATTCAATCATGCATTCACCCCTAGGTTTCCACAAAATCACGTGAAACAAATAAAATAAGTCGGAAAATCGAAAATCATAGTGTGGTCCCCCAAGTGCACTAACACTTGGCGAATCAAACCCCAAGAAGAGAGTATGTCAATAGTATGGTATACAAATCAAGATGTCATTAGTGAACCCCTTGCTACAAAATAAAAATGGGTAAGTGCCTATTCCTCTCTCACGAAAACAAAAACATGGGCAAAGGCCATCTCACTCAAAAGGAAATAGAAAATGGAATGTGTCTCTAAAAAAACATATAAATCTGATTGTTTGACTCATGCTACTCCTCTGCAACCGGCACGTAGAAGAAGAAGCCCGATCTTTATGCTCTCAACTGGTTTGACTTCCCTAGAATCCATCTAATCCTGCAGGCCCTACGTCACATGTCAACACAGATAAATAAAATAAAATAAAAAATTCAAGAAAAAAAAATCAGAAGACATAGAGAAAATAAAAAATTTAGAAAACCAAAGAGTCGATAACAAAGGAGAAAAAACATAGAAAAATCAAGAGAAAATAAACCACACAAAATAAAGAAGAAACCATATAAAACACAATAAAAGAAAATCAAAAAAATCAAGAGAAAATCAAACAAACAAAATCGAGAAAAATGAAAGAGAGAAGAAAAAAATCACAAAAATAGAAGCTCAAAAATCAAGCACGGCTACGCCTCCCAGATAACAGTGCCATTTTGATAAGATATATTTGCCTAGCAGTTAAATTGATGTCGGATGTTGCGAACCATGGTGGCAAATCTATCTATCTATCAAACAAAATACAACAAATTCAGAAGAGAGAGAAAGAGAAAATGTGGCTCTCTTCTAATTTTGATGTTCACTATTTATTTTACCGGGCAAATGTTCATTGGTCAAATACAAAGATGCAGAAAATCGTACTTAGATTTTTAATGAGAAAATATTTTTGTGATTTTTTATTTCTTCTATGAGAAAATCCTTTTAATGATTTTAGTTTTTATAGTTTTTATTTGATTTTTAATTTTCCATTTTTTATTTAATTTTTCAAAGTGATTTTTTCAAATCAATGTGATTTTCAATATAGTAATATATGATAGAAAATATAAAGTGATACTATATAGTAAATGGCACAAAAATGACTCAAGCAACATACTCGAGAAATAATCAAAATAAGGCCAAGATGAAGTCAGAAGCCGAAGGATTAGTTGTTCTTGCATATTTGATAATGGTTCCAGAAATATGATGTATGGCGATTACTGAATCGAATGTGAATCAGAAAAAAGAATGGATTTGTTCGTAGATCAAAAGAAGATGATTAAGGTATTTAATTACATGATCAACTATCCTAATTGGGCATGATAATCAAAGAATTCAAATGGAATAGAGGAATACTTGGGAATCAAGGGTGTAAGACCCTCGGGTAATCGCTCGTTGGCAGATACTTCGTCGGAGGTCAACGCCTCACAAATGGATTTTCAAGGCGAGCTCTGCCTTGTAATGACTCCTCTAACCTTCCTCCTTCCACGGGAGCCGGTCTCCAAAATCTGTCACCATTGGAGGTACGTGGTGCATGATGAAGAAGGTGTTTAGTCGTTCAAGTTAAATAGGATTATGGAGAAGTTGGTTTGAACTGGTGATGTTAGTGGAGTTAAATAGAATAATAGAAGGAGTGTTGATTTGATCCAGTGGTTAGGCATGGAGACTGGTTGTTAGATCTATAAGATGAACAATTTAGATCATGGTTTGGATGTTTAATCGATTGGGAGTAAATCCATGAAGATGGGAAGTTGGAACAGAAGCTTGAACAATTTCTTTGGTAAGAAGGCCTATGGTGCTAACACATGTCACCACCACATTGGCCAGAAATTAAATTATAATAAAAATTATATATTGTTTTTTAAATGACATTATTTTGAATAAATATAAAAATGAAATCTATATAATAAATTATACATTTATGATATAATTTATTATTATAAATAATATTTATTTTATAAAATATAAATATAATATTAATAAATACATACATAGTATGCTTAATATATAAAATATTTATTTTAAATCAATAATTTACTAAATAATTTTTTTTTTTAAATATTATTAATATTATAATAATAACGAAATATTAAATTTTTATGTATTTCAAAAAATTAATACATATATATATATATTAATAAATACATATTTGCAGATTACAATTCAATTTCGTCAATATTTTAGTGTTTATGAACTATTTAAAATATTTAAAAAAGGTTTTAGATTTTGAATTTTTTAATAGACAAACTAAAAGATCAAGAAAATAATTAAAAATTATAAATCAATGATATTATAAATAGAATTTACAAATAAAATAGATAGCCTAGAAACCCAGTTATCATTAGGTCCCAAAATGTACTATTTGCAAATAAGCTCCTATTTTAGTGAAATCACCTTAATTAGATAATATTTTTTTATGATCATTAATGGTGATTAGAGCAAAATTCAATTCATATGAAGAGGTTATGATGTTCGGAAGTTGAGAAATTGATAAAAACCAGATTTCTTGCCATATATACAGGTCAAGATTTTTTTTATTTTTATATTTATATATACATTTTTCTAAATACATGGGAAAAGAGTATGGTGAAGAATATATAAAAATCAATTAAATAAGGATAGCTGAAGTTTTGGTAAATAATGAATAAATAAAGTTAATTGTTCTATGCACATAACTAATTATTTTTTGTTGTTTTCTTACTTATGTCCCCCCTACTTTATTGTTTGTCGACCAATCCATGATGACTTGCTCTCGAGGGTTAGGTCATATAAATATATCTTACAGTTATGTTTATATTTATTTTGTCATACTATCCATATATACATATTTACAGTTTGTCTTCTTTTCTTTTATTTCTTTTTACTCTTTTATTTATTTACATGTTTTTAATACATAAACACGCATTTTTATTCATGAATGGTATTTTTATAAAAGATGAGATTTAATGGATATTCACATGTATTTGTTAAGGATTTTAAGAGAAAATGTGACAGAAGTGTTAATGAATCAAGGATTCATGATGTATATGCAGGTAAGACATTCCAAATTTCTATATGTAGAGTCTTATTTTCTTAAAGACGTTGATATCACTATCTCAAAAATCTTGTGCCTTTGAAGATGTTGATTATTACAGCAATTTAATGTTTTATCTCCATATTAGGAATGGTAAAATTTTACTGTTCCCACTGCATGTCAGACATTTGGACTTATGTACACATCTTGTAGACACTGAGCTTCCCAAATGCACCACTATAATGGACTGCCCTACACCACCCCAAGCTAGTCGAGCTAAGTGCAAAGTGCATCTGTCCAAAATTGGTTCACTAATGAAGAGTTAAACATATGACACCAAGTGTTCTACTTAGGCAAGTTTAAGTTGAATTCTTAAATATGGTCTAATAGAACCCAAAGATTTAAGTCAATTAGCTGAAGGGTTAAATTCCAGTTTCTAACTAGGCTCCTTACAATGAAAGTTAAAGGCGATAATCAAGCTCAATCCTTTAGACTATTCCCAATATTTAGTTCTAGAAATCAAACTTATTCAGAAAAATTTTAATGCAAATACAACCATGTTTTGTGAAGTATATTTTTCTGAATTGGACTCATTTTTATGGATTTTAAAGATTTTGTAATTTTTATGAATTTTAGGAGTTTACAATTTTATGGATTTTTCATTTTTTATAAACAAATATATGTATAAGAATTTTACAAAATAAATTACCCATTTTATTTGGATTAAATAACTAATGAATTCTACAAATTTTATATATAGAGAATTTTACAGAGATTAATTTATTTTTAAATATATTAATAAATAGAATTTTAAATGAGTATTATACATATTAAATAAATATTCTAAATTTATATTCTGAGTTAAGAATTTTAAATAAGAATTTTACACATAATTTACTTTTTTACAAGGATTTTATGAATAATAAATAAATAAATGGATTTTAAATTAACCCTTACATGCTTTTTACGGATTTTATAGATATAGAAAATACATAAAAGTATGAGTTATGGACACAACTATATATACAATGCATACGCACTCCCTATACTTTGCGTGTGACATATCCTCATAGCTTCAAAAGAGAAAATGGATGGCATAACTCGTGCTAAGTAAATGTGGGTGAAAAAGAATAGAACGAATAGAAGTTAGTCGACCCCCCTATTCTTACGATCAAGTAATCGTAAGTACAGTGGAAGACAAAAATGAGGTGACTGAGGAAGGGGAATATACAAAAGAAGGAACAAAAGAGAGAAAGAAAAATGGAATCAACAAAATCACTCGGTCCCCCCCCCCTTAAAATTAGGATAAGGCATACTAAGTATAGAAAAGAATGTGGACAAAAATAAGGGACTAGTGGTTAGTGTAAAAGAAAGGAAAACAAAAGAAAAAGAAAAGGAACAAAATCAAAAATGCAAATCAACAAGCAATCGGCCCGCCCTATGCTTAGGATATGGTATCCTAAGTATATAAGATGAGCTAAAAATGGGGACGATTGTGGACTACGAAGAATATACAAGTGTTGGCATACTCTAGAAAATCGAAAGGCTGATAGTTCTCTGTAGAGGATGAAATGAAGTGGAAGAGTAGTCATGCATCTTGTACAAAGTAGATCACCTCAACTTAGGTCGTACCGAATCATCTATTGTTCTTGCATGTAGTGATCCCTGGCTGAACGAGTGGAGCTGCCTCTGTGAATGAACATTGTGTGCGGCATAGGTCTCTCTATTGAAGTCCGCATCTCTGGAGTCGAACTAGAGAAGGTGTTTATATGTGTAACTATCACACCATCTGACTCTCTACTCTGAATAGCGTGTATGATATGTGAAATATAATCAGCTAACTCTCTTGCTGAAATATGTGTACTCTCAACCTGCGACACTGAGATGTCTACTGCAACTTACTACTCACCTGGATCTGATGTGAACTCTGTATCTATATGTGAATAGTCATCTGAAGAACTATGTACCATATGATCTACCCCAACATCATGTAGGATATTGTGGGCATCATAACAAATGCTCTCAAGATCAAGAGACTGTGTTTCACCTGCGTGCTAGCAATCCTCTACAAGATTGGTGTCCTCTGAAATAAATGATAATATTGTTCTTGGACTGCTACATCCTCTTGCCATCTCAATGTGTATATCTCCACGATCTGTGCGAAATGATACGCTCCCAACATCATAATCAAAGAGTGCTCTCACTGTCTGTAAGAAGGGTCTCCCAAGAATGACTGGAGCAAGGTATAGCTGTGTAGGGCATGTTATATCTAGGACAGTAAAGTCCACTAGAAACTGCAAGCCCCAAATGATCACGATAATGTTCCTCAACATGCCTCTAGGTCTCTTCATATATCTACATGCAAACTGAAGTGCCGCTCATGATTTGTAAAGAGGACCTCGCTTGAGCTTATGAAGCAAAGAAGATGGAATCAAATTAATAGAGGAACCACTATCTATCAGAGTACGATGAAATGCAGCATATGCAATATGGCATGTGACATAGTAAGCTTCAGAATCTCTTTTCTTCTTAAGTACCTCATTCTGAATAGCACATGAAGTTTCCTTGTTCAATACATGTTTCTCAACTCGTGATCTCATTTCCCTACATGTTGTGCATCTGTTCCTACACTGATTCTTGAGCAAAGGAAAGTAATCCAAGGCATCGTAAAGTGGAATCTTTAGAAAAGTGTGATCTTTCAATAAACGATTGATGAATCTGCATTTCATCAACTTTATTCATTTATTTTAGCTTACAATCCCTTATAGAACACATGTACATAATACTAAATCCATATTCTTACTAACATGCATCCGTGTGTAAATATTGTACATTTATTATCATTTTAACCTAAAATAAATAAATAAAGAAATAAAGGAAAAAGAAAGAAAGTAAAAGATTGTATATTTGCAATAGATACAGGCTGACCTGAACCCCGAGAGAAGGTCAAGACTTGACCTGATCGACCAGGAATAAAGTAGGGGGAGATAGGGTCTTTAATCAAAAAATCCAAAAAAATTGTAAATACTTTTCATTTATTCTACATATATTTGTATAAACTTAGACTATTTTATTTGTTCATAAATTGACCTCAAATTAAATATATTTCTGAACAAAAATTGTAAATAAAAATGTTTTCTATGTAATAAAAATAATTGCAAAGTAAAGCCATGTTTAAAGAAAAAGTATCCAGACTCAGAAAATACCGTAAATTGCCAATTGAAAACCAAATTTCGACTCTGTACGAACTCAAATTGAATCAAATTCACTTCCATTGTATTCTAATCTTTAAAACATTGATGGTTTCAAAATTTTTGAAGTTACGGTTGAAAAGATGGCTTTATAGGGTGGTTTTCACAATTTGACCATTTATTTAATGTGTTTATTTTTTTATTTTTGTACATATTGTATTTTTAATAATTGTAAATATTGTTCAAATAATTAAAAGTAAATAAAAAATATTATTTTTTAAATTTATTTCCTTATTTGTACATGTGTATAATGTACCTTATGTATATATGATATGTATGTAATTAAGCACCATATATAAAAATTATAAATTTCCAAAAGAAAATTGGGTGCACCGCCCTGTTCACGCCCAGCATCCATCGACGCCTCTTTTCCTTATCGATCGCCCCAGCAGCTGCCGACCATGCCACCATCGAGAACTGGAGGGCGTGTGTCACCCTCTATTAGCACGACGCTCTGCCCATGCGAGGTCCGCCGACCTCCGTCGCACCAACTCCACCGAGGGGAGCATCGCCGACTTCCCTTGACCTAGCCGCGTGAACCACCTTCTTCCTCGAAGCACCTCCCTCTTCAATGCGCTGTCGCCGTACACCAGAACCATCCTCCTCTACTCGATCCCTACGCGGCTGAGCCCATCACCCATCAGCCCTTCACCCGCAACCTCTCGCCATCGCTGCCGCTCGTGGAGAGGCGCACCTCCTCCCCTACATCGGAGGCATCTTCGCTCCCCTACGTGAATGCACTGCCCAGATTAGTCCGTCTTCGCACCGCCTGATCTGCCATCGCAATCTCCACTATCCAAGACCTGACCACCCCTGCGCCATTACCATCCATGCACCTCCGGAGGAGAACCGCCTCGCCACCGATCCCTTCGTCGCCACATCATTGCTATCACGTGCCTTCCGTAGCGTAACCACCAGAGCTGCATCCGTCACGCATCCTCATCCAGCTCCTCTGCCCGCTTGCGGAGAGGAGCTCCACCGCAAACCTCCAGATCCACGGCGTGTCATGCGGCTTGGGCGAGAAGAAAAGAGAAGTGGGGCAGCACCTTCCCCCTTTTGTGTGGAACAGAATGAAGGAGGAGCCGAGCCAACACTAATCATTTAGTAAATTACAAAATAGCCCTGGAAATTTTCAGAAATTTCAAATCAATCCCTATCAGAGCCTGAGCACGTGCCTTGCACGCACAATCTGGGTAAATTCCAATAGTTTCCCCGCATTTTATTTCATGTTATATTTTAGCCAAAAACAATAAATAATTACATTTCAATCTCTATCTTCCAGACATTTATTTTGCTTGTTATTTTCATTGAAATAAATATTTTTATTGCTCAATAATTTCTGGAAAATTCATGTTATACTCCTACTACTTATCTCTTCATTGTATAAATTTTTTTATTACATTTTATTTTCATTTGATATTAAAAAAAAATAAAAAAACATAGCATTTTTCCTATTTGAAATTTGAAAAATCATAAAAAATGAATACTCCATCAACAATTATAAAAAAATAGATAAGATTCCTTTTTGTGTATTTAATTTTCTGTTCAATTTTCGTGCATTAAATATTTTTAAAACAAAAAAAATTGTAAAATACTAAAAATCTTAAAAATCATAGAAAATTATAGAAAAAATTCCAAAAATAGTGATTTGATTTTCTATTTGTAGATAATTCATTATAGGTTTTAGGGAAAATAAATCCATCAATTTTTTAGTTTATTTATATTTTTAAATTGCAAAATAAGTTTCTCTGATCCTTGTTTGCTTTATTACCTATTTTTATTCATTTTGAAAATCATAAAAAATCTTAAATCGAAAAATCATTTGAAAATCACTAAAAATTGTAAAAATATAGTAAAACACAAAAAGGATTTTATTTGGACATTTTTTAGCATTTTTGATATATTTGAAAATTCCAAAAAAACCATTCTCTACTTTTTGTATGCAGTTTGTTTGAAAATTAATTAATTTCTTGAAAATAAAAAATTAAAAAATTAAAAACCACTAAAAATAAAAAAATCTGAAAATATAAAAATAATAAAATTTAAAAAATAGATAAAAGATACCACAACTAGATAAAGTTCATAAGACTCCTTTATTTATTTCATTTATTTCTAATTGGTATAATAACCCTTGGGATTTTTAGCCTCCTTGAGTTAGATCTTGTTTTTATACCATGTTGTTGTTCTCACACTAAGACAACAACAACGGTATGGTATTCATATTACAGATGTAGTCCTGAACCATGATACTTTGTTGTCCTAGCCTTTGTGCCCAACTAGGGTTTAAACTCTAGCGCTTATTTAGAGGCACCTCAACAATGTCTACCTTGTATATATGTGTTTCATCTTGATTTTTTTCTTCCTTCTTCCATGTTATCATTTACCTCTTGTCTATATATGTGTGTTGTACTTAGGATATACTCTATCCTATGTATGGGGGTGAATTATTTGAGTTCTTCATATCCGTCGTGTTCATCACTCATGTTGTTGCTTATACGTAGGGATACTCTACCCTAAGTATAGGGGGAGTGATGTTCATATCATCTCTTTTTTGTTTCTATTCTTCTAATCTCTCTATTGTCCCCCAACTTGTTGATATTCTATACTTAGGGCTATTCTACCCTAAGTTTAGGGGGCAAGACGAGTCGTTGAGTATGTCAATTCGTTTCCTCAGTTATTCCCATTTGTACAGTCTTCTATACTTAGGATTAATTAATCATAAATATAAGGGGATCACTGACTTCTATTCATCCTTTGAGTCATTGTTGTATAGTGTTCTTTTCACTTTTTTATACTTAGCACGAGTTATGTCTTCCTTTGAAACTCTTTGATCATTGTGAGGACATAGTTCTAGCTAATTATAGGGGGTGTCATGTATATTATATATATATAAATACATATACTTTAGACATACCATGTTTTATTAAAATGTGATTATTTTTTGTATATTATTGGGATATGTATGTAAATGCATAAAATCCACTTGTGTATATAGACCTTGGTTACTTTCCTTCTTAATTAAAAAAACAAAGAACAAAACACAAAAAAATACAAAAAACACAAAAAAAATTATTTTAAAAAACACAAAAATAATTTATAATCAATGTATATACGCATATATATTACTAAATTTTTTTCTCTTAAAAAATTAAACAAAAAATTCTTTATAAAAGATTTTTTTGTATAATCTGTGTACATACTTGTATATATATTTTACCGACCCTTTTTCTCTTAAAAAATCTATCTAAAAAAGGAAAAGAAAAAGAAAATTTTACTTCGTAGATATTTCTTGCATTTGCATGTACACTCTTCACGATAACAATAATATTTAACCTATGTTTGGAATAAAATCGAAGAATAGAGCTTAGTTGGACCTTAATCCACTTAATTTTAGAGGAAATTTGTAAGAAATGGAAATAAGACTTTTCAGGTCCTAGCGACTTAATTCTTTGAGTCCATAAGACCATGTTCACCTATCGTCTTGAGTAGTATAAGTAGAATATTTAACAACACACACATGATTCTTCTAGACCACGACTTATCTATGACAAGCACTTTACATGTAGCTCTTCATGGAGGAGGTAGTGACGAGGCAAAATCTTTTGGCTTGGGGTAGCACACGGGCATGTAACAACTAGTGGGAATATCCGTCTTCCTCTAGGTAGGGTAGTGCATCTCAACCTGATCTAGTAGCATTGATATCTAAAGACAGGATGTTGTAGGATTGGAATAATGCTTCAAAAGAGGGATAGTCTACTATCTTAAAAGAAAAAAATCCTTATGTACGTGTTGCACCTTGTATATACTTAAAAAGAAAAAAGAAAAAAAAGAAAAAAATGCAGAATCTCCAAAAGTGGACAGGCCTGATTGAAAAGTAAAAAGCCTACCGGAGTGTATATACAAGTATAGAAAAAAATAATAAGATCCTCAAAGTCAATTTATTGTAAGCTTGCAACTGGATGACTTGATTACATTAGTCATGAATCCAAGGATATGTAGCTACACTGGTTATCGTCCATTCTTTTCTCCATCTCCTCTTCTTAAACTGGTTGTACATGAACTTAGAAGGTTATCCCCGCTCCTCGAGGAAAGAGTTGTTAGACTGGGGGACTAGAGTTACCTTGTTGAGAGAGGTTGTTTCTTTGCTACTTTTGAGATGGGAAGCGATATTTCACTTACACCGTACAAGTAAAGATTCATAGTCATAAGAATTTGTGTATGTAGACTTGTTCTGACCTGACTGTTAAGGTGACCTGAATAGCAGTCTTATGGAACTTGAAGGTTTTTAGGTTTTAAATCCATTTCCCATTAAGGTTCTGTCACACTAATAATCCAAAGGTCTGGCAAAGCTCCATACTGCAACTTTATGAAGATAAGTTTAATACTCAATATTATCATAATTTCTTTATTTTTTCCTTTATTTTTCTTTTATTCACTTATTCTTTCAAATAAGTGTTTGCTAAGGGACTAGCAAAGGTAAATCATAGGGGGATGATGAATCTACATTTCATCATCTTTATTCATTAATTTTAGCTTAAAATCCCATATAAAACGTTTGTATATAATACTAAATCCATATTCTTACTAACCTGCATATGTGTCTAAATATTATACATTTATTATCATTTTAACCTAAAATAAATAAAGAAAAAATAAAGAAAATAAAATATGTATATATATGCAATATATACAGGATGACCCAAACCCCGAGAGAAGGTCAAGACTTGACCTGATCGACCATGAATAAAGTAGGGGGAGACAGTGTCATTAATCAGAAAATCCAAAAAACTTGTAAACACTTTTCATTTATTATGTGGATATTTGTATAAAACATACATTGTTTTATTCATTCATAAATTGATCTCAAATTAAATATTTTTCTTATCAAAAATTGTAAATAAAAATGTTTTCTAAGTAATAAAAATAATTGCAAAGTAAAACCATGTTTAGAGTAAAAGAATCCATTCAGAAAAAGTCATAAAGTGACAATTGAAAGACCATATTCCGGCTCCATACAAACTCAAATTGACTCAAACTCATTTCCATCGTATTCTAAATCAAATTATATTTAGAAAGGCAGTGGTTTCATAATTTTTGGGGTTACGGTTGAAAAGACAGTTTTTAGGGGTGGTTTTTATAATTTGACCATTTAATTATTATTTTAATTTTATATTTTTGTAATTGTTATATTTTGAATAATTGTAAATATTGTTCACAGTAATTTATGGTAAATAAAAAATTTATTATTTTTTAAAATTATTTCCTTATTTGTACATGTGTATAATGTACCTTATGTATATATGATATGTATGTAATTAACCACCTTATGTAAAAACCACCAAAAAATCTAACATTAATTAATTAAAATCAACTAATTTCGAAAATCAAATTTATTTTATTTATTAAAATTAATTTGAAAACATGCCTTTTGTATATAATTTGAATATATGCCTCAAATAGCCACCATTAAGGTGGCTAATTAATTCTTCATATTAATTATTTTTATTAATTTATTTAATTCTGAATTTTATTTTTTAATTAATTAATTTATTTATTTATTTAAACAACCACAAAATACCTTTCATTTTGTACATATCTTCCTTTATTTATTCTTCTTTTTTTTAGTGGATCTCCTCTCCTTCATTTTTCCTTGATCAATCTTTGGTGAGAGAAACCCATTCTCTAAGAACCATCTTGTCGTAGAGAGGTGCCCAACTTTCGAGTCGTCCGGTGACAGTGAGTCGGTCCTCGTCGAGGCCATCACAGCTTCCATCCGCTCCCACAATGAGATCCATTTTATTTCTCGTCTTTCCTCTAGGTTAATCATAGTTTAATTTTAATTTTAATTTCATAGTCATTTTTTTAGATTTATAATCGTAGTAATTATCGTAATCATTATTTTCATCACGAATCGATCCATATCTGATTACCGACGCCATTTTTCTCGATCTTATCGCTTCACGTTCTACGTCACGCAACCATACACCTTTGATAAGGCATTGTGACTCGAGACCTGGATCCATCAATCCACATAGCCAGATCTGCATCAACTCATATTTTATGTGCTTGAGTTTTGTTGATCGAGCCATCATGCTTGAGTCACTCGTTAGCATTTTTATTCCATTGCAGATACACATGAATTGAACAAAAAGATAACAAAATAATTGACGTTCAAAAAAATATTATATATTTACAAAAAAAATTGGTCACGCCACCCTATGCACACCCGACGATGCTTCCCATCCTCGTTGATCGCCCCAGTAGTTGTCGACCATGCCACCATCGATAACTGGAGGACATGTGTCACCCTCCGTTGACACGACCATCTATCCATGCGAGGTCTACCGAGCTCAACTACACTAACTCCACCGAGGGGAGCATCGCCGACCTTCTTGACCTAGCCGCACGAACCACCATCTTCCTCGAAGCACATCCCGGTTAAATGTGCCACTACCTTCCACCAGAACCATCCTCCTCCACTCGACACCTACGCAACTGATCCCATCACCCGCCAGCCCTTCACTCGTCGCCTCTCGCCATAACCGCCGCTCGTGGAGAGGAACACCTTCGCTCCTACGCTGGAGGCATCTCCATGCCCCTACACGAACGTACCTCCCAGATTTGTCTGCCTTCACGCCACTTGATCCGCCATTGCCATCTCCCTCCACACGCCTCTGGAAGAGAACCACCTCCGTATCCCTCGGTCACCACATCACTGCCATCATGCACCTTCTACAACACAACGACCAGACCTACGACCGTCATGAAACCTCATCCAGCTCCTCTGCCCGCTCACGGAGAGGAGATCCACCATGAGCCTCCAGATCTACAGCATGCCCCATGGCTTGGGCAAGAAGAAGAGAGTAGAGGGGTGGTGCCTTCCCCTTTTTGCATTGAAAAGAATGAGAAGAGCCAAGCCAACCCTAATCTTTTCGGTAAATTACAAATAAGTCTTGGAAATTTTCATGAATTTCAAATCAGCTCCAACTTGAGCAGATGCCTTGCACGCACAATCTGGGTAAATTGCAGTAGTTCTCCTGCATTTTATTTCATATTATATTTTTAAGAAAAAACATTGAATAATTATATTTCAGTCCCTAGCTTCCAAACATTTATTTTGCTTGTTTTTTCATTGAAATAAATATTTTTATTGCTCAATAAATTCAAGAAAGATCATGTTATACTCCTACCGCTTATCTCTTCACTGTTTGAATTTTTTATTGCATTTTATTTTCATTTGATAATATTAAAATGTGAAAAACATAGCATTTTTCCCTATTTGAAATTTGAAAAATAAAAAAATTAATATTGAGTCAAAAATTCTTAAAAAATTAGATTATCTTCCTTTGTGTGCATTTATTTTCTGTTCAGTTTTCGTGCATTAAATATTTTTAGAACTCAAGAAAATTGCAAAATACTAAAAATCTTTAAAAAAAATCATAGAAAATTATACAAAAATCCAAAAAATAGTGATTCGTCTTTTTTGTAGATAATTCATTATAGGTTTTAGGGAAAGTAAATCCAATAACTTTTGAGTTTATTTTATATTTTTAAATTATAAAATAGGTACTTTTTGATCATTGTTTTCTTTATTCCATGTTTTTATTCATTTTAAAAATCCTTAAAAATCTTAAAAATTCAAAAAATCATATCAAAATCATTAAAAACAATAAAAATATAGTAAAATAGAAAAAGGTTTTATTTGGACATTTTTTAGCATTTTCTATATATTTGAAAAATAAAAAAAACCATTCTCTATTTTTGTATATAGATTGTTTGAAAAATTAATTATTTTCTTGAAAAATAAAAATTTTCAAAATTAAAGGCAACTAAAAATAAAATATATATATATATATATAATTAAAAATATAAAAAATACTACAACCTATAATATTGTTCATAGGATTCCTTTATATATTTCATTGATTTCTCATTGATATAATAACCCTCGGGATTTGTAGCCTCCTTGAGTTCGATCCCGTTGCTATACAGGTAAATTAAATAGCAAATTATCTTGTTACTTTTTTTTACATAATTTAGTTTGATAATCAAATTAAATAATCTTTTTTGTTGATGTTTGAATGGGTTGCAACGACTTGCTCTTATTCATCTAATAAAAAACTCACTGAAAATCTCTTGTCAACAATGATCAGTTTCTGGAGTGACAACATTCTTTTTGGAAATTTTCTTTCCTTTTACATATAGAGCATCAAGAAAAGGAACAATCTCAAGAATAACGAAATTCCTTTTATTCAAATCTAAAGTTGAATCAGCATGTACTTCGAGAGTCTCAAGTATGTAAAAAACTCTCTAAAATGGGAGAAGAAAAATATGCATCGGGAGTATTTGCATGGTCTGGCATGGTATCATCATCTGACTTATACATGTTCATGCCAATTGTCTCTACATCGCTCCCATCTCTGTGAATATCATCCTGACGGACATCGTGGTGGTCGTCATCATGGTGAGCCTCCTCAACATCAGAATGTGAAACATCGGTATCATCATGGATCAGCTCTTGTTGCTCATCATGTGCCTTCTCCTCTCGATCAGGTGCTCGTGGTGAATATTGCTCCTGAGACAAACGAAGTTAGATAAAAAAATCAGAAAAAGAGATCGTACCTGTAGTGGTGTCTACCTGATCTATGTGCCTACTCTTGTTGTTCGGATACATCTGAGGTCATACTAGGATAGTGGTCTTGGGTGCGGTTAACTCATTTAGATGATTGTTAACCCCCTCCATCTCTGACCTATGTGTTATTTGCATCGTGCTGAACATATCCATGATCTAATTCAGTGCCATGTCTTGTGAAGATATATCAGACTCAGTGTGGTGTCCCAAGTTCTCTACTCTATCCTTCTTAGGAGTGTGTTGTTGTAATGTGTAAGGCTGAGGAGATCTCTATGGTGTAAAGGAAGATTGTTGTTGTGTGTAAGGTGGGCGATATTGAAACTGTGGATGTCCATATTGTGGATTTCTATGATGTTGATGCTGGTGGTGGTGTACTCTTTGAGGAGTAAAGTGTTGTGAATGCTTAACATGAGTGTACCATGTCTCGTTGATATCAAGAGTCGCATGAGAATCAACATCTCCAGGGCTAGTGATCTGAATCGAATTGGCATTGGACAGATCCTCATGCCAATCAATTTGTGGAGGCCCAGTAGGTTGTACCAGCTCGCTCTAAATGTATTGAATCTGGCAGGTGGGAGGAGCAGGTAAAGATCTCTGTACAGGTTGACAAGGAAGAAGAAGTGCGATATTGTTTGTACTGAAGCTGCAACTGGGTCACCTTCTTCCTCAGATCACTCAACTACTGTGGAATTTATGAGAGCTTCTCCAACTCTTGTAGCGACGGTAAATCCTAAACTTGCTTTAAATCACGTCGACTAAGGTCGCCTTCTTTCTAATAAATCCCATCTAGGATTGTGAATCAGACTTTGAAACATGTGCCACCTTCTAATGCTCTTGGTGGTGTTGTGCCTGTGGGCCCTTCCGTAATGCTCGAGTGGAGTCGACTACATGTGAATTCTCCGCCATTCCCTCAAAGATGGACCAAACTGACTCGACATCCCTATTCAGAAAACTACCGCCACATGCAGCGCTCACTAGGCCCTGTACATCCGGTTGGTGTCCTCCAAAGTAATTATGTACAAACACCTTCAGTGGAATCTCATGATGGGGGCATCTCTATGTCAAATCCTTGAATCTATCCAATGCCTCTTGGAACGACACACATGGTAACTGTGTAAATTTGGAGATCTAACTCCTCATCATATTTGTCCATCCCAGAGGAAAATATTTACGCATGAATGTAGAATTCAGATCGTCCCATGTAGAAATATCCCTCCTCGAGTGACTAAACCAGTAAAGCACCTTATCTGCTTATGCAAAAGGAAAGGCCTTGAGGCGTACAACCTCCTACATAACACCTGGATAGCTATTCGTACCACATATCATCTCGAACTGATGTAGAAAGGTAAACGTCTCTTCCAAAGTGTCCACATAATACTTTGGAAGCAGTGAAATAAAGGTCAGTCCCAACTCGTATGACACTTGATTCGGCAGTAACCGAATCCAATGGTGTAGTATTCTAGCTTTTGGGTCATACCCATCTCGTAAAGTCATGAGAACCACTACAGGTGGTTGTGGGTTCCGGGCTCCTGCTCTCAACATAGTGATCTCAGCTCTATGCTCATCTTGGACTCTACACTGATCTTTGATCTGTAAGCTCATCTACTGTAAGGTGTCTAGAATCCCCTCTGTAATATCTGAAGCTAGATTAGGTCTCCCATGTATACGCCTCTCATTAGTCAGTCTCTCCTCAACAACTCTGTCCTCAACAAGTCCCTTCCTTCTTGCCATGATCTTCGGATCCTCTGGGATGGAAAAAGCCTCATAAGAACTCAATGGAAATCATGTAGGAGAAATAGATGAAAAATTGAGGCGTGGGTCTGCCTCAACTGAAGGGATAGGAAGTGAAGGACTCTGGGTCTAAGACACCTCGTGACTGGGTGGGACCAACTCAAGAAAAGGGTCATATCGAGTCTGTGAAGACATAAGACGGACAGTGGAAGGTCGAAAGCTCACTGGCTCTGAGCGCAAAATCTGTCTAGTTATCAACTAGATATCAAAAGAAAGTACATGAGAGAATACGATGTCAAATCAAGAACACAAGTCTGAAGATGTATAAGACGCAGAATAAGGCACACCTCGCATACCATATTCAAGAATTTCAGATGATGGGGACCTTAAGAATTCAGTCTTTTATCTTTTCAATTTTATTTTTGGCGATCAGTTAGTTGTATTAAGCAAACTCACAGAGGGTGTCGCCCCGTCGCCCAATGTACATGCTCACAGTCCCCCCAAATAGTGGTACTATCTGCCCGGCTGTCGGGCTATATCAGGACCAAAGTGAACTATGAGGTATGAGTACACCAAAATGACTCTCTATGGTTGGAGGCAAATGCTTACAGTTGCAACCATGCACCGAAAAGTGATGCATATGTACTTAAGGCACAAGTACGAAGATTTTTGGCTCTAATCCTTAAGGTTGCGTCCTCACCCACTCTGTCTAGAGTTGTACCTGAATATAATGAGGGGTTTCCTCTCCCAATACAAATTTAGTCCAGGTATTTTTTTGTCATGTATTTAAAAGAAGAAAAATAATTTTTTATTTTTGAGGGTTTTTACTTTTTTGGATGTTTTCAGAAAAATCTATCGGAATGTCGGTTCTTTTTAATTTTGAAAAATGTATCTCACTAAGGGAGAATCACGGAATGCACCAGAAAATGATGATGTATGTAGAGATAGAAATCATACCTTGTGATAGCAGTCTACATGCAAGTGATCCACTTAGAATTGTAAAACCAATGCTAATGCATGCAAAAGCAGTGAAAATAGACTCCTAATCATCAATTTTAGCGTAGGAATGAAGTGTTTTTTTTTCAAAATAATCCGATTTACGCATCAGTTTGGATTAGGTATATGGGGTTTACTTTAGTCGTCTAATCAAAAAAAATGCACCACTAGGTTTCACGAAATCACGTGAAATAATGAAAAATTGAAGAAAACTAAAAACCATGATGAGGTCCCCTGCACACCGGCACCTTGTGAAATAGAACCTGAAAATAGTCAAAGTCAGGGCACAGTTGGAATATCCTTTGTGGACCCCTTTCTACAAAAAGAAACGTGTGCAAGTGTCCCTTCCTCTCTCACAAAAATATAAAAATGGACAAGTGCCCCATTAAGAAAAAAACAAAAAATAATGTCCTGAATAAATATAAATTTATCTTAATAACCCGTTCTGGTCCTCTACAACCTAATAGGAGAATAATAATCCAATCTTCTCACTCTTAGCTGAGTCGGCTTCTGAAAAAGCCTGCTAATCTTACAAGCCTTATAAAATGGGTGAACTAAATAAATAAAAAAGCAAACAAAACTCAAATAAATCAAACATAAATCATACTAAAAAACATAAAATAAAACTCAACAAAAATAGAGAAAAATCGAGGAAAGAATATCGAGAAAGTAATAAACCAAAGGATGAAAAAATCACATAAAACTCTCGAAGAAAATAAGAGATGATAAAAATAAAAATCCAAAAAAAAATCAGAAGAAAAAGAAATGCACAAAAACTGTGAAAAACCGATGAAAACACCAGAAATCACGAAAGAAGAAAACAAAGAAAGAAAAGAAAATATCACAAGAAATAGCATTCGAAAAATCTCAAGTGTGGCTATGCCTCACCAACACCAAAGCCATTTTTATAAACTAAATTATAAATGCAGTAAATAAAATAAAGTAGGTGTAGAGAACCGCTCGAAATCAAAAATTGATTTCACTACACAAGATACAACTCCAAAAAATGCCAGAGTTGTTCATTATTAATTTATCCAGGCAGGTGTTCCCGGGTCGAATACAAGGAGGCAGAAAAACATGCTCGTGAATATTCGAGTGAAGAAATATTTTTGTGATATTTTTATCTCTCTTTATTTTCCTTCTTTTAATTGAAAAAACTCTTTTTATTTTAATTTTAATCTTTTTATTTGATTTTGAATTTTCCATTTTCTAATTGATTTTCAAAGGCATTATTTTTCAAACAATTTATCTGCAATATAGTATGTGAAAATAATAGATGAATAGTGATAGTAAATAGTAGAGAAATCAACTCAAGAAGTGGGCACGAGAAAGAGAAGAAAAACAAAACAAAATAGATTGAAGTTCAGGAAAAGAAACTCGTGAAGAAATCGTTAGAAAATAGAGCAAAATAAAATGTAAAAATAAAACGATGATAGAATAAGGTCTAAGGTCCACAAATTAGTCCAATGTCTAGTGTAGAAATATGTAGTAGAGAATACAAGAAAAGATAAAGCTTTTCTCTCAAATAGGTCCCTGGTAAGGGACCTATTTACAAGAAAAATCTGGAAATACTTACACTTACTTAGATCCCTTGTCAGGGACCTAAATATAAATATAAAACTCTCTGGCAGATTTGAATTCTAGAAGCTTTCTAGGTTTATGGTGTAATTTTTCCACCCCTTGAAGATCTATGGCTGAGATTAAAAGGCGA
This sequence comes from Ottelia alismoides, assembly GCA_037367405.1. NCBI lineage: Eukaryota > Viridiplantae > Streptophyta > Magnoliopsida > Alismatales > Hydrocharitaceae > Ottelia > Ottelia alismoides. The sequence goes on along the minus strand of JAZKJV010003503.1, from coordinate 304,272 downwards.
GGGGGGCGATCTGGATCATCAGATGGTGTCATGTGTTGCGAGGGATGCGCTTCGAGTGTTCTTCAATATGTTCTTCCCCATTCCAGCTGGTAGTGGAGATCCCCCTTCTTCGATGATTATCGAGAGGTCGATGAGTGGTGGTTGCTCCTCCAGTGGAGGTCACCTTCCTCCTCTGAGCTCACCTATGGTGGAATGAAACGGAGAAGTTGATGGAGGCTCTACATCGACGACTGACTAGGTTTTTGCTATTAGAATGAACGTTGTTGCTCCATTGATCAATTATCGAAGAAGATAGATTCCAGATGAAGAAAGTCTATGCAGGTGTTCTCAGATAACGAGGAATAACTGCAATTGAAGTTTGGATAGTCGTTTTCTAAAAGAAATCGGTTAAAAGTTAAGGGTGTTGCAGATAGAAATAATAGTTCCAGAATGATGATATTGAGATGAAAACTATAAGCAATTTGCAACGAATCGAATGGGGATTTGAGTGTGAAGCAAAGAATGTGATTACAAATAACTAACTATGTGATTAGATTTGCTAATTCATGCACAAAAACAGAGAAATTAAATGAATAATGGAGGATGAATGTTCACCTGGGGCTGGAAGGTATAAGACCTTCCGGATCATTACTCGATGGTGCGGTGTTCACCGGATCTCCATGCGTACGGTGGCTCGATGCAGGGCCAAGTATGGTCCCGGAACTCTCCTCCGACAACCAAGTTTCCACTCGGGTCGGTAACAAGGTGCTGTCACCACCAGAGGTAGGCTACGCATAATGAAGAAGTTGGAGAGTCGGTTAGATATTTCTGGTAATGGGAAAAGTTAGTCTGAGGGAATGAACTTGGAGTGAATTTATAGATCGATCAGATGGAGTAGGGTATAGATCTAAGGGTTGGCACGCAAAATGTAGTTAAGTGGGCAGAATGGAGGGTTAAGAAGAGAAATCGGGTAAAAGATGGTGTGTGAAGAAATTAGTGAACATGGTCGCTTGCAATAGAACACCAAGAACCTATTCTTGAAGAAGGTGAATCGGGTGTTGACAAGTGTCAATACCTATTTGGAGGAGAAATATAAAATAGCTAATAAATAGTAAATAACATTTTTTAAATTATTTATAAAAATGAAAAGTGTAAATAATAAAAGATATTAATTTATTGTATAATTTACTTTCATAAATAATAATTATTTTTTGAAATATAACTTTAATTTTATTATATATGTATAAATAATACTTGATACTAGATATTGTATTTTTAATTTATTAACTTAATAAATAACTTATTAATTTTATATTTTATTTATAATTAGGATAATAAATAAGATCTTTGTGAATTTTTACATATTTTAGTAAATTAATATGAATAATTAAATAAATACATGTATATATTCTAGTGGTCAAATTCATCTTTAAATTAGGATATATGATTTATTTAAAATATTAAATATTGTCAAAAAATTATGAAATAATTTATTGTTAAATACAAGATCAATAAAATAATAAAAAATATAAAATCAATAAAACTATAAATAATATGATCTAAAGAAAATAAATTTCCTAGAAACCCAGTTGTCATTAGGTCCCAAAACTGACTTTTTGCAAAAAGACTCCATTTTTAGTGATTTATCATTAATTAGATAATATTATTTTATGAACTTTAAAGGTAAGTAGAGTGAAATTGGAGTTTGTATGAGAAGGTTATGATGTCCAGAAGTTGAGAAATTGAAAATTTAAAAGTTGGATTTCTTGGCATATATAGAACATAATATTTAAAACTTATTTATATAATTTTCTATATATTCTTAGAAATAAATAAGAAAAGAGTTTGTTGAAAAATATACAAATAGATTAATTAAAAATCTATGAAGTTTTTGTATTTATTTGATTATTAATGAATAATGCGTAGAGTGTATAAATAATTCTTTTTGTGGTTTTCTTCCTTATCTCCCCCTACTTATTTGTTTATCGACCAATCCATGTTGTCTTGGTCTCAGAGGTAAGGTTAGATGAATATATCTTGCAGCTATATTTATATTTTATAAGTCATATTATACATATATATACAAATCTACATTTTGTCTTCTTTATGTTTTCTTTATTTTTAATTCTTTTATTTTTTTACTTGTTTTTTATTACTCATCTCCCTCACCATTTTGATAATTTGAAATTTTGTGAGCGGTAAAAAGAGTGTTGGTGTAGAAAGCCTCTCAAAACAAAATATCGATTAATAAAACAAAAAATTAACAAACCTTGAATCGTTGTTTGTTTCACTTTTTATTTATCCCAGAAAGTGTTCCTGTGTCGAACTTAAGGAGGCAGAAAATTAGAGTGAAGAAATATTTGTGTGATATTTTTATCTCTCTTTATTTTTCTTCTTTTAATCGAGAAAACTCTTTTTGATTTTTAATTTTTAATCTTTTTATTTGATTTTTAATTTTGAAATTTATATTTTTTTTTCAAAAGGAATATTTTTTAAACAATTTATCTACAATATAGTATGTGAAAATAATAGAGAAATAATGATATTATATAGTAGAGAAATCAACTCAAGCATCGGGCTCGAGAAAGAGAAGAAAAACAAAATAAAACGGATCAAAGTTCAAGAAATGAAACTCATAAAGAAATTGTCAGAAAATAGAACAAAATAAAATGTAAAAATAATACGATTATCCCTTTTCCGAATCAGATTCTAAAGCTTTTGCTAGAACTTAATAGGAGAATTTCGCAAGGTCACTTTCCTTACAGCTTAGTCTTACTTTTACGCTCGTAAGGTACAAAGGGTCGGGGATATCAAGTAGTCTTCTATACCTTTGACTTCGCATCGAGAAGCTTCTTGAAGAACATCAGCTTTTTGAATAACCGACTTTCACGCTTTCTTTACACGCTTTTTCGGGAACTTTCAATTCCTCTTGCGCTAACGCGCTCAGTCCGTTGACCTTCCTCTCTTAGTGTGCCAAGCATGAATAAGATGGCAAGGGGGGATAAGCAAGAGCTGTGCTTACTGTGAATCTCTCTCATAGCCTGAGAAGCGGAAAGAGTTCATAGAATCAATCCCTTCAGCCGGAAGAATGAATAGGCACAGTACAAGTTACGAAGTCAAGGAAGAAAGATAATAGGGTCCACAGTCCACAAAGTAGTCCAATGTCTAGTGTATAAATACATAGTAAAGAATACAAGAAAAGATAACACTTTTCACTCAAATAGGTCTGTAGTTAGGGACCTAATTGTAAATATAAAACTCTCAAGAGGTAGATCTGAATTCTAGAAGCTTTCTAGGTTTATGATGCTATTTTTCCACACCTTGATGATCTGTGGCTGAGATTAAAAGGTAGGGTGATCTAGATCGTCGGATGGTGTCATGCATCACGAGGCTATGCGTGGAGTGTTCTTTGATGTGTTCTTCTCCAAACCAACGGGTACTAGATACCCCTCTTCTCCGACAATTGTTGAGCATCCAACAGGTGGTGGCTAAACTCAAGCAGGGCCAGGAAGAGGCCATCTACCTCCTCCGAGCTCGCTTGCGGTGGAATGGAATGGAGATGTCAGTGGATGCTCTAAGTCAATGGCCGTCTAGGGTTTGTCTATGGGGATGAACTTTGCTGCTCCGTTAATCGATGACAAAGAAGATAGATTTCATATGAAGAATGTGTATGCAGTTGCGCTCCAGATAACGAGGAATAACTGCAATTGAAGTTTCGATACTTGATTTCTCAAAGAGATCGATAAAATTTAACGGTGTTGCAGATATAACTAATAGTTCCAGGAAGATGATTTTGAGATAAAAATTAGAAGCAATTTGCAATGAATCGAATGGGGATTTAAGTCTGAAGCAAAGATTATGATTACGAATAGCTAACTATGTGATGAGATTTGGTAATTCATGCACAAAAACTGAGAAATCAAATAAATAATGTAGGATGAATGTTTACATGGGATTGGAAGGTGTAAGACCTTCCGGATCTTTACTGGAAAGTGCGGTGTCCACCAGAGCTCCACATGTGTGGTGGCGCGATGCACGACCAAGTGTTGTCCTGGAACTCTCCTCCGACGACTAAGCTTCCACATTGGTCAGTCACGAGGTGTTGTCACCACCGGAGGTAGGCGGTGCACGAGGAAGAAGGTGGAGAGTCGGTCATGTATTTCTGGTAATGGGAAAAGTTAGTTCGAGTGAATGAACATGGAGTGAATTTATAGATCAATCGGATGGAGTAGGGTAGAGATCTATGGGTTGGCTTGTAGAATGGTAGTTAGGTGGAGAGAATGGAGGGTTAAGATGCGAAATCAGGTGAAAGATGGTATGTGAATAAATTAGTGAACATGGCATGTTGCAGCAAAATGCCAATAGCCTGCTCTTGAAGAAGGTGAACCAGTTGTTGACACATATCAATACCTATTTGGCTGAGATATATAAAACAACTAATAAATAGTAACTAACATTATTTAAATTAGGTATACAACTGAAAACTATAAATAATTAAATATATTAATTTATTGTATAATTTACTTTCATAAATAGTAATTATTTATGAAATATAAATTTAATATTATTAAATAGGTATAACTAATACATGATAATAGATATTGAATTTTTAATTTAATAATTTAATAAATAACATATTTATTTTATATATTTATTAGTTATTAGGATAATAATTAAGGTGTATGAATGATTTCAATAAATTGACTTGAATATATAAATAAATACAGGTATATATTCTACAGGTTAAATTCATCTTTAAATTAGGATATTTGATTTATTTTAAATATTAAATAGTAACAAAAAATTCTGAAGTTATTTATGGTTAAAATACAATATAAAAAATAATTAAAAATTTTAAAATTAATAAAACTATAAATAGTATGTTCTAAAGAAAAGAAATAACCCAAAAACCCAGTTGTCATTTTGTCCCAAAATCGACTTTTTACAAACGAACTTCGATTTTAGTGAAATCGTCCTTCATTAATTAGAGAATATTATTTTATGAACTTTAAAGGTGAGTAGTGTATGAGAAAGTTATGATGTTCGAAAGTTGAGAAATTGACAATTTGAAAGTTGTATTTTATGACATATATATAAGATAATATTTTTAACTTATTTTTATATTTTTCTATACATCTTTTGAAACAAATAGGAAAAGAGTTTGGTAAAGAATATGTACAAATGAATTAACTAAAAATCAATGAAGTTTTGGTATTTATTTGATAATTAATCAATAATGTGTAGAGTGTATAAATAATTATTTTTATGATTTTCTTTCTTATCTCCCCCTACTTATGTGTTTGTCGACCAATCCATGCTGACTTAGCCTTGGGGATTAGGTTATATAAATTTATCTTGCAGCTATATATATTTTATAAGTCATATTGTACATATATACATATCTACAATTTGTCTTCTTCTTTTTATTCTTTTATTTATTTTATGCATAAAAGTGCATTTTTTTCATGAATGAAGTTTTGTTTATAAATGGAAATTAGCGGATATTTATTGCATTTGTTAAGGTTTTATAACAAAATGCACAAAGAATGTTAATGAATCATGTATTCATCTCTTGCCTCCTTTCCTGACACTTTAATGTATATTGGATTGATTGGAATAATTTATACCGGTGATTATTTAATGTATTTAATTTAGTTTACTATTGTTGTATTTTTTACAACAAAATCATGGCCATTGGAATAAACACGAATTAATCTCAATCATTGATTTTGTGTTGTCCAAGGATTGGGATCCATGGACTCCCAAAATATTATAAAAGAAGAGGCAATATTATCTCTTCTTTTACAATATATAATTCACAAGCTCTCTCTCTCTCTCTTTCATCATCATACACGCCCCCTCTATCTCTAAAGTGGCCATCCATCTTTTGACATAGAGAGGATCACCGTCATTGCTACGCCTTAGTGTTGTCTCTTCGATTGTTTGTGGACCTTCTTCTTCCTTGGTGCTTCTAGTACCTGAAGAAGACCTCAGATTTTGTGTGATGAAATCAAGTGATTCGTCTATTGTATCAACATCTTGGTTTGCAATAAGGATGCATCTCATCAATGCGCTTGCAAGCATCACCCCTATCGGGTCGGACATGAGACATGTGGTCTCTTGCTTTAGAGGCTTTGATTGTAACCACGCTTCAAGAGGTATTCCCAATTCTTGTATGTGGTTTAGATGAAATGATTCGAGAATTGTTCTTGAAACATGGGTTTCATCATTTGAAAAATTTTAAATTTTGCTACCCCGAGCAACTAGTATGTCTACTCGCTCCTGATCGCATATGATGCAATCATCACGCTTTTGCGATGTGCTTAAATTTTTTCCCATAATAATCACCAGGAAGTTATCTTTTCGCACCGAGAGTGAGAAGGTACATATTGAGATGACAAGAGAATCATCCATTTCTACTACAACGTCTACACATAGTTAATATGTCCTAAGTTCTGTAGCAAACTGTGATTACATGGATGAGGTTCATTGTGACGACCTTAGCAGAGATTGAGACCCATGATACCTTAGCAGAGGATGGGTTAGACACTATAGTTGGCATTGCTTCTGAGGGCATCTTGTACACTAGAATAGAGACTGATCAGATGGAGCAATAAATTAATGAGCTTACTACAAGTATTTCAGATAGTTTGTGTGATTCCTCTACTTCAGATGATCTAGAGCCAGACTATCACTTATCTGAATTCTTTAAGTCTAGACTTCTAAGGATGAGCACAAAACAGAGTCAGATGATATCATTTCAAACTTCATAGACATTTTTGTAGTCTCACTTTAAAGCACATTGAGATGGTAGATAACCGTACTATAGATACATTCATCACCAGCAAATATTCCACTCTAAAGTCGGGTGAGTTGGCAGAACCAAATTCCACTTTACATGAGATGAAAACATTCAAACATGGTGTATACTTTCCTTGGGGGTTCACACTGAAAGTTTTCAGTCATTGTCATTTCATCGTTGATTGAAGAGTAAGAATATTGCTTGATGGAGATTCTCGAAAGAAACTACAAGGACATCGGTAGGACTGTATCCGATCTCCATAGGATGAATCCTGCTTTGATGAGAACCTGCTTTGTATTCTTATCACATCTATCTCGATCATGACAACAACCCATCTAGAGAGTTTCAGCATAGACTGAACCCATTTTGTGAGATGTTGTCAGTAAAAAAATAACAAAATGGTGTGATGTATGTTTTATTTATCCCATATCCAACTCTGAATGGGTTAGCCCAGTACATGTTGTCCCGAAGTAGTCACGAATTCATATGGTTAAGAATGAGAGTGGAGAGGAGATTCCAAAAAGAGTGACTACGCTGTTGCAAGTTTGTGTTGATTATAGATGACAGAATGTTGCAACAAAGAAGGACCACTTTCCTCTACCTATAGACCAGGTCATAGAGGGGTTGTCATGGAAATAATACTTATTCTTCCTAGACGGTTACTCTGGATACAAACAGGTCACCATTTCACCTGAGTATTGACAAGCTGATTCGATGATATACCTAATGTCTGGTCTTGGAGGAGCCTACGGTGTCTGAAAAATCAGATCCGACAATCACTGTATCCGTCCTCTCTCAGCTCTTGACATTCAAACGACCCGAATCAGTCAAAAACCAACCCACACTGTATAATAAATCAATGTAAATGTGTGAGTCAAAATTTAATTTTCACTCTACAAAAATATGTTTAGTGCAAATATGTCGAGTACCGTGCAACAACGAGCAGAAGGAAATAGAGACAAAATAATAGTCTACTCAGGCAAACTTTTTTGTTTTTTTATTTTTATTTTTAGATGTTTTTTTGGGTTTTTAATTATGTATTTTTTAGTAATTTTACATTTAAAAGTGTTTTAAATTGATTTTTAATTTTAATAATAAAAATATAATAATAATATATATTTATAATAAATAAATGTATATTATAGCTATATATATTAAGAAAAGCTAACTTTTTTGAATATTTGATGTACCAAATAAAGTCAAAATTTTCAAAATAAAATATTTTCATGCTCTAAATTTTTCTCCATTTTTAGTGATTTTTGAGAAGCTTTGGAGAACTTTATGGATTTCTAAATGATTCTAATATAGAAAGCATGGATAAAAGAAGTAGACATAATCATTTTGGTTTTAAAAAAAGATGATAGACTCAAATTCCCAAACAGATTTTAATATATACTATATATAATAGAGCAAAATATGAGACAAAAAGCTAGATTTTTCTATTTTAATTGTTTTTTCCTAATTTTGTAGGTTTTTTAGGGTTTCATAATTTTAAGGTTTTATTTTTATATTTTTAGTGATATTGTTCTGATGACATAATAAACAGTAATATATATAGTGTATGTTTTGAAATTTTTAAAGGGGTTTTGATATTTTTTGGGATTTTAATATTTAGATATGGAATAAAATGCTACCTTTTGATTTTTAGAAATTAGGGATATGAAACAAATATCATATCCAAATACTAGGCACGAATAAACATGATTTAAGGCATCTACAGAAATTATCCCACTAATTTAAGAGCATAGGAGCTATTTTATAAAAATAAAAATGCAACAAATAAAACTAAATCAGATAAAGGACCAAAGTGAAAATAAAATAAAGGTTTAAGTAATTATAGAACTAGTCCATAAAGTTCGAGGGCCTAGATGAAATGTTTACAATACGTCACATGGCACTACACATGGGGCATGAGGACAAACATGAAAATAATAGGATGCAGAAGGGTCTAGATGCAAAAGATATAATATACAGAATTGGTTGGGCTACTTAAGAATTTACCCAAAAACACGCTTCATCGAGCGACAGATTATGTGTCACGTGTGCTCACTTAACTTGATCTGACGATGATGAAGGGCTTCATTTCGAACTGATCCAACACCTAGGATTAGACCGTGGCAACATTCAACATCCAATGGCACAAGAGGGATCATGAAGAACACACCAAAACAAGTCTTGAAGCTCCTTCGATTTATTATTACTCCTTCCTATGTACTCCTTCAATGCTCCTAAATGACTCAAATCTTTCCTGGGGGTGCTTCGCACTTGTAGGTGTCGCTCAAATGGTTCTAGGTCCCCTCGAATGGGACCTGGTGTATTTTGGTTTCAACAGTGACCTGGAACTGCTTCCAGGCCTAGAATCCACATCCTTAGGGGTCACAAGATTGCTTACCTGCATAAATATGTTCCTTGGATCAAGGAAAAGAGCCTCGACCGATTACTGAAAATGGACAACAATGGTGTGAGATGGGCGATGAAGCTTCAGGTAGAGGATGAAGTCGAGCTTCGATTCACCTTGATTATTGCAGAATCGAAGGGGAAAGTGGGCGATATGAAGAAGGAGGTGATAGGGATGAAGATGATGATGGTTTAGTGAGTCCAAGATAGCCGGTTCACTGTGATTTTAAGCTAGAGCCTTAGCTCCAACGATCAGAAAATTCCTAAATTACTCTAACCTAATAGCTAATTGATTAAACTAATAACTAATCTAGGGTAAAGAAAGGAAATGATGTAACAAAAGCATGAAAGAGTAGTTCAAACTCTGCCCGGAAGGAACTCGGCGAGCTAGTATCCAGCCCCTCCAACCTTATCGATGTTGTAGATTGAGGAATTACACTCCTTGTCGCTGAGGGAAACTCAACTCACAATGATTTTTGAGGTTATGGAAGGAATGACGAGATCACAACCAAAAATGAGGAAATGGGTGCTTATTTATACACAAATGTATGAGCCTTCATGAGATTGTGATAGCATCGAAATCTATGAAGATCGATAAGATCCAAAGCTTGAGCGTGAATTGGAGCAATCACATATAGAATTTCCTTTCAGCGTGCCAATCCAAATCATGAGTATATTAGCAGGAAAAAATGGGGAAAATTGGTGTTTCTGATAAAAATGATGCACCTCGTGGCATGAGGAGGAGAAAGGAGTTGTTGACTAGACGGGCAACAGTCCATAGGTTGTGAGTGGTCCATGTAGGACCACTACAGGACGAACAAGAAATAATAAATTAATTAAATTAGGAAAAAAATAATAGATGGTTTTATTTCAAAAAAAACTCAAAAGATAATAAATGTTTATATTTTTTATTGTTTTTAATGATTTCTAATTATTTTTACAACCTTAATTATTAGGTATTTTTTCAACTATACTTATAAGTATATTTACTTATGTTTTAGTGTATTTTATTTTTATTTTGCATTTTTGAATTTTTATTATGTGTGTATATTCTATACATTTATAATTTATTTAAATACACTTTACATATTTTTACTTTATTTATCTATCTCAATTTACATATATAAATAAATAGGGGTATTTACACTTTAGGTATAACAAACCTATATATTTTATCCCATTATTTATTTAAATGAATTTTTAATTGTTTATTTTAAGATAATATTTTAATAAATTTCAAATAACATCTACAAATATTTTAAAAATATGAATAGTAAAATATAAAGAATAAATTAAATGAATAAAATATGTAGGTATATAGTACAATGGGACCCCAAAAAGCTAACTTTTGTATCTTAACTCCGTTTTTAAGGAAACACCTACATTAAATAGACGATTTAATTTTAAGAATAGTAAAAGTGAGTTTAGTTCATTTTTTAGATCAAATGGCGGAGATATTGATCATTGAAGTTTTGTTTGCGTCTTTTTCATCTTTGTGTCTTTTTTGCATTGGCATTATTTTTTTGTGCAAGTATTTTTATATTTTTCTATGTCATTTTATATACAAGTTTCATGTTGATCATTTTATTATTTGAGGTGTATATAATGAATAACAAAATAGTGGAAAAATAACTTTTTTGAAGAAGGGGAACTAGGGTTTATATACAGTATTTTACCCTTATGTCCCCCTACCTTATTCCCGATCGACCACACCAATATTGACCTGGTCTCGAGGTTTACGGTCAGTAAGTATTTGCAATACATTCTTTATTTTTATTTTTTTCTCTATTCATTTGTTTTGTATTTAAATACAAGTATTTATGTACTTTTTACAGATGGCAATTAATTTGTTAATTTGTACAAGTTAGATGTATTAAAATGTATTCATCCAGGGTTTTAATGATAAAATAAAGGAATAAGTTGAATGAATGGGTATTCATCAAGGACCTGAAGAAGACTACCTTTACATGTCATCTTGGCATGAATGCCTTTAAACGGATGCAATTTGGTTTGTGCAATACCCCTGCTACATTCCATAGGTGCAAGCTTGCCATTTTCGTAGATATGGTAGGTAATTTCTTGAAGTCTTTATGGATGATTTTTAAATCTGTGGCGAGTCATTTGGTGATTGTTTAGCGCACCTAGGACACGCACTTCAGAAATGTTGTGAGGTGAATCTTGTTTTGTCTTGATAAAAAAGACAGTTTATGGTTACATGCATGATTGTGTTGGATGTCATCTCCAATCGAGGCATGGAGGTTGACACTGCCAAGGTGAATGCCAACAAGCTCTCGAGCTACCAACCAACACCAAGTAGTTGCGGTCTTTTCTAGGGAATGTTGGGTTTTAGTGATGGTTCATACATGATTTCTCCAAGATTATCCGACAATTAACTGAGTTGTTAGGCAAAAACATTGGGTTTTTGATAGATGACAAATATCTTAATGCCTTCATCACTTTAGAGAACATGATTAACAATGCTCCTTTCCTACATTTGCCTGATTGGTCTCTTCCCTTCAAGATAATGATAGATGCTTCAGACATCACGGTTGGGGATGTATTAGGACATAGAAGGAATGGACTTCCAGTTGTTAATCACGATGCTAGACATACTTTAGATGATGCATAGAGAAATTACATAGTGACCAAAAAGAAATGATGGCAATGATTTTTTACATCAGACAAGTTCAGATCTTATCTTCTTGATTCCAATATTACAGTTTTCATATATCATTCTATTCTCAGATACTTGATGTAAAATAAGTATGCCAAAGCATGCCTTCTTCGATGGATTCTCTCTCTTAAGGAGTTTGTTTTGGATATTAAGGATAAACAAGGAGTAAAGAATGTGGTAGTCGATCACCTCTCTTGTTTATAGTCTGAGTAGACTGCATTTGAATACTCACTCGACATTGTAGAAAGATTGCCAAATGAGAGCATCTTTGTAGTGACAAAGTTTCCATGGTATGCTGATATAGTAAACTTTTTTATTACACAGACGAGTCTAGATCTTTGGCTGAAGGATCAAGTTGACATGCTAGTTTCTGAGGCATGATATTACCACATGGAGGATTCGATCCTTTTCCGCCTTGGATTGGATTGTGTTTACATGCAATGTATTCCTCAGGAAGAATACAACAATGCCATCACCTTGTGCCATTCATTAGAGGAAGGGGGACATCATTCTGGGAAGAGGACATCACAGAATGTACTCCATATTTTTTGGTGGTCAACTCTAATGAGGGATGCTTGCTCCTTTATGAAGATTTGTCTAGTTTCTAAGAAAGCAGGAAGGACGATCAGTGCAGGAGATGTGATACCGATGGGACCAGTGATCATTTGTGAGATTTTTGATGCATGTGGTGTTGATTTCATAGGCTCGTTTCCTTCTAGCAGTTTGAGTATATATTTATGGTTGTAGATTATGTTAGTAGATGGATGGAGGCTATATCCACATGAACTGCTGATAGCAACATAGTTTGCAAGATCCTTAGGGAACACATCATTTCACAGTTCGGAATTTAAAGAATACTCACTTCTGATGAGGCTAGCCATTTTATTAACAAAGATGTGAAGAAGTTGTAAAGAATTATGTTGTAGATCACAGAGTAACCTCTCCCTACATCCATAACTGAACATCATGGCTCAAGTTTCCAATAGGGAGGTGAAATCCATACTTCAGAAGTTGGTACGACCTGACAGAAAGAATTGGTCACAGCCCCTAGACTAAGTTTTTTGGGCATATCGTACCACATATAAGACCCCTAGGTATTTCTCCATTCATGCTTGTTTATGGAAGCCATATCATTTACTCGTAGAGATCATGCACAAATTAGATCAAAGAGATGTCACTTGATTTGATGAAAGCAAGAACCAAAAGGAAGACAGATTTAAATGAACTAGTTGAGATTAGTAGACAAACATATGAGAGCACTCTCATTTATAAGGAAAGCATGAAGTGGTGGCATGACAACCACATTCTACACATGACCTTTTTTCCTGGCCATAAGTCTGGCTTTTCAATGTACGATTGAAAATCTTTCCTAGAAAATTAAAGAGCAAATGGGAAGGTCCATACAAAGTCAGAATGGTGCATAACATTGGAAGCATATTCATATCAGATGTGTCACTTGGTGCAGAGCCATTCGTGGAAAACATGCATATGCTGAAGCACATTGTGGAGTCTACAGATCATTTAACCCGAGTTGAGGTGATCTACTTTGTGTGGGACTTGTGACTACTTTTCCTCTTCATTTGTCTTGTACAGATACATTGAGGCCTTTTATTTTTGGAATACACACCCCTTGTACATTCTTCTTAGATCCCAATCATCTCCATTTTTGCTTATCTTTATACAAAGGATAACAAATCCTAAGTATAAGGGGAACTGATTGTTTCCATTGATATCCCGTTTTCTTATTTTTTTCTCTTTACTTTTCTTATTTATACATTCTTTCACACCTACCACTAAACCCTCATGTTTGCCCCATTCATTTCTATACTTAGGATACCTTATCCTAAATATAGGTGGGACCGAGTGATCTCAGTGAGTTAGTTTCTCTCTTTCGTTCTTTAGTTCTTGCCCTCAGTCACCTCATTTTTTGTTTTCCTCTATACTCACGATGAGCACATCTAAGTATAGGGGGGTGACTGACTTCTCCTCTTTCGTTTTTTCACCCACTTTTACATAGCATGAGTTATGTACCCCTTTTTCACCTTTTGGTACCATGAGGATATAGCACAAGCTAAGTATAGAGGGTGTATATATATTCTATATATACTTTTGTCCATAACACTTTATGAATTTTCTATATAAAATCCATAATAGGTTAGTATGGGTAAAATCTATTTAAAAGCTATTTGTTAAGTGCTTATAAAAACTTGGTAAATAAGTTTACTTATGTCAAATTATTATTTAAAATCCTTACTTAAAAATGATATTTAAAAGGCGTATTTAAAAATTGTATAACATTATTTTACAATCCTATTTATTAAAATGTGTAAAAATAGTAACTTAATATCTTTCTATTTAAAACTTGTAAAATACATTAGTTAATTAAGCATAATAAATAATTGGTGGCTTATTTTTAAAAAGTTTAGAAAAATACACTTATCTCTAAAAAATTGATCAATATAAAAAATTCATAAAAATACATTCTTAATATCCTTAAAATGATAAAATTCTTAAAATACATAAAAATGAGAAAAAAAACTGACAAAAAAAATTGTTGCATTTGCATTTTTCATAATAAGTTTGACTTCTCAAACTAAGGATTAGAAATAGTTCAAAGGGTGGAGCTTCATCATGGCCTTTGACCTTAATTCTATGGAGCATGCTTCGCACTTGGAATTTGGACTTCTCAGGTTGTTGAATTTAATCACTAGGTTCCACAGAATCGTGTTCGGAATTCGACTTAAACTTGCCTAAGTAGGACACTAGGTGTCATCATGTATAACTCTTTAACAGTGGATCAATTTTTGTATAACTCTTTAACAGTAGTGTAATTTCATCCTTGTCTAGTGGTACATATGTCTAAAGAATGGAGTTGTGGTGTTGAAATAAAGCTTCAGATGAGGAATGATCTACTACCATAATTTTTCTAAGACACTAAAACATGGGTGGAAAAAAGATTCTATATTCGTCGAGGCACACAAGAATGTAGTGTAGTTGTTTCTATGACTCCAAAATATGGGCGGAGAAAAATATTCTATGTCCATCTGGGAAAGTTCATAAAGTAAGTTGTTGACAAAAAATGATCCAAGCTTCATATAGCTTTCATATCTTGGAGGAGACTTGGCTACACTAGCCAAGCTTCATAAGGAGATGTGACTATATTGGTCACTAACGAGTGGTGAATCGCCATATGTTAATTTGCGTGAATTATTGTACGTTTTAATTAATGTCATTTCGTTGTAGGCGGGAAATCAGAATCGTTCAAGAAATAACCACAGTTAATTAATTCGATTTTTAATCGCGTGGTTTTTGTTTATTTTACTTGGGCAAGTCCCAAGGTCGAACTCAAGGAGGTAAAGGAACAACCTATATTTTTATCTATCAAAGTTCGTGCACGGTTTTCGAGGAAATCTTTTTTTGTATTTTAAATGCAATTTTGGATGCACAATGCAAATGTGACCAATCTTAGGGACTAAAATGCAAAGACCAATCAAACGATGTTCAAAAAATATGAAACTTGGCCAAGATGACAATTATGATGAAATGAATGCACTATAATTTTTTTGGAATGTTTCGTTGCAAGATAAATATTTAATGAATTTTTGAATGCAAACAAAGTGAATTTCAATAATTAATTCTAATAAATATTAAAGCTAATTTTTTTCAAGGGATAAAATTATTCAAGATCTATAACTAGGTGATTGATCTCAGAAAAATCCTAAACCTCAAAAATATAAGATTTAATACCTATTAATAATTAAAGATCGAAATAGGCAAAATCATTTTTGCATGCCAAACTATGCATGCCAGGGTATAAATGGAATTATCGATACTGATGGGGGTTCGACTGCAAAATTTCCAAGCGGTCACGTGCCAAGAACTTGACTCTTGGTTGGTAGGGGTTGAGGTGCGAATTGGCAGAAGTTGAAAGGGCTCCTCAGTAATTAACCCCAAGAGGGGGCGCTTGTCAAGTGATCTGGTGGCTGGGGTGAGTTATGATTCGACGATACACCAGGGGGTTGGGTGCAAGTTTTCCAACCCGCACGTGCCTACCATATTGGTGGGGGGTTTGTTGCTGATGTTTCCTCCGCACGTGCAGCGCACGTGGGAGGACCTCAGGTCAGGGAGCCCGGTGGAGCGCCGACCTTTGACGATAGAGTGATGTCGCGGTGCGTAGAGGGATAAGAGCTCCTGGCTGGTGCGTCTGGCAAAGCTTCGGTGGACGATCTTCTAGTGGATGACGATGATCAAGTCGGAGGAGGCGACCAGGGGAGGGGCTGCTGTGCACGGCGGTGGGCGCTTGCAGCCTTGGCGTTGAAGGTGAACCGCAGAGGAGCAGAGGCAATTGAACTTGTTGTTGGTGAAGTCGATAGGTGGAGAATGGAGGTGTGTATCAGGTGGCGTTGATAGCGGTGGAGTGTAGATATGGAGGCGTTTGGTGGAGGTTCCTGGCTCAGGCCAGTTAGTGTTGGTGAAGCTTCTGGAGTTGCGGCACGTAGAGGAGCAAATATGGTGGTGGAGCATAGGTGGAGCGATGGTGCGTAGGCTTGACGGTGTGAAGCCAGAACGAGGGCAGTAGGCGGAGTTAGACCGCACTGCAACGAAGCAGGGGGGCTTCATATCTCGCCGTTGGGAAATGAGGAGGACGCGACGTTGTCACCGCCTCTCCTCCAACTAGTTGTTTATCGATAGATGGGTCTCAATGGGGGGCGGTGGTGTGTTTTATAGGAGAAGACTTGGCATCAGCTATGGAAGGTAGGAGGCGATGATGGCCGTAATCGGGATTGGATCTGAGAGGTGGCGACGAGATTTGAGAATGAGATACGCGACAGGGTGGCGGCACACGCTGATCTGGAAGGTGGCCGCAAGAAGGAGACCTGATTGGAGAAGGGTGGCCGTCGCAGGATTGGTTGGGGATTCAAGATACACGGCGGCAGAGAAAATCATGGAGGAGATCGAGCTGTGTGATTGCCCAGAAAGGGAAAGTAGGGGGGAGGAAGACGATGGGTCTGGGGCCGTCCGATCGACTGAGATCGGACGACCCAGATCGTGACACATGGCAGCATGTCAATTTCTTATTTATTATTTTTTTAATTTTTTTAAATAAAAATAAAAGAAAATAAATGCTAAAAACAGGTGACACATGGCGGCTCCAGGAGCTGCCACGTGTCAGCCCCACAAAAATAGAAAAATAAATGCCATAATAAATACAAAAAATAGTAAATGACCTGGGATCGAAAAATGTTCTTCACAAAAGTTGCTCGTCTCGATGAGATCTACAACTTTCATGAAGAGACAAAACCAAAATCAATTATTTGCACACAATGATATTTTTGGGGTATCCCATGTACATCGAATACCTTGATTTTTGGGTTTTATAATTTTTTGTTATTTTTAACTAGATAAAAATCCGGAAAAAATATTATAAAATAAAAGATAAATATTTACACATTAATATATAATTTTTGTTTTTATTAAGTAAGAAAAAGAAGAAATAAAATATAATACGAAAAAGACAATTTTTGTACAGACAGTTAGTCAATACTCGGACTCAGTTATTTTCTTTGATTTCAAGCTAAGTCTGGATTAGGATTTTTGCGCATTTCAATAAAACTTTTATTAAAGAAGACAAATAAAAAGAAATAAAATAAAATGGATTAATTATGTACATAAAATATTAGGTGAAAAACTGCTAAAATATAAAATGTACAAAAGAGGCCCAAAACACTAGAACTAGGGTTTGGATTTTTGGTCCACTTATTTAGGTTAATGGTTTTTTTTTTTCTTTTATTCTTGTCAGTGATATGTACACAGTGGAGTGGTTTCATGTCTTTTGGAGTTAGCGTGAATTAGTTAAAAATTGGGGAAGTTAGGTTATTTACAGGTCAATTTGTCTGGGATTTTTGGCTTCTCATTTTGTGCAATAATAAGTGATAAAAAAACAGTTCTTATCAAAACATGTATGAATGCTAATTATGCAGAATAAATAAAGAAATTCCAATGATTTTTAGGAATTAGAGATTAATTAATGACTTTTAGAGTGATGAATATGAGATTCATCATCTTACTATACTTAAACCATGCTTGTCCCTGAGCATCAAAAGAAATACCATGAGGTGAAATCAGATTAGGTTCCATACCAAGACCATGAGCTGAAGGTGAAAATGAAACTAGACTTGACCTTTGGATTATTAGTTTGGCGGAACTTCTGTGAGACTTAGAATTTTAAAATCAACAACCTTCAAGTTCTACGCATCATTATCACAGTTTCGGCTCAGAAGTCATCTTAGATCAATCTCTCTTCCCAACGAATACCCCATGAACATTGAACAATCGACTCATGTGTGTGAAGGGTTTTAGCTCTTCCCATCCAGAATGCCAGACTACCATGCAATCCTCCTCTCCAGTAACTCTTCCTTGGGGAGTCAAGTATTTCCTTCTAAGGTCTGTCGTGTTGTGTTCACAATCGAATAGAGGGAGAAATTAGAAGAAGGAAAAAAGAACTGGAGGGTGGCCAGTGTAGTCACCTCTCCTTGTGAAGACGACCAGTTTAGACAAGTCTCCATCAAGATCTGCATGTTTTCTTGAAGCTTGGATCTTTTTGGTCAGATATTTATTTGGTAGTGGCTTCTCTGTATTTAGATTTTTTGTGGTTCTGCATGGATCTTGTTGTGCCCGTACGGATATAGAATCTTTTTTTCCGTACATGTTTTGGGGACTTAGAAAAAATTGTGCCCAGCCGTCCATCCCTTTTCCGAAGCTTTATTTCAACCCGAACTCCAGTCTTTAGATTTCCATGCTACCAGAAAAGAAACTCACACAGTCTTCCAACACCCCGTCTGAGTTGAGCTAAGTGCATAGTGCGAGAGTACAAATTAATTCCCTATTCCAAAGTCATACCCAGAATGAAGAGACCGGTTTATACACTAAGAGTCAAACGTTGTACAATGTCATGTGGAACTCAAAAAATTAAGCCAAAGACCTGAAGTTTCTAAAATCCTATTTCTCGGTGAAGTTCCTCCGAAAATTTGGTGGATTAAGGTCAAGTCCAAACCATTCTCGTTTTCTTCTCATGACTCGGTTCAGAACACAAGGGCTTTTCACAAATGCAAATGAATGTAATGTTGGATAAAGTGCATGTGTGTGAAATGCAGACAAAATTTTTTTGTTTTTTTATGCAAAAATGAATAAGAAGCCATTTTAAAAAAATTTGGTTAAACATAGTTAGTGTTAGTAGCAAAACATTTTTTGTTAGCTACCCACCCCGTAAATACATATAGACTTATGTGAAAGTACGAGCTATGGGTAAAATATATACACAGTATATATACACACCCCTTTATACTCAGCGAGTGTTGTGTCCTCAGAGAACAAGAAGCGTAAAGAAGACATAGCTCGGGCTATGGGTAAGAGAGTGAAAGAAAAAGAACAATATAGATCGATCTGCCCCCCTATACGTAGGCTGTGAACAGTATAAGTATAGAAGAAGAGCGAAAATGAGGCGGTTAGGATATGTGAATGAGAAGAGTATATACAGAAGGGTATCGGTTCCCCTATACGTAGGCTCTGGTTAGCCTAAGTACGGAAGAAGGGTAGAAATGAGGCGATCGTGAGAAGGAGTTTGATGAGGGAAATGATATATACAGATGGCATCGGTCCGCCGCTATACTTTGGCCTTGGCCTAAGTAGAGGAAGTATATGTACAAGGAGACCAATGTGATCAGGAGGGAGGGTGGGTAGCTGATGATTAAGGTGGTTTTCTGCCAATCTTTTTGTGAGCATGTGGTGGGAGGTCGTAATGATAAGACGGAGATGAAGCATATGATTCCTAACTATTATCAGTGCTATCCTCAGAGAAATCATGCTGGATAGTAGATGACGTGTATGAGTCAGATGAAAGATAACTGTCATCGGAGTTGTCCTTAGAGGAATAGTATTTGAAAGTGGAGGCACTCCATATATTCTTGTCTTTTAGTTTCTTCAGTCAATTTCTCAGAATTCGTTCCTTCTTGGGATCAAGCGATTTGTCCTCGAATGAATACTCTAAAGCACCGGTCTTAGTCAGCTCATAAGAAATTATTCTAGTATATTTAATGAGACAAGGAGAATCGGCTTGGATAAATAATAGTGAGGAACGGGAGACGTCCAACAAGAATCGAAGTTTGGATCCTTGCTAAGGTAGGGTTTTAAGACTGTCGAACAGACCTCACTCACATAAATTACCTTTTTCAGACCTGATGATGGATAATTAGATGATTCCTCTTCCAGAAGGTGAAAGGCGACTTTCTTTTTAGATGAAGGAGCAGTCAGTGTTGGTCCTGGGAGTGAGGTATTGATACTTGAGTCTCCAGATGAATAACCATTGAAATTTTTCTCCTTGGTCGATGTTCGTCAAGCATGTTTGATCTTAGTTTTCTTGATGTTGGTGCACTCCTAAGTTGAATTGATTTGTTCAAGGTAGTCAGAGAAGGTTGACTCAGGGTGAGCCCATGCATATGTCTCAGGATCATATAAGAAACATTTTTCTATGGTGAGAGCAGCGGGAAATGGAACAGTGGAGAGAGTCTCTGCATGTTCATTCTCAATTGACTTGATGTTGGAGCATTTCTGTGTCGAGTTGATTTTATCAAGGTAGTCAGAGAAGGTTTTAGACTACTCAGGGTGCGCCCATGCATAAGTCTCATGATCATATGAGTCATATATACGATTTTCCATGGTGAGAGCAGCTGGGAATGGAACAGGGGGAGAGTCTCTAAACCAATAGTCTCATCAACAACCACTATCTCAGGTATAGCAATGGGGTAGGGCTCATCTACCGCTTGATGGTTATGGCTGGCGAGGGCTTCGTGGGTTGCCTCAGAAAATCGTGGTTCCTCAAAGACTTGTTGAGATCAAAGTGCTCCCGATGCTGTAAAACTGATTTCCCGAGTCTCACACTCAATAATTGCCTTAGCCAATGCTAAGAATAGCTTTCCGAGAATAATCGGAGACTGGGTGAACTCTCCCTGATGCTTAATATCAATGATAGTGAAGTTACTTTGAGCAGAGCACCTTAGAATGTCATGATGACCGAAATGGTTCCTCTCGACCGCTTTATCGATCGATCAGCCAATTGAACGATCTCTCGTATCTTCCTGATAGGTCCGAGTTTGAGCTCATTAAATACGGAGGTCAGGAGGATATTGATTGGTGAATAGTCATCAATTCGAGCATGGATAAATATTATGTCTTTGATTCCACAGCCAAATCCAGGCAACTACTTTACTATGCGGCTCTTGATTTTTCTCCTCAACACCAAGGAGGTGGCCATTGACAAAATATGTTTTCAGTCTTTGTTCTTGTCCTGCCTGACTTTTTCATCACTAATTTGTCCATTACAAATCCTTTAAGGTCGGGGAAGTGTTCAATGGCATGTATAAAGGGAAGTTAAAAAACCAATCTTTTCTCCAATGCTTCCCATAAAGTAGGATCCAAATTCTCCATATCTTCTTCAGTTTCAATCTTTATGTATTTTTCTGGATTTTCAATTTTTTGGGTGTTTTTGAATATTTCAATTTTTTGGTATTTTCTGTGTGGTGTGTGGATGAGTTGTGTTCCCCATATGAGGAGGACTTAGATATGCCGAATTATATTCATAGTGATCCCTAGGGGAATAATATGCAAAAGTGTTGCTGTCAAAGTAGTCCCTAGGGTGATCGTAGTCTGGGGGTTTTTGAATATCCATAGAATTTTCAACATGAGATCCAATCTTTTCCTCATCCATTTTTATATCCGAGCTACCAGAGAGTAAAATTAGTCGCTTGGCAAACTTTCTAGATCTATCCTCCATTAAATCAAAACTCTTATTTATGCTCAAAATATCATCTTCAAAAATCGTTTCATGATCAATCATGGGAGCAGTTGGTGTATGTTCTTGTATTCGAGATCCAATCATTTCATCTTCCATTTTCCTGTATGAGCTGAGAGGAGAGTCTCTTGGAATATCCAATATATGATCGTTATTTTCTGAAAATTTCTCCTCGAAAATTATGGAAGGAGTCTGCTCAGTGGAAGGATTTTGCAGGAATCTGTAGGTCTCATACTCAGCATGCCGTGACTCAGGCATGTAATGATGGTTTGAGTAGAGTCTACTTCCATGGTCATGATTGATTGTATCCCCGAATAATGGAGTCATACATGATGCATATGTGTCGATATCATTAGTCTGGTCCACTGTATGTGTAGGTTGATTGAAAGAGTGGTATTCGGGTTTGTAAATAGGTATTTGATTCTTATGGTCAATCCAATACTGATGATTGTTAAGTGCGGGTCTCTCCTAATGGTATGATTGTGTTTCCATATTATTCCATGAAGTCAAGGAAAGATGTGAATTTGTGTAATGTTTATCTATCACAGCAGACTTGTGAGGAAGGAATGAAGTTGGTTGGGGTTGATGTCTTGTCCAGCCATGTGTTTCGATGTTTTGTTCTTCAAAAGGTTCTTGGGGTTTAGGAAGAAATCTAGTATAAGTCGGGTCACCCCAAGATGGCAGTTGATCATAGGCGGTCACAAGTGGTGGTGGTGTGAGAATGTGATGTTGCGGTAACTTTAATCGGATGATTCGATTAGAATGGCTTGGAATTTATCGAGGGGGCCAGATTCATCCGAGAATTAAAGTCTCCCACAAAAGTTGGAGGATTCTAGAAAGCAGAGGGTTTAGACGATTTGGGCCTGACCGAGACAAATTCATTTTCATAATATAGATCAGATGGGTACTCAGACCATTGTCCTATTTTTGTCAATGGAGGTTGATGATGAATCGACATGGTTGTTCTCGGTGCAAGTGCACGGGATATTCAAATGAATTTTTTC
This sequence comes from Ottelia alismoides, assembly GCA_037367405.1. Lineage (NCBI taxonomy): Eukaryota > Viridiplantae > Streptophyta > Magnoliopsida > Alismatales > Hydrocharitaceae > Ottelia > Ottelia alismoides. Next base: position 281,569 of record JAZKJV010003503.1, on the reverse strand, counting down.
TCAAGGAGATTTATGGCACAAATGTGCGTCTTTTGATCTTCAAAATCGGTTCGCACACACCAATGCAAACACAAATCAAAACTGTGGGTTCACCAACTCACACAATGAAGCTGCAAGAGTTCGGTAATTATCTTTTCAATTTTAGTTGGTGATAAGACAATCTTGGAAAATAATTAATGAGATGTTAGGTGTCGAAGATTTTCTTAAAGACTGGCCTGAATTCCTACGACTAGTTGCACCTACTTTCAGCCAGTATAGGTGTAAGTACGAACTGTAAAACGGCTACCCGTGTTACTTAAGGACGGAGCCCTACGCTGTCCTTTAAACCACCCACTCTACTAAGGAAATCCAGACCGTTTACCGGCTACCCATAGATCCTCACTGAGAAGTAGCTAATCATTTTTAGAATCAGTAGTCTGAACGAAAATTTAGGAGTTGGGCTCTAACCTTAATTGTCGTCTCTCGCTCACTCAGACAGATAAATTCATCCAAGGTCGAGGTTGCTCTCCCGCAACAATTCTTGATTTTATGGGTTAATTAAAATTAGCTATATTTAGCAGTCCCAATTTTAATTTGGTGATCACTGAAAAATTAGGTGAGCATAAATATACTTCAACCGTCCAGTCCCAATTTCCTTTAAAATTATGTGACAAATCAGGAGGGTGAAATTCAGGAAAAGCTGATGCATGTTAAAAACGATGATGTATGCTCAGTTGGAAGACTTACAATGATTCCTCACAATCTCCATGTGGGATGCAATACAAGAATTGAAAAATTAATGCAAGCCAATGAAAACCGCACCTAGCAGAAGCTCTATTAGCTGGGAAGAATTGATTTGAATTTGACTAAGTTGAACGATCTAAAGTGCGTCTCGACTAAAGTGAAGTGTGGTCCTTGGTTCTACGAGCACAATCAAAAATTAAAATCTCTAGTAGTCGTATGTGCAGGTCTATCCTAAGCGCCACTCAAATCGGGCCCCACCCTCATCGGAGAGTGAAACAGGCCACGACACACCACAAAAAAAGTTCAAGGTTTTTTTACACACGCGAGAGTCCAAATGGACACTGCTATAAATGAACAAATAATTACCGAAATTAAAATTGCAGAAATATAAATCCTAGACTCTACGCTCTCTCACAACTCGACTTGATCTTAATTTATAATGCAGCTTTTCGAAAGTCGGTGAAGATGTGTCGGTTCTCGAAAACCACTCCACGAACGTAGAGTACCTCGAAAGAAAAATAAGAAAGAGTGTGTATGAAAGTGACACAAAAATAAATAAAAAAAAACAAGAAAATAAATGTTGAAAATGAAATAAAAATAAATGCAGGGAAATAGGAATTTATACAGTGAAGATTCGGGGGTTAGACTACCCGAATGTGAAAAACCAAATAAAAAAATTTAGATAAAAACTAAGCCATTTGCCTCCCCGGCAACGGCGCCATCTAACGAGTTGCAAATCGCCCTATGTTGATTTGCATGAATTATCGTACGTTTTAATTAATGTCGTTTCGTTGTTGGCGGGTAATCGGAATCGATCAAGAAATAACTACAATTAATTAATTCGATTTTCAATCGCGTGGTTTTTGTTTATTTTACTTGGGCAAGTCCCAAGGTCGAACTCAAGGAGGCAAAAGAACAACCTAGATATTTGTCTATCAAAGTTTGTGCACAGTTTTCGAGATGGCCTTTTTTTGTATTTTTTATGCAATTTTGAAAGGAAACCGCAAATGTGGCCAATTTTAGGGACTAAAATGTAAAGATCAATCAAACAATGTCCGAAAAATATGAAACTTGGCCAAGACGACAATTATGATAAAATGAATGCACTGCAATTTTTTTGGATTTTTTGATGCAAGATAAATATTTAATGAATTTATGAATGCAAATAAAGTGAATTTCAATAATTAATTCTAATAAATATTAAACCTAATTATTTTCAAGGGATAAAATTATCTAAGATCTATCACTAGATGATTGATCTTAGAAAAATCCTAAACCTCAAAAATATAAGATTAATACCTATTAAAAGTTAAAGATCGAAACTAGCAAAATGATTTTTTACAAGACAAACTATGCATGCAAATGCAATTCTTTTAGGACACGATGTAACATACAACTAATTCTACAATACGTGATTTTTTTGAATAAACTATAAATTTCCAATCACTAAATGGGCAAAATATATAATTAGTCACCAAAATATTAATTATTAATTAACCAAAGATCACAAAAATGTCAAACATATGCTATAATGTAGAGAATTAATTGAAGAACATCATGTTATTTTTATAAAAATAAAATGTTGCGATATAGCAGTTCAAAGTGGAAGGGGGACACAGGGGTATTTATGCAATTACACTAATTAAATAAATATAAAAATATAGCGGCCAGGGATATAAATGGAATTATCGAGACTGATGGGGGTTCGACTGCAAAATTTCCAAGCGGTCACCTGCCAAGCACATGACCCTTGGTTGACGGGGGTTGAGGTGCGAATTGGGTGAAGTTGAAAGGGCTCCATAGCAATTAACCCCAAGAGGGGGCGCTTGTCACGTGATCTGGTGGTTGAGGCGAGTTGTGATTCGACGATACACCAGGGGGTTGGGTGCAAGTTTTCCACCCCGCACGTGCCTACCATGTGGGCGGGGGTTGGTTGCTGACGTTTCCTCCGCACGTGCAACGCATGTGGGAGGACCTCGGGTCAGGGAGCCCGGTGGAGCGTCGGCCTTCGATGGCGTAGTGCACGGAGGGATGAGAGCTCCTGGCTGGTGCGTCCAGTGAAGCTTCAGTGGAGGAGCTTCTGGTGGATGGTGACGATGAAGTCGGAGGAGGCGACCAGCGGAGGGGTTGTTGTGCACGGCGGTGGGCGCTTGAAGTGTCGGCGTTGAAGGTGAACCTTAGAGGAGCAGAGGCAATTGAACTTGTTGTTGGTGAAGTCAATAGGTGGATAATGGAGGTGTGTATCAAGTGGTGTTGATAGTTGTTGAGTGTAGAGATGGAGACGTTTGGTGGAGGTTCCTGGCTCAGGCCAGGAAGTATTGGCGAAGCTTCTGGAGTTGTTGCACATGGAGGAGAAACAATGATGGTGGAGCGTAGGTGGAGCTGTGGAGCGTAGGCTCGACGGCGTGAAGCCGGAGCGAGGGCAGTAGGCGTAGTTAGACCGCACTACAACGAAGTAGGGGGGGCTTCGGATCTCACCGCTAGGAAATAAGGAGGACGCGACGTTGTCACCGCCGCTCCTCCAACTGGTTGTTTATCGGTGGATGGGTCGCAATGGGAGGTGGTGGTGTGTTTTATATGAGAAGACTTGGCATCATCTATGGAAGGCAGGAGGTGACAATGGACAGAATCACGGATTGGATCTGAGAGGTGCCGACGAGATTCGGGAATGAGATACGCAGCAGGGTGGCGACGCACGCCGATCTGGAAGGTGGTCGCAAGAAGGGGATCTGATTGGAGAAGGGAGGCCGTCGCGGGATTGGCTGGGGATTCAAGATACGCAGTGGCGGAGAAAATCACGGAGGAAATCGCGGGACGGCGGCGTAATTGCCTAGAAAGGGAAAGTAGGGGGAGGAAGACGATGGGTCTGGGGCCATCCGATCGGCTGAGATTGGACGGCCCAGATCGTGACACGTGGCAGCATGTCAATTTCTTATTTATTATTTTTTAAATTTCTAATAAAAATAAATGAAAATAAATGCTTAAAATAGGAGACATGTGGCGTCTCCAGGAGCTGCCACGTGTCAGCCCCACAAAAATTAAAAACTAGATGCAATAATAAATAGTTAAAAAATAGTAAATGACCTCGGATCGAAAAATGTTCTTCACAAAAATTGCTCGTATCGATGAGATCTAGAACTTTCATGAAGAAACCAAAAACAAATCGATCCTTTGCACAAAGTGATATTTTTTGGGGTATCCCACGTACATAGAATACCTTGATTTTTAGATTTTATAATTTTTTGTTATTTTTAAACAAGATAAAAATCCGAAAAATATGATAAAATCAAAGATAAATATTTACACATTAATTAAATTTTTGTGGATTTTTATTAAGTAAGAAAAATAAGAAATAAAATAAAATAAAATACGAAAAACACAATTTTTGTACAGACATTTAGTGAAGACTCGGACTCAGTTATTTTCTATGATTTCAAGCTCAGTTTGGATTTGGCTTTTTGCGCATTTCAATAAAACTTTTATCAAAGAAGACAAATAAAGAAGAAATAAAATAAAATGGATTATATATGTACAAAAATATTAGGTCAAAAACTGTTTAAAATACAAAATGTACAAAAGAGGCCCAAAACCCAACTTTCACATATGAACTCTGATTCACTTGAACTTAGTATTGTTTTGAAGGTGATTGAATGTATATTAGTTCAAAATGAGTACGATCAAATCGAACACTGTATGAGGAAGATATCAAGGTTTTAGTCCAGAAATCCTAGAACTAGGGTTTGGGTTTTTGGTCCACTTATTTAGGTAGTGATTTTTTTTGTATTTTTTGTTTATTCTCGTTAGTAGTATGTACACAGTGGAGTGGTTTCGGGTCATTTGGAGTTAGCATGAATTAGTTAAAAATAAGAGGAGTTCGGCTATTTACAGGTCAATTTGGCTGAGATTTTTGGCTTCTCATTTTGTGCATTAATAAGTGATAAAAAGATATTCTTATCAAAACATGCATGAATGATAATTATGCAGAATAAATGAAGAAATGCCAATGATTTTTAGGTATTAGAGCTTAATTAATGACTTTTACAGTGATGAATCTGAGATTCATCGGTCACACTCCAGTTCTCTTCTCCTTATTCTAGATTCTCCCCCATTCATCGTGAACTAGCACGTACCTGAACTTAGAAGGAAATATCTCCCATCTCAAGGATAAAGTAACTGGATGATGAATCCATGGGATTGTATTGCTAGGGTGGTCGGTTTCTTCACTCTTTAAGCATGAAAAGCAAACAACTTTCACACACAGTAAAAATTGACTGCAAGGTTGGAAGAGTTAGCGTGATGGATGAGTGGATCTGAGTAGGTTGTTGAGGTGAACATGAATAGGGATTTGTGTAAATTTAGGAAAATAAAGACTAAAATCCTAATCCTAATTCAAGCTCTGACGAAATGCTTATTCTAAGGCTAGACCATGCTCTGTCCTTTGATTGTTTTCATGAATTGGTTTAGGAAAACAAATTCATTCTAACTTTCTTTTTCCTTATTCTTCAAATAAATGTTTGCTAAGGAACTAGCAAAGTTTAACTATAGGGGGTTGATGTATATGTGATACATTAATGGCTTTGTCGCTTTTTGTCTTAAACCCTTAAGAAATACATGTAAACATGCACTAATATTCACTTCTTATCAATATGACATTCATGAATAAAAAGTCACTTTTATGCATTAAAAAGACATAAAAAAGAAAAGAAAAAAGGCAGACTATAAATATGTATATATTGTTCAGTATTACTCAGAAAAGATAAATTTAGTTGTAAGATATATTTATATAACATAACCCTGAGACCAAGTCATCATGAATTGGTCTACAAACAATAAAGTAGGGGAGATACGGCAGAAAATCTAAGAATAAACAACACTATTTATAAAATATTAGTTACATTTATAACTTATATATACAATCTTCACATAATTATACATGACATGTATATACATATTTCTCACCAAACTCTTCACCCATGTGTAGATATACACACACACACAAATATATTAAAAGTTCCAACTTGTATATATGACAACAAATTAAACATCTGAATTATTAATTTACCAACCTCTGAACCTCGTAACATTGCCGTAAGAACTCAAATTTCACTCTATACAACTTTAAAGTTCAAGATAAAAAATTCTCCAAATAATGAAGGTGGTTTCATCCAAAACAGAGCACATATGCAAAAAGTCATTTTTTGGACCTAATGACAACGTGGTTTCTAGGTTATTTAATTTAGTCTGTACATACTTTTTGAAGTACAATTATTTTAGAATTTTTTATTATATTCTTGATATTGTAATTTATTTATAAAATAAAATTCAAAAATAAAATCCTTATTTAATAATTTAAATAAATAAACAACTCACACAAATAGTAAAAAATGAACTGCATTGAATATATATGTATTTATTAATTATGTAAAGCAAATTACTAAAATCCATAAAAATTTACAAAAAATACAATTATTATTATATAAATTAATAAAAGATAAATTAATTAATCGAATCGAGCCTTGAATCTAATTGTAGGAGCTCGCACAGGTCTGGGGACTTGAATAACAACCTCACAGAGGCTCGCCGCCGTCCACCAACCTGTGTGCGAAGTAGATATGACAATCTAAAGCTCCAGGATGCTGATGTAGCACAAGAATTGGGGAAGAACCCACGATCTACATAATTATGACACGTGATGAATCAAGACCAGGACCACGCCTCGGCATTCTGATCTCATACATTTACAATAAAGGGGTACGCAAATTGCAATATAAACCCCCACCAACTTCCAGCAATTCCACGCACCTCCAGAAGACTTGATATTTGCATATAGGTCCCTCTGCACGGACCTACATGTGAAAGAGCTTTTGGTCTTTCAGAACTTTTATTACACGTGTACCCCTGTACTTTTTCATGCATTTGGACACTCTAGAGACAATATTTTCTTTTGATTTTTATAGGGTAATTACACAACTATCTTAGCCATAATTTGTTGCAATTTCAAGATTTTCATCGCTTAATTGATTTGTTTTAATTTTTCAAAGTTCACAATCAGTTTGATATTTCTTTGTGTGTTTCTTCGAGCATGTTGCTCAGTTTTAATTCTCGTATTTACCTTATCGTACCAGGTACCTATAGTGTATCACTTATACATATTATCACCAATATACTATATAGTAAATTATTTTTTGCCGAATATATTCTCTATTTTGAAAGTTAAAAAATCCAATTTTTTTCTCCCAACTTAAATTAGTACTTAAGAAAATTATATTACACTATACCCCACCTATTATATAGTATCATCATTTTCCAAAATTAATTCCTTTTTACCATAAAATAAAAATTCAAAATAAAAATTTACAAAATTGAAAACCAAATAAAAATCAATAAAAACTAAAACCCATAAAAAGAATTCGTGATAAAGAAATCAATCACAAAATTGATTTTTATTTCTACATATACTTCATGCATCCTTGTGTTCGACCTATGGATACTTACCTAGATAATATCAAGTGAAAAAGAGAGAGAGAGAGAGAGAGAGAAAGAGAGAAATTTCTTATATTATCACACCTACTCCTCTCTCTCTCTCTCTTTAATTTCTTTTGATCATGTTTCTCTTCACGAGTGCTACATTCGATGACCATCTCAAAAGCCGTGAAGAGAAGCATTATCAACAAACTTAATTGTATAAAGGGACCTATTATGTAAACTTAGTTAATCTTTATTTTAAACAAATGAATGATTTACAATGACTTGTATTGCATAATGGTTCACCATAGGCTCACATGTCCAACAACCTCTCACTAGCCTAAAGAGCCATTTATGGAATAATCATTAAACCCACACTCATGTGATAATTAAAAGACATGTAGATAAAGTGATTGGTTAGCTAACTAGTTACTCTATTTCGAGAGACTATGCCAAGTACTTTTACAGTCTTGTATATCCCCTGATAACAGTGCTTGTATCTAATACAAATGTTGCATTTTGTGCAATAGATACACAACCTTGTAAAAGCAGTCACATTGCCTTACATCTTGCTAGTTTTAACCTTTTACAACTGAGTAGCTAAAATAACTAGTAAGGGATTTCTATTATCCTTGTTGGAATACCCTTATGTCTGGAGATATCTTTCTCCTTAGACAAAGACAGTCTTAAGTTTTTTAAAGTAATTATGGATAAGACTTTGAGATCACTATCTCTAAAGTCTTGTGTCCTTGAAGAAGTTTATATTACTACAATCATGTATTATATCTCCATATTATGATCAGTAATAGTATACAATTCCCACTGCATGACAGATATTTGTCTTATGTACATATCATGTCATACACCATAATTCCTATAGCTTATTCACAACGGTATGCAACTATATAATCCACTTCCTCAATATTTTGAGGTGCCATCCCTTTAGATATGCCACTACCATATCTTAAGGGAATGAATCCTTCATTGGAATTTCTCAAGTGGGATATGTCCAAGTTGCACCCTTGGTGTGATAGTCCCAATGCCCTCTTTTCTTTACCTCTGAAAAAAATTAGAACTAAGATCTAGCATGCATACTTTATATCTTTTATATAAAAGGTATGGAAGAGCAGATTATAAAACACTTATCATTATATTTATATCATTCTAAATGATGAAGATTTCATCTACATTTAGCATGAGGAGAATAATGGAACTCTTACTAAGTTTAACATAGTTCATCACGATTCTGTCTAAAATCATAACCATTATAATTTCATCAAATTTGATGTTTCGGCTATAAGAAACTTGTTTTAGCCAATAAATGGAGTTCTTTAGCTTGCATACTTTCCTTCCTCAACTATGAAGACCTAGGGTTACTTCATATGAATATCTAGTGTTACTCCACATGAATTTGGTCAGCTATTCATTAAGGAACATAGAGTTGACTTCCATCTTCTAGACATCATAGCTGAGGTGCATAGTCATAGTTAGCAATATTCTAATGTCAAAAGTGTGGTCATGGGAGAGAAAGTTTTATTGCAAGTGATATCTTCTCTCCATGTATAGGACTTGGCATTGTCCATGGGTCTCGACCTTCCCATCAAGTTCCCTCTTTCTCTTGATGACCCATTTACAATCGACATGTTTAACACGTTTAGGTGTATCCTCGAGGGTCCATAAACAACACTTGTGCATGGAGTTTACTTCAGGCATTATTGTCAATATGCATCTTTTCGTGTCATAATCCCTAGATGGTTCATCATATGAAGCTGGAACATTGTCAAACTCTTTTGATACATGGAATCTTTACATTCTATGTGGTTTTACCGCCCTTAAATTGTTCAACAAGGTATGAGCATTTCATTTTTCAATTATCCTTTTAGTAGCACTTTTTGGTATGAGATTCTAACATACTTGCACAGAATCTAGTTGACAATGTATATGCTACAATCTCTACTGCATATTATCAGAAACTGGGAGATAATTGTGCTAAGAGTCATCATTGTTGTGACCATGTCCAACATGATCTTGTTGTATCTCCTACAACTCCATTGAGTTGAGGTCTTCTTGGAGGAGTGGGGTAGGAAAATTATCCCTTTATCTATAAGGTATTCTTTGAATTCATCTAATAAATATTGACTACCATAGTTAGATTGTATTCTATTTATCTTCCTTCAAAATTTGGTTGTCAACCAAATTTGTGAAATCTTTTTACATTAAAATGTTTCAAATATGTAAGAAAGAAAGTCCATACTATGAATATTCATCAATGGATAGCACATATCATAAATGTTCATTATGGTATGGATGGTACTCACACATCAAAAGGCATGAGGTCCCCATTCTTGGAGAAGTGTGTCCTGAACATTCTACTCTATATACAATATTCACAAGTAGGTAAGTTCGGGACTTTTAGACAATCTACAGATACATCCCTTACTAGTCTATTAATTTTATCAATAGCCACACATTTGAGTCTTGTTTCCATATCATCATCAAATGATCTTCATCCTCCTTTCGATCTTTAAAGGTTTAATTTCCGCTATTAGTAATTTCAATGAACTGTTCATTAATATTATAACCTCATATAGCCCTCTATAAGTTAGATTACCATCTGAAATATATCCATAACAACTCTTCATGATAGGTATATCTCAGAATGTTTGTCGATCTCTAATAAGTTTAGAAATTGACAGTGATCGTTTCTAACATCTAGGTCATAGAGACATCTTCTAAGACTAAAATCTCTCCACTGAAATGTTGTAGTCTATTTATCCAATGGAAATTATTGCAACAATTGCATCAAATCCCATGTGGACGACTATGAACCTTTAGATCAAAATCCCTAGTCTTCTAAAACATGAGTAACCAATTGTAACTATTAGTAGAATAACCAGATAAACTTTCCAACCTTTTCCTCATCCAATGAGTAAACCGATTACAATGGCTAATTATATATGTAAGAAATGCCAATGTACTAGCTGAGTCCTCCTTTGAGGATTATTGTGACCCTCTACCCCTTGGATACATATACTCAACAATACCGACATCCATACATCATGATTATCATTTGAAATGTAAAACGGGTTCGAAATATTTAAAATAAAATGCTCCAAAAATATATTTGTATTATGATTTCCAACAGATTATACATAAATAGTTATAATCAGAATCCCCATCCTTAAATTATTTACATGATCGAGAATTTGAAAAGTGCAGAAGCTAATAATGTAATCTACAAGCGGCAACTCTGTAGAATTCTAAAAGTAAGTGCATACTTTAAACAATGTAGCAACCACAATCTAAGTCTAGCCCAAAATTTGTTCACTACCACAACAACACCATCAACCTATTGGATCCAATGCAAGAGTACATCAAGAGAAAAGTTACCCAGTATGGTGCTAAACAACTAAAAAACTAAGGTAAAGTCTGTAAAGTGTGCCAAGAAGTGTCTAAGGTAAGTTTCCCATGATGGCCAAGCAATCTCACAAGGTGCAACCAAACTCGCACCAAAAAACACTCACATATACAAACCTTGTGCATTATTCCTAAGGGTAGAGAGCTACTTCCCAAAACAAACCCAAGCTCCACAACAATTGGTAAGGGTTAACATTAGTACAAGATCCAAAAAGGTCTGAATATTGGTAATTATAGTCCACAATCATCCTTTGTTAAGATACGTTAAATGAAGAGCAGAAGAAGTGAGTGTACTCATTTGTTCTCTTTATCAATTGATAACGTTTATTATAACAACATTCCTTAACTAAAGTTCACTAGAGCTAACCCTTACATGGATTAATATTTCAAAACATTTCATAACACTTTTCTATTGTAATATCCATGTGGTTCTTTTTAATTGATCACATCGTCCATCCCTTTATGGTTATCTAAGTCCTCCAAGGAGATTATTATTATACATGCATATATATATATATATGTAAGGGTGTCATACAAGACAATATATAATCAAAATCTCTAGCTTTAAATACATAGTGCAACTACCACATTTATATATTACGAAAAGGAGAAATCAACTCTTGCAAACCAGAGTCTAACACCTCAAACCATTTACCTCATCTTACCCCCCACAAGGGGAATACTTATGAACGAGTACATAGTAGCCAAACATGACTGCATCAGATACACTCTTATGATGAAGTACAAGTCTTTGGTGAGTACTGTAATAGGGATGCAACACAACGACAATACCCATAACACCACACTCTCCAATACGGTCGCGGCTCATCGATAGACATGCGTCTATAACTAACAATCTAGGACTCACCTGGACCATGAGATCTATGACACACTCACAAGTATGATAAATCATCTAAACATAACATATACCATAAACATTGAAATTGTCATTTATTCGCTACACTCATCTCATTAGGACAACTCCGATATATGGGACATTTTCAGTAACCTTGTATTATTGGCAATATCCTCATCCTCTCACTTGGCTAAGTCTGACAGTTGGAGAAAACCTCTACTTACGCAAAAATCATTGCAGAACCATCCTAAACCACTACCCATTTATGAAGATCCGCAATGGTGTAGGGCATGGGTTAAGGCATATGATCATACACTTCAATCCCAAGTAGTGGAGAGAAAATATGATTTCCTATGTTTCCTCTAGATACTAGAATCCATTATTAATCTCATAATCCTTCCAATCAACCTCAGGTCACCATATATGTGATATCATATCATAATGGGCACTGGCAATTTCCTGATACATATCCATATGGCCAAAACTTAGCCCTTTAAGACAACTCACCATTTATCAGGGTATTGTACATCATAATTAGTTGGTCCTCTATGATGTTGACATGATCTCTCATGGTGTATCCATTCAGTTATCTAACTTTAGCAACATGGATAGTCAATGACCTAGACTTATATTATGTCTCATATTATGACTCCAAGGTACTATGTACCTTAAGGTTGGGGTACCTCTGTATGCGTGTGTTGGGGTACACGCATCATAGCTATGTTTCCAACACTCTATGTACTTTGTTGATGCATTTTACAATTACAGTGAGTCTGCGGTCTTGTCCCATGTCGAGTTTCACGCTATAACTCTAAATTATTTATCACTTTAGGGTTGGGGTGACTCCGTACATCCTAGCTAAGTTATGAACACAACCACAATCATTACAATTATTGGTAATTATATTAGGGCTTATACTTATAGATTACTTTAGCGATAAATGGAATTACTTACATATTGACGCAATGACCCCCCTAAACCTCATTCAAGTCCATACCCCCTTTCAGAATCTAACACCCATAAATGATTATAATACACAAGTTTTATACACATATTAGATGGGTTAATCCATTTACTATAATGCAATCTTAATAATCTATTCCATAGAGGGATTCATAAAGCACCATCAGATACATGGTGTACTAAACATCAGTTTCCCAATTCCTTATTATGACATTTAAACGTAATTCATGGTGACCTGATCAGATTAATTATTGGAGTAGTCATTCACTGATCTAATAATTATATTAGTAGAGATAGGGATGTCTACTCTAAGTACCCATGTAACATCACATCATGCATTAAAGTTACATTAACAATAATATTTTTCCATCGCAAAGAAAAAGTCTTAGATTGCCAACAAAATCCTTTATATTGCTCACAAATCTTGGTTATAGTCTTGATCATTTCCACTAACAAGTGGATACTCATCATGTGATGGAAGACTCAACACTGTCGGCTCACTGTGGGCATTCAACTTCATTATGCCCCCTCTGACCACAATTATAACACCTTTAGGACATGTTACTCCACCTTGATCTCTTGCCACTAGCACTTGTACTAGTCTCATGTATCGACCCCCCGGGTAAGAAACCTATGGATAGTTTGTGGATAAGGATTCCACATTCTTTCTCATCATTGCATTCTCTATGAGAGTTTTGTTTTCAACCTCTTGTTGTTACGTGTCTTCCCTATTATCTCTACCATCTCACATTTTAGGATTCTTAATAGGGAACCATTCTTATTAGACTACACATCAAAGTTAAAAAAATATAATATATTCCACATATTCTGAATATCAATTATAATCATGACATAAGAATAATGGATAGTGGACTATCCTTTCTCTCATACAACATGTGATGCCCCCGTCTCTCGTGACCTCGATACATAGTAATAGTAGCATCCATACATCTTTATTATCACTCAAAAAATATAAAGAAGAATGAAACAATTGAAATAATAATACCCCAACAACACATTTATATTCATTATTCACAATAGTTTACAAATAAACAATTATAAATAAACTCCTCAACTTTAAAGTATTAACATTACTGAAAATTTAGAAAACACAAAAGCTAATAAAGTAATCTACAAGTGACAACACTGTAAAATTCTACCATCAAACACGTACTCTTAATAATGCATCAACCACAAGCCAAGTCTATCCCCAAAGCCGTTCACTACCACAACATCACCAACAATTTGTCGGATCCAACACAAGCGTACGTCGTGAGCAAAATGGCCCAGTATGGCATAAAACAACTAAACAAAGTATGTTAAACAATAAAATGTGCCAAGAAGGGTCAAAAGTTAAGCATCCCATGATGTCTAAACGCTCTCACCAAGTGTAGCCTAAGTCACACCAAACTACAACACTCACAAATAGAAACCATGTACATTATTCTTGAGTGTAGAGAGCTACTCCCCAAAACAAACCCCAGCTTTACTTCCCTTGGAAGGTGTTCACATTGGCAGAAAATACTAAATAATCTGACTATCAGTTATAGTCCACAATCATCTTTTGTTAAAACACATTCACTGACGAGCAGGAGAAATGATTGTACTCATTTATTCTCTTTATCAATTGATATTTTTTATTATTATAACCTTTCTTTACTAAATCTCACTAGAGCCAACCATTATACGGATTAATAATTTAAAACATTCCATAACACTTTCCCACTAGTAATCTCCAAGTGGTTCCTTCATAATTAATCACATCGTACTTCCCTTTATAGTTATCAAAGTACTCCAAGAAGACTAATATTATAATACATGTATATATGAGTAAGAGTATCATATAGGACAACAACCAATCAAAATATATGATTTTCAATACATAACACAACCTCTACAGTCACATATTATGAAAAAGGAGAAACCAACTCTTGCAAACCTAAGTTCAACACCTCAAACCAACTCTTGCAAACCAGAGTTCAACACCTCAAACCATTTACCTTAGCTTACTAGACACAAGGGGAATACTCAGGAACGAGTACACCATGGCCAAATGAGACTGCATCGGATACAACATTATGATGAAGTACAAATCTTCGATGAGTGATGTATTAGGGATGTGACACACTAGTAGTCCTTGTAGCACTACTCTCTACAACAAGGTCGCGACATACCAACAGACCCACAACTAGAACTAACACTCAATCTAGGACTCACCAGGAGCACGAGAGTTGTATCACACTCTCACGTAAGCTAACTCATCTAAGAATAACACATAGTAACTAACATTCATACTATCACTTATTCGCTACACTCATCTCATTAGGACAACTCTGATAGATGGGGCACTTCCATTAACCTTGCATTACCTGCAATATCATCATCCTCTAACATGGATAAGTCCGACAAGTGGAACAAACTAGTACTCAAGTAAACACCACCGCAAAACCACCCTAAGTCATTATCCATCGACGAAGGTCCACGATGGCGTAGGGCACAAGGCAAGGCATATGATCATACACATTGATTCATTTCAATCTCAATCCCAAGTAGTGTAGAGAAAGTATGAATTCCTCTATTTTCTCTAGATACTAGAAACCATCACAATCTTTCCAGTCAACCTATGTCCCTCATACATCTCATATCATATCATCACGGGCACTGATAATTTCTTGATGCATATCCATATTGTTCAAACTTAGCCACTTTAAGTCAACTCACCTATTATCAAAGTATGCTACAACCCAGTTAGTTGGTCATCTAGGATGCTAACACGACCACTCATGGTGTATCCATTCAGTTAACAAACTTTAGCAATATGGATAGTTTGTGGTCTTGACCCATAGTAGGCCTCATTCTATGACTCCAAGGTACTAGGTACCTTTGAAGATGAGGGTATTTGCCTCACACATAACGGAAGGGTGGAGATATTATCTTATGGGATCAAAGTTCACTACTTGCACTAGCTGCAAGGGGTAGTGGAAATTAAATTTTTTTGATGAAACTACATGACATGAGAACCATCCCATGCCATTTCATCTAGATTACATACAAGTATTAGCTTTACCTCTTGTTGCATGATTACGATCCTCATGTCTCTAAACAAAGATACCTTCTATCTCAAGTTCGATCCAATAGAGAGAGCACTCGCGGGCGCATGGATGAGACACGTGATTCCTGCAATACAAGTTGATAACCTGAGCTTGGAACCTCCTGATTTCGTTACATGAAATCTATAGTCTTCTTCACGAGCAGGAGACACTAAAGAAGATGAGAGATCCACAAGTAGTCAATCCAGCAACACAACGACAGTGTGATGGCGTCAACTCTCAATAACCCTATAGTGGATGGCAACTAGGGTTTGAGAGAGAGAGACTATGGACGTGAGAGAGAGAGAGAGAGAAAAGATATTTTTGTTCCATTAACTTATGTATTGAAAAGCCCTAGGGTTGGCTCTTCCTTTATGCAAAGTTAGATGGCTAGGATGCACTCCTAATTCAAGTCAATGGTCTATATTTTGTTGTAACGATTTCCAACAACAATAAATTAATTTTAAAAAAACATAAATAAGTTTAAAAAATTCTTCAACACATTTAACTTCAGATAAATCAATTCATTGTCATGAATAAAGGAGTAGAGAGCCACCTTCCATGTATGGGGTAAAGAGATAGACTCCTTCCCATTTTGGATGGGTGGATGTCCACCATGTAATGGGAGAGAGATTTTCTCTCTCCGATTACCATATAATGTAATCCCATTACATTAATTATTTATTCATAGAATTATTTGTCAATAAAATATCACAAAATAGTTTGCAAATTATTTTGACAATTGCAAACAATCCATTATTTAATTATGAATCATATTTATCCATACATAATTAAATGTAAATCATATTTATATTTAATTTAAAAATATGAATCCATTTCATATTTAATTGTATAATGTGAATCCAATTCACATTAACTTATAAATAATAAATCATATTTACAATTAAATCTCTTTATGATATTATAAATCAAATTTATAATGTCTATGATTATTGTGGACAGTGCTATCCACATTGATAATATCTTTGATAATTAAATCCAAATTAATTATCTTAGATGCCTCTCTACAAGTATCCAAATATTGTGTTCCACATTATTAATTATAAATAAATCCTTATTAAGTATCAGTATTTCAATGCTTAGATATTATCAACAATAGAATTATTCTTGAACTCTTTGAAGAACAATGTCATTTCTCCGTGGATACTCAGATATTAGGACATGGCATTTGTATATTCTATGTATAGCGACTTGGATACTAAGATCTAATCGCATATCTAGATTTAGAAACCGCTCAGAGATGTTTGATCAAGTTAGGCATAACATTTAATCTTCTCCTTGAATCTGAATCAGATTCAGATAAATGTGTAATATTGGGACTAAGATGGGATAATCAATTTACTGAACTGAGTGGAGTCACTAAAATTCAAATATATTTTAGCACTCCCTTAGAAGGGAAGCATCAAAGTTATACAATTTTTTAAGATCGCATCACCTTCCTAATACCCATACATCCTGCATACTGAAAGACCTAGAATAAACCTGAAGTTTTTTTATCACTTTTTATTAGTCTTCTTCAGGGTTTTATGATTAAGTTTCTCATTTGATCATTGGGAGCGGGTATCGATTATATACTTTCCAAAAGCACATGTCCTAACTATAAATCCTATCATGCTTCCAATGCAAGACGACCATCAATGGAATTTGGTTGGTCCCAATATATCATGAGTGAGCTAATGTTTTCCGATTCAGTGGAGAACACGTACGATCCCTTTAATAGATCGTATTACTCATATGACCTCTTATGTACACCAGCTCACCGATGATTAGGTCATCAACCTAACGGTCTGCTTAATGTACATACTTATATATATACTAAAACATATGTCTCCGATTAGAGAATGCATGCATGTATTGTGACAATATACGATATAGGTCGTGGTTATCTTGATCTCATTAAGTTAAATCTTTGACCTAATTGATCTGACACCTCCGAATCTCTATTCTTATGCACAAGACCTACATAAAGAGGCCAGTCGGATATCAACCATTTAAGTAAGGATTGCCATCTCCTTATCAGGCTGGAGATCATTTGTCAGCAATCATTTTATGGTGCAAGATGAGTCCTCAATCTTAATCTTTGGATATCATCTATGCACCGACCTCTATGATTCAACCATTAAATCAAAAACTGTTGGATTATAAAGATTGCCATGGTACGTAACACTGATGTACTAAAGGAACTTATAAGTGCATTCATTCATTAATCTCAGATAGAGAGTAGACATCAATAATTTTATCGATATATAAAAAAGATTACAATAACATTTATTGTAGAAATGGTTCGCATGTGGTTTACATGTTCAACGAATCTCCCACTAGGCCTCAAAACCATTCAGGTACAATCCTTAAACCCACACTCATTACATGCTGGTAAAAACCTTAATGGATAAAAGCTTGGTAATGGGATCAACAATGTTGTCAGGCAGATGCCACGTTGGTTATGATGATGTCACCAAGCTTTTGTATCTCCTGAATGACATGGTATTTCCTTTCTATGTGTTTGCTCTTTTTATACCATCTCGGTTCCGTCGCTTGAACTAAGGCTCTCGTGTTATCATAGAGAAGCGGGATGGGAGTACTAGAGGAAAATACACCAAGTTCCAAGATGAACTTGCTCAACTACACCACCTCCTTTGAAGCATCTAATGCGGTAATGTATTCAACTTCTATCATCAAATCAGCCATGGTGTCATGCTGAATGCTTCTCCAGCTCACATCGCCACTATTCAACAAGAGCTTAAACCCTAAAGTTAACTTAGATTATCAATGTCAGATTGGAAGTCTGAATATGTGTATCCTAAGACTAGGAGATCACTATCTCGATAGACTAAGATGTAATCTTGCGTCTTTCTTAGATACTTGAAGATGTTCTTCACTGCATTTCAGTGTTGCTTGCCATAGTAGGATTGGTAACAGCTTACTACTCCCACTGCATGGTAGATATCCGTCCTTGTGTACATCATGGCATAGACTAGGCTTCCCATACACTACAAACTGGACGCCCTTTAGGGACGCTAATTCGGGACGGTCAAGGAGTAACCGTCCCCAATAAGAGTATCGGGGACGGTCAGAAGCAAACCGTCCCCTTTCGAATGTAATAGCGACGGTTGGTATTAACCGTCGCCATTAAGAGACCTTTAGGGACGGTTCTTTACCCGTCCCTAGCTAGGGTAGCCCCAGTTTGTTTTTTTGTCAACGACAATGGAACTTGGAACTAGCAATTTCAGGTAATTTTTTTATTTTCAATTTCTATTAATTGAAATTGTTGTCATCTAGCGAAATGTATATATTTGAAATGCTTATTTAAAAAATGCAGACATGGCTCCTAGACCTAGACGTATTCGTGAGGTCCCTGAACCTCCCCAGCAGCCACAGGGCGGTTCTTCTGATGCAGGTAGTGGATCTACACCGAGACGGCGTGGACCGGCTCAGTGTAGATTCTTAGACCGACTTGCACCAGGGCAGACGTTACCTGTACGTATTGTTGGCGGAGATGCGGTAGGAGAGAACTCTACGGAGTTCCAGAGCTACCTTGGCCAGGTTTCCCGTGCGCGCGTCCCAATCACCACCCACGACTTCCGACAGCTGCCTTATGCTGTCAAGGCTGCCATACTTGCTGATCTGGAGGTATCCTAAAATCTTAAAACAGTTTTTGCATTTTATGACGTAATCGTTAATATATTTGTTGTATCAGGCTGTATTTACATGGGAACGCAGTACACATGTCGATTCTCAGATTTTATCACATGCTGCTGAGATGTTGCGTCGATACAAGGGACGCATAAAAGCTAAGGTAAGATTTTTTTACTAATATTTAATATCGAGATATTTACATATTGACTATATTTTTTCTCCATTTGTAGTACTTCAACCCCCAGATTCCATATGAGCAGCTTGTGCAGAATATCCCTCCTGGTGTTACACCAGAGCAATGGAGGGAGCTGATTAATTTTTGGTCCAGTGACGATTTTGCGGTATGTATATAGTTTTCTTAGTTTTTTCTTTTATTTTTATATTGACATTGTGAAATTTCAGTCGATTTCTTCCAAGAATACGATGAATCGTTCGAAAGGGTTTAGGTCGACGCATAAGATGGGAAGGAAGAACACCAACCAATTGAAGGACGACTTTGTAAGTATTTAAAAGATATTTACAACGATTAGTTTTGAGTCTTAAACAATTTTAAGAAGTTGTTTAACTTTTTATAGTTGAGGGAAAATGAACGAGAAATGACCCGCATAGAGGTGTTTGCTGGGTCAAAGAGCAGAGACTTAGGAGGAGAGGTGCAGTGGGTTGATGAAGCCTACGCACCAATACATGTAAGTATAAATATAATTTTTACTTAAAGGATTACTTACTTATGGTAATATATTGAAATTATTATCTACTTCTCATATGCAGGAAGAAATGATTAGGCTCTCTACCACCTCCTCGCTGGATAGCACGGGGACGAGCAATCCCCCGTTGACGGCTGATGATGCCTTCCGTCAAGCCACTGGTCCAGAACACAGTGGACGCATCCGTTGCGGAGGACGGGGCGAAACGATCCGTACATGGTACGGAATGGGTGGTGCAGGTGGGTCGCAGTCTTCCTCGCAGGGAAGCCAGAGAGAAAGAGAGATGGAGAGGGAGCTGCGCGAAGTAAAGGCAACGATGAATGCACAAGCTGCGGAGATGGCACAGATGCGTATGGACATGGAGAATTTCAGGTCCTTAATGAGCCGTCTTCAAAGTCAAGCCACGCCCCCTGTACAACCTGCACATCTCGGCGACGACGAGGAGAGTGAGGAGGAAACCGATGAGAGTGACGGGAGTGACGCATCAGAGTAGGTGGCATGAAGTTAGTACCCTAGGTTTTTCTTATCTTTTAATTGTAATATTTTGTATTAATATCTAACATTATGTAGACTTGTTATCGTTTATTATTGTTGTTTTATAATTATGTTGTTGGATGTTGTGATATGCTTAGTTGTTGGATGTTGTGATATGCTTAGTTGTTGGATGTTGTGATATGCTTAGTTGTTGGATTTTGTGGTTTGTTCTTTTGAAGAGAAGAATGTTTGGTGTTGTACATTTTATTATGTTCATATTGTTTTCAGGTGCAATATTGAAAGAGATGTAAGGAACATCAGAATATGTAATTTTTTTTTCCTGTCATGGTTTATTGGGGACGGTTGTAACCGTCCCCTCTAGAGCTACAGAAACGTCCCTTCAGCCAGAACAAATCACGGAGACTATTGGGGACGGTTCTAACCGTCCCTATTAGGGAACAGCACTTGGGACGGTTTTAACCGTCCCAACAAGTCTACTGTTGGCGTCGCTATAGATTCTACACTAGAGGGGACGGTTACAACCGTCCCTAAAAGTGTTCTGTTGGCGTCGCTATAGACCTTTCCAGGCTTCTGTTGGCGTCGCAAAAGACCTAAAGTGTAGATGGGACGGTTGTAACCGTCCCTAAATGCAAATGTATGCGACGGTTGTAACCGTCCCGTCTACTCTGAAGGTCTTTTTGCGACGCCAACAGAAGCCTGGAAAGGTCTATAGCGACGCCAACAGAACACTTTTAGGGACGGTTGTAACCGTCCCCTCTTGTTGGACAGACGCGACGGTTGCAACCGTCTCTTATATACTTATGTTGGCGTCGCTTTATACGCTAAGGTACAGGGGACGGTTACAACCGTCGCGTCTGCGAAACGCATGAGACGGGGGTAACCGTCCCCAAAGGTTTTCTGGCCCGTCTCAAAATGTTGAGGTCCATTAGGGACGGTTGTAACCGTCGCTAATAATTAAGGTTGTAGGGACGGTCGCAACCGTCCCTAATAGCCTTCGTGTAAGGGACGGTTATAACCGTCTCCAATGGTTCATTACAGGAGACGGTTGTCATAACCGTCCCATATAGTCAAATGAGACGGTGTCTGAAGGGACGGTTTAGGAACCGTCCCCGTTGATCAGAGGGGACGGTTCTAGAGACAAAAAGGACGGTCTACGACCGTCCCCTTAGACCCACCCGCCTGTAGTGATAGCTGAAGTGTATGGGCATCAAGCCATGGCCTTCTTTTCCTCGACACTTTGAGGAGCCATCCCATTAGATAGGTGCATATATTGTCATATGGGAAGGAAGCTTTTCATAGAATTTTTCATATGGAATCTTTCCAAAATATTCTTAAAGTTTTCATGTTGAGACAATCCCAAAATCATATTTTTTATGTTTCTGAACAGCTTCAAACCTAAGATATGGATGTCTTCCCAGAGATCTTTCATCTCAAAGGTATGGGACAACAGGACCTTAACACTAGTCATAATTCATGTATCATTCCCAGTGATAAGGATGTTATCAATGTAAAGCACGGTAAACATAATGGCACTGCCATTGAGCTTCTTGTACGTACATGGTCAATGAAGATTATGAAAGAAATTATAACTCTTTATGGTTTAATCAAATATGATGTTCCAACTATAATAAGCTTGTTTGAGCCCGTAGATGGATTTCTTCAGCTTGCACACTTTGAATTCATATATTATGAAGCATAGAGCTGCTCCATATAGATATCCACCTCGAGGTATCCAATGACGAATGTAATCTTGATGTCCATCTACCACGCGTCATAGTTAAGATTTGCAACTATATCAAGCAATACTCTGATGGACTTAAGCATAGCCAAAGGAAAGAACATCTCATTATAGTCGGTGCCTTCTCTCTATGTGTAGACCTTAGCTATGAGCCATGCCTTGAAGTTCTCTACCTTCTCATCAGGTCTCCTCTTTCTTTTTAAGATCCATATATACCCAATGTGTTTTACCCCACCCCCAGGCGGATCCTCTAGGGTCCACACACCATTCTTGTGCCTGAAGTCTATTTCAGACTTCATAGCTAGCATCCATCTATCCTTGTTATGATCCATGAGTGCTTTATCAAATGAAGTGGGATCATTGTCAGACTCTCCTGATACATGTAATCCATACATTTCAGGTGGAATAACCACCATCGAACTCCTTCGAAGAGGTACAGGTGTTTCAATTTCATTTATCTCTTCAGTTTTTGGCTCAGTAATCTCAGTATCCTCAGAGGATTATGTGATATTCCTTTACTTCATTGTTGTCTTGACTTTTAAGGAAGTCAACCTCTAAGTATATCACATCCCTAATGACGAATACCTTTTGAGTCTCGAGATTGTAAATTTGGAATTCAATACCATCATTTGCATACCCAATGAATTAGCACTCTCGAGTGCGAGATTCCAGCTAATTTGTCTCCACATTCTTAGAATGGACCAAGAAACCCCAAATCCTTAAGGCCATGTTCGATGCGAGAATCGGATCGAGAATAAGGGTACTATTCTTGTTCTCTTTACTCCCTATCATCATACGTCAATTCCATGTGCTCCATCCCTTCCGCCTATTCTCGCCCTCCCTTATTCTCGGTCATGCGCCAATGACCCCCTCCCTTCCGTGAAATCCCTCCTCCTCTTGTACTTCTTGCATCGTGCCTCCATCGAGGCCTACCTTACTCCTCCTCTGCTTCTTGGTCTGCTTTGTCATCTCCCTACACACCCATATGGTTCACTCATGAATGGCTAAGAGGTAGGCTACTTTTACTTTGGCACCAATGAGATGGATTGACCATGTAGGGGTTCCTTTTGAACCTAATCCATAAAAGCAAGGGGTCCTCCATTTTATTTGTCTTGCCGACCATGTCATCCTCCTTGGAGTCTAGGGTTTCCAATAACACATATAAATTGGGTCGGAGATCGACATCTAGACGCTCATCGATGGACATTTGTGTGCATTTTGTATTTTGCTTGTGCTTGCACATTTGTTCTTCCCTTTGCTGGATTGTGAGGTAATCGCTCGACCCATGCTCCATTTTGGTTCTACAATCGAGTTGTGTGTATGCGTATGATGCCTTGTTGCTCTTCTTGGATGTCCATAATGGTGATGATGTTGGTTTCCATTTTACTATGAGCTCTTGCTACCATTATTGCCATGTCTTGTTTGGAGTGTTGGTGATCATATAGCCCTTTTTTTATTTGGGTTGCAGCCCTACTATGATGTTTCTTTCGTCTAATCATCATCGATGGGTGGATTTGTATGCAGCCTTCTTATTGCGTTTAACTCTTCATATAGCTGCTCCGCTGCTACTCTGTGATGCATTGCTATTAGTGTTCGATGTATATCTTAGTTGCTTGGTTGATGGTTCACTATTAATTTTGTCTAAGATTGGCATTTGTTGGAAGATGCTAACGAGATTATTTGGTTATTCATTTGATACCCCATTGGGTGCACCTTGAGGTGAGATCGGGTCTATTGCGCCTCAACTGTGTATTGGTGTTTGTTGGATGTCGTTCTTTGAGCTAAAAGCCTCTCTCTGCTACCTTGTGATGCATTTTTTTGTCCACAGATGTCCATGTTGGGTGTTGCTCTATGATATAATATCTTTATCTGAGAGATGCAATCATGCATTACTGTTGTGGTGTTTGTAGCATTGAAAACACCCTATGAGGTTTCACTAGAAGGGAGGATCTGTATGGACCCTCTCTGTTGTGGTTGACCTTCTTTTGATGCTAATTATGTTCTTTGTTGAGCTGAGAGCAGCTTCACTATTGCTCTATGTTGCATTTTTGTTGGGCTTGGATGGTCATCTTGGGTACTGCTTTATGATGTGTGAGCTCGATTTGAGAGATGCAATCCTGCATTGCTGCTTTGATGTGTGTAACACTGAAAATACCCTATGAGGTCTCTACTAGAGGGAGGATTTATATGACCCTCTTAACTGTGTTTGACCTTCTTTTGATGTTGTTGACGTTATTCTTTGAGATGAGAGTCGCTCTCTGATGCGTTGTGATGCATTTTTCGTTGGGCTTGGATGTCCATCTTGGGTGCTTCTCTATGATGTCATTGCTTGATCTGAGAGATGCAATGCTGCACTACTGCTTTGATATGTGTATCATAGAAAACATCCCATGAGGTCTCCCTTGAAGGGAGGATTTGTATGACCCTCTTTGTTGTGGTCGACCTTCATTTGATGCTGATGATGTTCTTTTTTGAGCTGAGAGTAGCTTTACTGCTTCTCTGTGATGCATTTTGGTGGGATTTGATGTAGATCTCGGGTGCTGCTCTATGATGTTTGAGCTTGATTTGAGAGAAGTAATCATGCATTACAGCATTGATGTGTATATCATTGACAACATCCCATGAGGTTTCCCTTGAAGGGAGGATTTGTATGACCTTCTTTGTTGTGTTTTACCTTCTTTGAATCCTTGTTGTTCTTGGATCTTCATCTTGTTGGATTGATCGATGATAGTATGTTGATTCGCTCTGCTGCACCTGATGTTGTTATATGATGCATTGTTGTGCATCCATTGCTGATGTATGATGCACTGTTGTTTGTTGGATGGTACATTGTGAAATTGTTGTTTATTGTTCATTCTATGGGAGATGTTCAACTCCCAATGGATCATGCTGCTATGATTGTCGTGCCTTGTATTCATTTTTGGTTTTTCAATTAGGATTGGAGAGGCCATTTAAATGGTACAATTTACACATTATTCTCTGAACTCATGCTCCTTTGATTGCTCGTGTGATTAGATGGATTAGAAACCTGCGTTGCTTCTCATTTGCTGGAGTATCTCCTCGAGCTGCAACTATTATTATAGTTGTGAGGACAACAAGATTTACGCCTCATGTGATTTAATATTTTTGGATTCTTAACAAACTTATTTGGGTTTTGGTTCACAAAGGCTCATTGACCTAACATGCATTGGGGCTTGTAAGTTGCTGACTCTTTATTTGAATGTGCCTACACCGTTTAACCCCAACCATACAAGATGGCCATGCGAGGTGCAAACTTGTCGAGGGTGCACAATGGGGACAATGAGTCCCCTGTCCAGCGAGTGAAATGGACACTCGGGATGGACGAGTGTCTACTTCAGTTGTTCAAGCACCATTTTAACGTAGGGGACTGTGTTGGACGCTCGTTCCTACTGCTATCCTGGCGTAGCATCATTGCACACTTCAACATGCATATCAGGAACAATTGGGATAAGGTGAAGCTCAACAATCAATGGAAGACTATAAAGAAGGACTACATGATGTTTGTATACCTGATGATGAAGAGTGGATGGGGGTGAGACCCAGTCTCCTGTATAGTAGTCACACCAAATAAGGAGGTCTGGATTACGGTATGTAAGTACGTTAGACACCAGTATAGATTCCTAGATCATTTTAGAGCATTTCATCATGCATTGTTGCCTTCCAATTGACAAGGCCTACAAGCCCTTTCGAAGGAATTCCTTCCTTCACTATGACATGGTGGATGCAATGGTAGGAGACTACACATCGAATGGTACATACATCTTCTCTTCCCAGACTGCACCACCGCGGTCGTTTTTAGCCTTTTTTGAGGGGGGGAATGGGACACAAGATGCATTTGAGGATGAGCTAGAAGTGGAAATTGATGCGCCTGAGGTGCCCTATCGAGTTGAACAAGGGGGGTCAACTACACAAACCTTTAGGAGGAGAAAATGCAGGGATTCAGGGGTACATACCTCAAGTACAAAGTGTTCTCGGGGTGATGGTGCCCCCCGAGCTTTACAAGTTGCCGGTGAGGATGTCGTTCGTCTAACGTCACAAATGTTGGAGCTACAAAGGGAGGAGATCCAAGCGTGGACCCCCAAGGATCCCCATCAAGGGGTGGAGGAGATTCTGGATAACTTGGAGTCGCTGCTTCCGGTCCTACCATTGGAGGCATAAATCCGGCTCGCACACAGACTTGATGACCTGTACGAACGGATAATCCTCAACCACGCTTGGTCCGTGCCTGCCAAGATAGCTGCTTGTGTAAACATATAGCTCAACAAGCCGTGGGGAAGATTCACCATTGTTGTGTCGAGCATTATGATGATGCAACTAGGATTGGATGTTTTTAAGTATTGTATGTTTATCAGTAGGAAATGCCATTGTTATTTTAATTTATTTGGTTTGTAATAATTTCATGTATTGATGAACTATTTGTGGAACTCCAACCTCTAATTTGTTCCTCTTTTTATTACAACCTGCTCTTCGCACATTGACTTCTACTCGGATAATCCCATACGTATGTTTTTTTATTAATTTTTTTAGGAGCTCTACCTCAGCAATGGAGGGCATCGCGGCTATCACCGTGTTGAGGTACAACTTGGTCATGTTGAACATGACATATCTGCGTGCGGTCCTAGAATACGATGTGTATGGAGAGAACACACATGGCATTTACATCGCCTAGGTGCCAAATCACACCTCTGTGTATACAAGCCATATATGGATCCAGGAGACGTTGCACGGTCACGTTGCCCGATCGTATGAGGTTTTCTGGATGTATCCTGGCACTATCTTACGTCTATGCACCGTCTTAGAAGAAATGGTAGGCTTGAAGTATTCAAGGAACCTAAAGGCCGAGGAGTCCCTCCGCATATTGTTATATTACCTCACCATAACGTGAAGAATCTGGTGCTTTCTGAACATTTCCAACACTCATGTGATACCATTTCAAATCATCTCAACAAAATCCTCACACGCATCATTTCCCTCAGAGATCACTCCATCCATTTGCCGGTGGAAGATTGTCCGACAATGGATGTTATTCTGCATAATAGCAACTTTGTTCCATATTTCAGGTAATCTTTAAAAATAGACATCTCAAGTCTACATAAAACCTTTTTAACTGAGTAACACAGAAAACTGGTATCTATTTTCAGGATGTGATCAGAGCGATTGACGAGATGCTTATCCCCGCAAATGTCCATGAAAATATCGCTCCAGAGTTCAGGAGCAGGCACCAAACACTAGCAGATAATTTCATGGCATGTGTCGACTTCAGTTACATATTTATATATGTGGCCACCAGATGGGAGTGGTCAGTCGCTGATATGAAGGTGTTGAGGTGGGCCTTGGACGAGGGTGGTTTTCGTGTACCGACTTGATGGAAGTTCCTTCTAAACTGTGGTTACCCAAATGCAGATACCTTCCTCATGCCATACTATGGAGTCATTGTGCACCTACCCCAGTTTAGGGCTCCGATGGTGATAACAGAGGTTCTGCGAGGGTCTAAATTATCCTCACTAAAAAAGTGAAGATAAAGTGTCGCTGAGGCGACCGCTTACGAAACCTCATGTCAATCAATAATTAACCCACAATAGATGCAGCAATAAAAGCAAAAAAAAATGCAGAGTTCGAATTTATTATAACTCTACAAATGTGTGTATAGGAGTAAGTATGTGTAGAGTGTCGAACACATGGATCAAACAAGATAGATCAGACAATAAATGCATAAAAAATTTATGTTCCTCTTGTCTCTGTATTTTTGTGTTGGTTTTTAAATTTTATATATTTTTAAAACTTTTAATTTTATATTTTTAAATTGTTTTTAATTTATATATTTTATTTTTTTTATATTTTGTGATTTTTAATTTCTTTTCTTTTTAAATATATATATAAGATTATATAATATTATATATATAAGGCAAGGTAATGTAATTACATATACTGCTAGAAATAATAAAAAGTACAAAATAAATTATTTTGGGGTTTTAAATAATTTTTACTATTTTGTGATTTTTAGAGAATTTTTTTTAATGTATTTTTAAAGTAAAAATTTCCCCAAGTTAGGGATTAAATAATAGGCTGAGTTATTAGAAATCAAAAATAGAAAACAAAGTCAAAATTTTCTAAAACTTTTTAAATTAACAAAATATAAAAAGAAAGTTAAAAATAGAAATGAATATTTTTGGAATTTTTAGGAATTTTATATATTTCTTTGAATGATTTAGGATTTTTTTTAGATTTTACGAGTTTTCTTTTTCTATTTTAGTGATTTTTGATCTTGAGGTAAAAAATAAACTAATAAACAAAATATATTGTTTTGGTAATTTTTCAAAACATTTGTCTATTTTTTGGTATTTTAATTCAAACATGGGCTTTTTGTGCTCTTTTTGATTTTTATATATAGGAAAAATCCTAAAATGATAAACTAAAAATGGAGTTTAAATCTACAAGCAAGCATGATCTTAACCCTATTTTTGAGATTTTTTGGAGCACAGATGATATTTTTAATAAATAGAAAACAAGCGTAAAAGTTATTGAACTAAAAAGGGTATAATTACAATTAGAAAAAAAAGTCAGGGGTTGATATGCAAATACACCAAAACTTTACAACTATAATTCAAATTTAAAGTATTAAAAATAAATTATAAAAGGCACAAGGGCGTATATGCAAAATGTCACCTCACGTGGGACTACACATGAGGGGACATGGCACAAACCCAATAATAAATAGTAGAAACTCGAAGGGTTCACATGCAAATTTATCGAAAGTTTTACACTAATTAAATATATTATAGAATTACAAATAAAAAGACAAAACTGTGGGTGTGTGTTTCACAAATTACCTACAGATTAGTTTATCTAAATGGGTCCTAAACTAAGTGATAGGTTACTCTAAGAGGCTAACTAGGTTTAGTATACAAAACACAACCAGATGGATGCATGGTTTTTATGGATTTTCCACGTGATTGTTTTATGATACGAAATGATGACAAATGCAATTAAAGACACACAATACATCAACAAACACACAACCACATTTAAGCTCATGATATAATGTCTTATGCATTTAAAGCATCTATAAATAATTTCGAAGTTACACTAAATAATCCATCATTTCAATGCATATGCTATTCCAATTTAATGATCAATTCATCAATTCTCAATTTAATCTCCCTTAATAATTACCAAATCAGGAACTAATACATAAAGCTTGTTTAAGAAGGTGCCATTATTTATTTAAAAATGATTCTAAGGAAAATCAAGGGGTTTAACTGAGCATTAAAACTTTAAGCAAGCAAATTCTAATTTAAAATATCATGTTTAAAGGTTGAATCTTTCTCTGAGTTTTCAGCAATGTAAAACAAGTCGCAGTAGAGAGCTATGTCACATTAAAGAGCATAAAACAAGCTTTTAAACAAGACAAATTTCATTAAATTGGAATTATGGATCACAAGATATTAATCATGCAAGACATGGACTTAATTGCAAGAAAAACATAAGAAAGTATAATAAAAAGGAAAAAAGGATGGAAATGCAATATATACAAACTACTAGGGTATATGTGCAATTAGCTATGCACAAGGGTATAATAATTAGGAGGGACTTATCCGCAAACTCTCCATGCAACATATGCACTGCATGCACTAGACCTAAATGCAATTCATGAAAGTTTGGGCCTAGGTGTTGCAATTATCCTAGGTATGTGAGGTGTCTCACATGGGGGCTATTCTCGGGTGACTTGGCCGGCTCGGGCTACGTGGTGTGCAGGTGCTTCGTCTGCTAGTTCAGGTGCCTGAGCCTATGGAGTGAAGGCTGCCTCAGATCCAAAGCTGGAATATGATCTAGGTCATTAGATCAGATGAAAGGGATCTGATCCGACGGTAGATGCTCGTCGAGTTCCTCCTCCTCCATACGCAGTGGGGCATAGCAGAGCTCTGGTGAGGTACTGCTGGAACCTCCCCACTCCAGCGTGGATTCTAAAGGTCCAAGGAGATTCTTGACACCCTTGCGAAGATGCTGGAAGTGAGTCCAAGGGCTAAGGAGGTCTGGAAGTCTCTGTCGATGTCAGTTTGTTGGAGATGGGAAGCTCGAACGGAGCTTCATTGAAATTCCGATCACTCAGGTGTCCTTGACTTTCTACACTGTTAATGCAAAACTCCTAGAAATGGAGAATCTTCTATACGGAAAAGGAGTGTGATGGAGGCTCTGCCGAGATGATCTCGAATTGGTCCTTCTCTCTTTCATAGAGAGGACTTGGATGGATAGTGGGGAAATGATGGATAAGTGAACAGAAGTTGAGATGAGGTGCGTGAGAATGAAGAGTGAACAACGAAGGTCTAGATGTGCTTGAATAGTAATGAAACGATGTGTGCAGCAGCTAAATTAAGAGAAATCAAGAGATAAGAAAGAAGAACCATGCCTGGAGAAGAAGAAGGGGGGTATGGAGAGGAGACTGGATAGGTGGAGACATGGGCCTGGGGTGGAGCAAATGAGCTCCAGCCGTCACTTGACGGTCCTAAGGCTAGAGGACGGAAGCTCGGGCAGTGAAATACTGCTACACATTGGAGATGACATGGATCTCACCGGAGGATAAATCCCTTCTTCGATCAGTCACTGACTAAGACTCTATCACAGATATGAAAGACAGGCTTGTGGCTTCCCGCTTGTAAAGGCAGATGGCGCACTCGAGCAGTAGACTTGGGCTATTCGAAGGAATGGGGAGTGGTTTCAGGTGACAGTACATTGAGGTTCAACTGCTCCTTGATGAACGGTAGTTGGAAGGGAGTGAGGGCCAAGTGGCACACGTTAGAGAGGGAGGTTAGAGCTACAAAGACGAGTGTGTGGTTAGCTGAGAAGTTGACTAGAGAGAAAGGGGGAAATGGGAGAAAAAGAGAGGTTGCGAGTGTGTGTCGTGTGGGGGCTCAAA
Organism: Ottelia alismoides; assembly: GCA_037367405.1. Lineage (NCBI taxonomy): Eukaryota > Viridiplantae > Streptophyta > Magnoliopsida > Alismatales > Hydrocharitaceae > Ottelia > Ottelia alismoides. Next base: position 250,527 of record JAZKJV010003503.1, on the reverse strand, counting down.
AGCGGGAGGTTGACGATGGAAATCAACCGTTAGATCTAGTGATACAACGTTTGATGAAGAGGTGCAAAAGAATGACGGGGATGGTTCTGATTAATCTGATCAGTGGATGGAGAAAGATGCCGAATAATATGGCTACAATTGAATCCATCAAGCGTAGATGAACGACTTAAGAGGTAGGTGCGTGGACAAGAAAGGTGAGGTGCCACGTGGTCCAATGAGAGAAAATATAAACTAAAATATAAAGAAAAATATGAAATAAATATCCACAAACATCAAGTAAAAAAGTCTTCAACATGAAAGTAGTAGATCTTTTTGAGATCTGCAACTTTCATGTAGAGCTCAAAATAAAAGTAAAGAATATGCATAAGATAAAGTTTTTGTCAGTATTTTTAAGTAATTAAAATACTTATTTTATCTTTTGTGATTTTTGTGTTTGATTTACAAATAAATACAAAATAATTATGTACAATATTAAACTAATTTTTATGGTATTTTAAATAATAAGAAAATACAATAAATAACATAATGTTATTTATATAGACATAATTAAGATTAATTATTTACAAGATATAAAGTGTTAATGTTAGTGAAGTGATTATAAATAATATTGAATAGTCTAGGTTAGAGGGATAATAATGATGTAATATAATGATAAATCGTGAATTTATTACATACTCTCTCTTATGACAAAAAAATGAAAAACTGCCTTCCCGGCTCACCCCAAGGGGGGGTGTTCCTCAAAAGTACCGTCCTCTACCTCTTAAGTTGTGTTGGCTCTCGATTTCACCACTTGAATTAACCAATTCCCTCGCATAAGAAGAAAAAGAATAGGTTATATAGAGTTAATAAACTATATAAAAATAACGGTAAAAGATATGATGAAAATAAATAAATAGGAAGATACAAAAATGAAGCAAAGAAACTTTGAGGATCAAACTACCCGAAACGAGATTGGCATATTTGCTAAGTTATCTAAAATGATCTTAAACAAAATGTGTCCTAACAACAACGCCATTTGATGACTCACCTTTTACCCTCTTAAAATGTTATTTTGTTATTGCATGAGATAAAAACTGGTTTTTAAAAACCACACATAAATTAATACGCAATTAATGGTGGGGTTGATTTGTTCATTTTACTTGGACAAGTTCCAAGATCGAATTCCGGAGGTAAAATTTTGGGTTTAGTCTCACTTCAAATAAGGTACAATGATTATATTTCCAAGAAATCTTTTTTTATGTTATAGTACTATTACTTTTTTAAAGAAAATGAAAACAAAAAAATAAAGTGAATGCAATTATTGGAAATGCTTTTAAGGGAAACTCAATTTCTTTCACAATCTATTTTAATGTTCAATAAAGTCCCAAAAATTGAGTCAATATTTTCCCTTGGAAATAAAGGAATGAGGAATGCCAAAAAAATATTTTTTTTTAAATTTGTTAATGAAAGATGACTTAAATGGTGCAATATTGAATAATTTCGATCCTTTTCATGTTTAAGGATGAAAATGCAATATTTTACGAAATTAAAAATGTGGCATGCACAATATGATGAAGTGAAGATATTCTATTTTTCTGGATTTTTTTGGAATAATATGGATAAATTAAAAATCCAAAACGCAAATGTCTTGTTTAATAATGAATATTTTTAAGCTAATGATATTAGAAACATCCCATAAAAAGACAATGATATATGGATGATTAAGGCACACAAGACTATTTTTGTTTTCAAAAACTATCACAATATGTTCTAAATAAAAACCGTAGAAGCTACTCACCAATTAGTTTATGTGAGCGCGTAGATCAATGTACTTTAATGAAACAAGAGAAAAAATTTTCTCTACGACCCTTTGAATCAAGTATTTTTGCAAAATATTTTGTGACAAGAATGATTATATTTGAATCAACGCTCTCAGAATCAAAGTTGCATTTAAAAATTCACATTCAATTCATCGTAAATTCAATAAATCTAAAAAATATGTCAACTGAAAGATGATTTAATTGTCTACATAATGATACAGAAACTGAAACTCTTAGCAAAAGGATATGAAAGATATTCCTCAAAACTTACAGAGGCATAAATAAAATAAAATAATTAAGGAAATGGTTAAGCTTAACTTCTAGAGGTTTATGCAATTTTGGATTCCTAGCTAGACACATGCACAATTTTCCCAATGGTTGGCTTTGTCTGAAATTGCTGGAAGTGGGAAGGGCGTCTGCGTAATATGATCATGTAACATAGATCAGACATTTATTTCCATTGCTCGTGTGAGGATCATATGCATCCATTGATCTTATTTCATCGAGCATATCAGCGTGCCCACTTGGCTCTTTTTTGTGTCATCATATCTGACCAGAAGGGACAAACCCTCCACTGTTCGATCTTCCAAGGACTGCAACACACGCTACCATGTGGCGCTCTATAGACCACAAAATCATACGCGAGAAGGGGGATTTCATCCGTCTAAAATAAACCCAAAAATATAAAATTCTCGTAGTCGTCTTCATCCTACTCCTGTGGTTGGTCTTCTTCCTCAATCCATGATAGAGTTGTAGCTGTGGGCCTCCAAGCTCATTCATCGGTTAGAAGAGATGGAGAAAATTTATCACGATGGAGATCTGATGACTTGCTACACTTAGATGGATACCTGCAAGGTAGAAGTAGCTCAAGCCTTGAAGCTTGACCAAGGCATTAAAGTACGAAGAAGATTTGTGGGAAGCACTTCGATTGTAGTGAAGGAAGGTGGACCTATGTCGATAAAGGACTACGTTAGGGTATAGTAGAAGACGTAGGGATTTGAGGTGAAGTAGCATCAATCAAAGTCAAAATGTAAAACCCCATAAAAAAGTCCCATACCGTGGAAACTGGGAGTTTCCGAGTGGGATAAATAGTGACGAGATTACTACTTGACAACCCGGCTTAAGCATTTTGGGGGTGGTTAATCGGGTCCGTATGGGCCCGATCCCAAGAGGTTGTCAGGGCCAGTAATGCTCTGTTAACGGACCGGGGACCTAAGCCCGGGATGTTACAAATGGTATCAGAGCGGGTTCCCTCTGATAGTGGAAAGGGCTACCCGAGTGGTGGAGCCACCCCTACAAAGAGATAGGAGGAAATGGCTACCCGGAGCGTGCAGCCGCCAATATCACTGGGAAGAAGTGATGGACCATGTCGCAACGAGGACGTTTCGAATATAAGTGGGGGAGGTTGTAACACCCCCCCAAAAATGAAAGCCCCACACCGTGGAAACAAGAAGTTTCCGGGTGGGATAAATAGTGACGAGATTACTACTTGACAACCCGGCTTAAGCATTTTGGAGGTGGTTAATCGGGTCCGCATGGGCCCGATCCCAAGAGGTTGTTAGGGCCAGTAATGCTCCGATAACGGACCGGAAACCTAAGCCCGGGACGTTACAAATGGTCACAGAGCCGAACGCCCTCTGACAGTGGAAAGGGCTACCCGAGAGGTGGAGCTGCCCCTACAAAGAGGTTGGAGGAAATGGCTACCCGGAGCGTGCAGCCGCCACTGTCACTGGGAAGAAAGTGATGGGCCATGTCGCAACGAGGACGTTGCGAATATAAGTGGGGGAGATTGTAAAACCCCATAAAAAAGTCCCATACCGTGGAAACTGGGAGTTTCCGGGTGGGATAAATAGTGACGAGATTACTACTTGACAACCCGGCTTAAGCATTTTGGGGGTGGTTAATCGGGTCCGTATGGGCCCGATCCCAAGAGGTTGTCAGGGCCAGTAATGCTCCGTTAACGGACCGGGTGTTGGAAATGCGAGCCCACGGCGAGCCATTATGCAATAAATGTTGTTGCAATTCACTCCTTGATCTGAAATGAAGAATACATAATTTGCATAATAGGTCCCTTAGTACAATTAGGGTTATGTACCATGGCCATCTTAATGATCATACAGCTGTTGATTCAATCATTGAATCATAGAGGCTGGTGCTTAGATGAATATCTAATGAGTTAGATTGAGGACTCATCAAGCACCGTCAAATGATTATTAAGAGATGATCTCCAGCCTGAGTAGGAGATGGCAATCCTATCTCATTTAGGTTGATATCTGACCGACCTCTTGATGCAGGTCCTCTGCATAGGAATAGAGATTCGGAGGTGTCGGATAAGTTAGGTCAAAGAGTTGACTTAACGAGATCGAGATAACCAAAGCCCTATATCATATGCTGTCATGATATAGGCACACATCCTCTGACCGGAGACAGATGTGTTACTATATGTCTGAGTATGTACATTTGGCAGGCCAATAGGTTGATGACCTAATCAAGGTCTATACACCGGCGCGCTGGTGTGCATATAAGGGCATATGAGTAATACGATCTCTCAAAGGGATCATACAGGTTCACTACTGAACCGGAAGACATGAGCTCACTCATGAGATGTTGGGAAGAATCAAATTCCGTGCGCACGGTCGTCTCGCTTTGGAAGCTTGACTGAATTTGTAGGTTTGATATATACTTTTGGAAAGTATATGATCAAGACCTAGGTATGATATATGCTTTTGGAAAGTATATGATCAATACCAACTCCCAATGATCGAATAAGAAACTTACTGATAAAACCATGAAGTAGACAGTATAAAGTTGATCCAATACTTCGGGTTTAATCTGAGTCTTCCAGTATGCAGGATGTACAGGTGTTAGGAATACCTGAGGGTGATGTGATCATAAACGGTTGTATAACCATGACGCTTCCATTCCTAGGGAGTGATGAAACGGGTCTGGATTTTAGTGACTCCTCTCAGTAGAGAAGTAATCTGATCTTAGTCCAAATGTTGGACATTGATCTGAATGTGATTCAGATTCAATGAGAAGATTAGATTTGCGGTCTTGATTTAATCAAGCATCTATGGGAGGCCCGAGATCTGGATTTGAGATGTGATCTCAATATCCATGTCACTATACGTGGAACAATACAATCGCCCTGTCCTTATCTCCAAGTATTCGCGGAGAAAGCGCATTGTCCTTGAAAGAGTTCATGGATAATTCTATTGTTGATATATGTATCCGAGCATTGAGAAAATGGATAATTAAATGTGATTTAATTATCATGAATAATATGAATTTGATTCATATTATAAGGAGAGTTATCTTAGATAATTAAATGTGATTTAATTATCAAAGATGTGAATAATGTGAATGTGATTCATATTATTTGAACACATGAGATAAAGAGATCCAAGATGATTAAATATGATTTAATTATCAAGGATAAGAATAATGTGGATAGTAATATCCAATTATTCATAATATATTATAAATGTGATTTATAATGTATTAGAGAGAGTTAAATATAATTTATATTAGTAGATTAATTATTAATGTGTATTTGATACACATTGTTTAATTAATTGAAAATGTAAATTACATTTTGTTTTGGGTTGTGAATGTGATTCACAATATTCCAATGTCAAGATTGCAATATTCCCAAAATTAATTGAGAATTATTTTGGTGAATTAAAATACCAACAAATTGTTGTTGGAAATTGGATGGAGAGAAAATCAAGGAGGATGCCCTCCCCCTTTGGAAAGGAGGGGGCGGCACCAATCCCTTGAGGGAATTGGTGGCCGTCCCCCCCTTCCAAAGAGGAAGGTGTATCTCCCATATTTTCTCTCTCTCTATTTTGTGTGGTTTAATTTGGTATTATATTTATTTGATTTATCAAATATATTTGATCAAAATTAAATCACAAGTTGTTGGCTTTTACCAACAACAATCTTGACCATTGGATTGTCATAAATCAATCTCATCCATTGATTTTATATGACACATGGATTGAGATCCATGGATCCTAAAACCCTATAAATAGAGAGGCATACCCATGCTCTCTCTTTACACATATAATGCTTGAGAAGCATCTCTCTCTCCCTCTCTCTTTATCTCTAGAGGTCAGCCCTCTCTCTCCCTCTCATGGTCGTCCACCATGGATGCCATGGAGAGGTTCTCCATCGTCGCGGCATCGTCGTTATGCTGCCCGTTCTTCTGCTCGTGGATCTCCGTCTCCTTCGGTGCGCCTCGCTCGTGTAGAAGACGTTGGATCTCGTGTGTCAAGATCAGGAGATCCGACGCTTGGATCATCAACATGGATTGCGAGAAGCACGCGGTTCATCCCCGCGCTCGCAAGCGTCTCCTCCGTCGGATCGGACTTGAGACAGGAGGTCTCTTCGTTTAGAGACTTGATCGCAACCACGCTTCAAGAGGTAATCCTATTACTTGTTTGTGGTTTAGACGAAACGATCCGAGAAGTGTTCTTGGATCATGTGGTTTCGTCGTAAGAAAATTTTTTAAATTCCGCTGCATCGAGCAACTAGTGCGACTAGTCGCTCTTCATCGTATTCGATACGACGCTCACGCTTCCGTGATGCGCTTGAGGATCTAACCATATCCTTCAAGTGGTATCAGAGCCTTAGGTCGACGGTTTCGAATAGTGATTCGTTAACCAAGGACGACTTGGGTTCGTTTAGGTCGCGAAAGTTTTCATCGCATTTGATTTCGCAGATCTGTTTAGTAAATAAATTCGACACTGTTTAAATTGTTTAAACACGAATTTTATACTTGGATTATGTTCCCCATTAAATAAGGAAACCATAGGATCTGAGTTTGCGTAAATCGGATTTCGTATGCTCGAGATATGGTCGTTTTAATGGACATGTATGCACTGTTGCGGGAACTGTGAATCTGAACGTGATTAAAATGTTAATTACTGTTTAAACTTGCCTCGAAATGCGTGAAACACCACTTAGGTTCTGTCCTAAATCAAATTAGCAAACTTTAGAAATTGACTTTGCTTAATTTGGATTTAATATGATTGAGATATGCCAATTTTAGTAAGTAGGGGTCACTGCTGAAATTGCTTTCCTAATCTAGAACCAAGTGATTGTCAATTAGAGAAATTAATTGTTAATTTCGTGAAATAATCTTGAAAAATATTTGTGAAATATTGAAACATGATTATTTGCCTAATTGACTTGGCCCCAACCAATTAGATGATTAGATTTGATCTAAACCTTAATTGGAACTACAATCATCAAACTTCTTGCTTGAATAGGACTTGGGAATTTGCCTAGCAAATTTCCTTAAAATCAAAATTGTTTTGATTACTATATGGTATAATTTCGGTTGAAAAACCGATGATCATCTCAAGTACAAAATAATCAATTTGGCATTATCCTTTCCCGAGGTGGATATGGTGTCTAGTCGGGGATCGCTGGGTCAGCGGGTTGCAACGTATGTGGTCCGCCCCACTCCCGTCGGTACTGGCCATGACAGCGGGTAGGGCCGGGATAATGTCCGAGGGATTATGATGTATTTTTCTAATTATTAAAATTCGAATTAATACGTACTTTGAGAATAATATCATATATGTATATTCAAGCATAAAATTAAGTTTGATTGATTAAATTGGATTGATAATTAATTTAATATGATTAAGTTAATTATGTCCAATTGAGAATACTCTAATATGATTAGAGTTAATAATTCCCTTGGAAGAATTAATTATATGAATGTGATTCATAGTAATTAATTAAATTTGAATAAGAGGTGGAGGATCACATAAGTGACATCCATGGTCTCCCGTCAAGGCGAAGGGTTTCCGTCGCCAGGGATTGTATATAGGAGACGCCTGTACGTAGTGACAGCTCCTATATACAAGCGCATCTGGATCGGACTCTTTGCTTCTCGAAAGAGTAAGGCCGTATGCGTAGTGACCCCAATATCGGATCCTCATATTATTGGGGCGATATTGGATTGCGCATAGCGAGTTCTATTCCTGTTGACGGTTGGTTCAGTTAACGACGGGTCAACATCACCTTAGGGGTGGTGGGCCTGGGTGTTAAAGACCGAATTGGGAAATGCAAGTTGGACTTGCAAGGCGGAATGTGTTCCCGCTTCTCTTTATTGGAGTTGCAGTTTCTCATATTATTGGGATGTAACAAAGATAAAGAGGAGATCCCAGATCTTGCTGAGATATAATGGTAAGTATATCTCTTACATTGAAAGTGATTAAGGGAATGAACTTTCATTGTTGACATGGCAAGACAACTTTGATATAAAAACTCCTAAATCAAAGTATAATATGTGTATATATATAAATATATACCCTTATGCAAATTACTTATTTCAGATAATCCTTCATTAAACCCACTCAATGTTATACTCATTAATAACCAGTAGAATATCATGGATTGGACCCTTGATCCAGATATTGTACTTGCGGTTGGACACATAATGTATGTGGTTGCAATGTGCAAGTTTCCTCGTAATAATGAGAAGTGATAATTAAATAAGACAATAGGACTAAAACCCTAGGGTTTGTATGTCTCTATAAGTCTTGATCTCATCGAATGTACTTTTGAAGTGACATGTCGATAATGATCGTAATTATCAAATAATCCTTATAAAATCAATAAAGATATTTTGGCATACATATGTGCTCTTGACATTTAATCATAAATGACATGGTTCTCTGCATCATGTAGAATGGTAGCTCTATAAGAGATGATGTATTCAAATTATTTGAGTACCTACCTGAACCTATACTTTAAGAGTTTAGATGGATGTAGATGATGAGTGTCATCATTCTACTGTCTATACTCTAGTCATTCATGAAGCTTCATAATATTCATATTTTATGAATTAGGTGAAGCATGTATAAATGTCGAAATGCTCTTACATTAAATTCTTTTGAATTTAACATAAGAGATCCTTAGTCTTAAGCAATGGTTGTTTATAGATAAAGGGAGCGCAGTGGAAGCATGGGTAGGACCCAAGTAAGAAATATAGTCAAAAGGTTGATTGTATTTATGTAACTTCCATATGACATTCAAAGAGTTGAATGAATGCCAATACTGCAATAAGTTGATAGTATGACTATCAAATCTATCTAGAATCCTTAAAGAAGGAATCAGATAGTGCATCAGATTAATCTACATATAATCATTGATATTGACTTACTTATTTGATAAGATAAGGTCTAATAATTGTATCTCAATTTTCTAATGACACTTGCAATTGGTTGCATATGTATTAGAAATTTGATCTTAAGGTTTATTGGTCATCCATGTTGAAAGTGATGCAAGTGTTGCAACAATTTCCATGAGATCAATAGACTTCATATTTTCAGTGGGAGCCCTTAGTCTTAGAGAATGTCTCTATGACCTAGATATTAGAATACACTCATTGTTTATTTCTAAATGTTGGGAATAAACATGAAATCTGGAATAGACCTATCATAAAGAGTTATGATGGAGATATTTCAGATAGTAATCTTACATCTAGTAGACTCCACAAAATTAGAAAATTAATGAATTATTCATTAAGATTTCTAATACTGAAAATTAAACCTTTAAAGATCAATAGGAGGATAAAGATCATTTGACAATAATCTGACATCAAATTTTGGACATATGTCTGTTGATAAAATCAACGGACCGGTAAGACATGAAACTTTAGATTGTCTAAAGATTCAAATCTCACATACTTCTGAATATTGTATTCAAAGTAAAAATGTCCAATACACCCTTCCTTGGAAAGGTGTAAGGTGTCAAGGTATTAAGGATCTCATACATATTGATGTATGCAGATCATCTATATCATAGTAAACATTATGGATATGTGATATCCGTTAATGATTATGTATGATATGAGATTTCTTCTCTTCACCTAAGAAACCTTTGAAATGTTCAAAGATTTCGCAATTTTGGTTTAGAACCAAAGTTTGAAGGAAGATAAAATGAATTTGATCTAACCAAGGTAGCCTGTACCTATTAGATGAATTCAAGGAATACCTTATGGAGATGTGAATATCATTCCTATCTCAATCCTCCTGATGAACCTTAACTCAATAGAGTTGTAGGGAGATACAATTGATCATGTGTGACATGATTTGATCAATGATTAATCATAGCATAATTATCTCTTAGTTTCCAGGTATATATATGTGGTAGAGACTACATTATATCCTTAATAAGGTTCCATGTGATTAAGCTGGAATCTGGCACTAGAGAGTGCTACTTCATTAGGAAAATAAAGGATGGTATTGGATACCTACTTTATGACCTTGAGATTCTTAAAAGATCTAAACTTTGAGAATATGATTCTTATAGGATGACTCTCTTGAGAATCAAGATGAAAATGAAGTAAAGGAACTCATTTAATCTTGAAAAGATAATGAGGCTCCTGAAATCGGAAACTAAAATAGATGAAACATTAATACCTCTTCAAATAAGTTTGAGGATGGATTCCATGTGTCAGTTAAATCTGAAAATGATCGGACTTCATGTGATGAAGCTCCTGAGGATCATGACATGGAAAGATGGATGTTAGCAATAAAAGTCTAATGTAGACTTCATATACAAGTGTTGTATATGGACCCTCGAGGATCCACCTATATGGGTCAGACCCATTAAGGTGTAAATGGATCTTCAAGAGAAAGAGGGAACCTGATGAGAAGGTGTAGACCTTCAAAGCACGGTTCGTAGCCATGAGCTACACACCGAAGAGAAGACATCGCTTGCGATGAGACTTGCTCTCCAGTGACCTTGCTTTAACCCATCAGAATATTGCTAACTATAGCTGCACAACTTGACTATGGCATCTTCATGATATGAGTCAAGATTAAATTCCTCTATAAATACCTCTCTCAGGATATTCATATGAAGTAGCCCCATGGCTTCATGGTTGAGGAAAGCAAGGTGTGCTAGCTGAAGAACTCCATCTTTGGACTCCAATAAGCTTCCCGTAGTTGGAACATAAGATTTGATGAAATTATAAATGTTATGATTTCAGATAGAATCTTGATGAACCATGTGAAGCTCAGTGGGAGTACCATTGTGTTCATCGTGCTAAATGTAGATATTATTCTAATCATTTGGAATGATATAAGGATAATGATAAGTGTTTTAAAATTTGGTTGTTTCATACCTGGAGATACGATCTCAAAGGATACCTCTTAAATCTTAATTCTGAAGTTGTTCAGAATCAAGGAAAAGAGGGTATTGGAACCGTCACATTAGTAATACACCTTGGGCTTATTCCATTTCCTGGAAAATTCCAAGAAAGGCTTCTTTCCCTTAAGATATGGTACTGACCTATCTAATGGGATAGCACCTCAAAGAGTTGAGGAAGAGAATGCTGGAACTGCTTGCACTTGTGCATCAGTTATGAGAAGCTGAATGTATGCTAGATGTGTACAAGAACCAGATGTCTACCATGCAGTGGGAGTAGTAAACTGTTACTAATCCTACTATGGAGATAAAACACTTGATTGCAGTAATAATGATATCTTCAAAGATGATAAAAACTTAGAGATAGTGATCTCAAAGTCTTATCTTCAAAAATTTAAGATCTTGTAGATAGTGATCTATAAGGGTCTTAACTGTAGATACCTTAGGAGATAGAGATCTCCAGGAATGAAGGTATTCTAATAAGGTTTATGGGAATACTGGTTATGATAATTAATAAGATGTAGTGTCAAGGACACTATAACCAATAAAATTGAGTATCGGTTGCATGAGATGCAACATTCGCATTGGATGCGAGCACTGTTACTAGGAGATATGCAAGTGCTGTAAAAGGACTTGGCGTAGTCTCTTGGGAACGGAGTGACTGATCAGCTTACCTAGCTATTTTCTAAATAGCCTATGATTGTCACATGAGTGTGGGTTTAAATGATTAGCCCATTAATGGCTCTTTGGGCTAGTGGGAGATTGTTGGAAATGCGAGCCCACGGCGAGCCATTATGCAATAAATGTTGTTGCAATTCACTCCTTGATCTGAAATGAAGAATACATAATTTGCATAATAGGTCCCTTAGTACAATTAGGGTTATGTACCATGGCCATCTTAATGATCATACAGCTGTTGATTCAATCATTGAATCATAGAGGCTGGTGCTTAGATGAATATCTAATGAGTTAGATTGAGGACTCATCAAGCACCGTCAAATGATTATTAAGAGATGATCTCCAGCCTGAGTAGGAGATGGCAATCCTATCTCATTTAGGTTGATATCTGACCGACCTCTTGATGCAGGTCCTCTGCATAGGAATAGAGATTCGGAGGTGTCGGATAAGTTAGGTCAAAGAGTTGACTTAACGAGATCGAGATAACCAAAGCCCTATATCATATGCTGTCATGATATAGGCACACATCCTCTGACCGGAGACAGATGTGTTACTATATATCTGAGTATGTACATTTGGCAGGCCAATAGGTTGATGACCTAATCAAGGTCTATACACCGGCGCGCTGGTGTGCATATAAGGGCATATGAGTAATACGATCTCTCAAAGGGATCATACAGGTTCACTACTGAACCGGAAGACATGAGCTCACTCATGAGATGTTGGGAAGAATCAAATTCCGTGCGCACGGTCGTCTCGCTTTGGAAGCTTGACTGAATTTGTAGGTTTGATATATACTTTTGGAAAGTATATGATCAAGACCTAGGTATGATATATGCTTTTGGAAAGTATATGATCAATACCAACTCCCAATGATCGAATGAGAAACTTACTGATAAAACCATGAAGTAGACAGTATAAAGTTGATCCAATACTTCGGGTTTAATCTGAGTCTTCCAGTATGCAGGATGTACAGGTGTTAGGAATACCTGAGGGTGATGTGATCATAAACGGTTGTATAACCATGACGCTTCCATTCCTAGGGAGTGATGAAACGGGTCTGGATTTTAGTGACTCCTCTCAGTAGAGAAGTAATCTGATCTTAGTCCAAATGTTGGACATTGATCTGAATGTGATTCAGATTCAATGAGAAGATTAGATTTGCGGTCTTGATTTAATCAAGCATCTATGGGAGGCCCGAGATCTGGATTTGAGATGTGATCTCAATATCCATGTCACTATACGTGGAACAATACAATCGCCCTGTCCTTATCTCCAAGTATTCGCGGAGAAAGCGCATTGTCCTTGAAAGAGTTCATGGATAATTCTATTGTTGATATATGTATCCGAGCATTGAGAAAATGGATAATTAAATGTGATTTAATTATCATGAATAATATGAATTTGATTCATATTATAAGGAGAGTTATCTTAGATAATTAAATGTGATTTAATTATCAAAGATGTGAATAATGTGAATGTGATTCATATTATTTGAACACATGAGATAAAGAGATCCAAGATGATTAAATATGATTTAATTATCAAGGATAAGAATAATGTGGATAGTAATATCCAATTATTCATAATATATTATAAATGTGATTTATAATGTATTAGAGAGAGTTAAATATAATTTATATTAGTAGATTAATTATTAATGTGTATTTGATACACATTGTTTAATTAATTGAAAATGTAAATTACATTTTGTTTTGGGTTGTGAATGTGATTCACAATATTCCAATGTCAAGATTGCAATATTCCCAAAATTAATTGAGAATTATTTTGGTGAATTAAAATACCAACAAATTATTGTTGGAAATTGGATGGAGAGAAAATCAAGGAGGATGCCCTCCCCCTTTGGAAAGGAGGGGGCGGCACCAATCCCTTGAGGGAATTGGTGGCCGTCCCCCCCTTCCAAAGAGGAAGGTGTATCTCCCATATTTTCTCTCTCTCTATTTTGTGTGGTTTAATTTGGTATTATATTTATTTGATTTATCAAATATATTTGATCAAAATTAAATCACAAGTTGTTGGCTTTTACCAACAACAATCTTGACCATTGGATTGTCATAAATCAATCTCATCCATTGATTTTATATGACACATGGATTGAGATCCATGGATCCCAAAACCCTATAAATAGAGAGGAATACCCATGCTCTCTCTTTACACATATAATGCTTGAGAAGCATCTCTCTCTCCCTCTCTCTTTATCTCTAGAGGTCAGCCCTCTCTCTCCCTCTCATGGTCGTCCACCATGGATGCCATGGAGAGGTTCTCCATCGTCGCGGCATCGTCGTTATGCTGCCCGTTCTTCTGCTCGTGGATCTCCGTCTCCTTCGGTGCGCCTCGCTCGTGTAGAAGACGTTGGATCTCGTGTGTCGAGATCAGGAGATCCGCCGCTTGGATCATCAACATGGATTGCGAGAAGCACGCGGTTCATCCCCGCGCTCGCAAGCGTCTCCTCCGTCGGATCGGACTTGAGACAGGAGGTCTCTTCGTTTAGAGACTTGATCGCAACCACGCTTCAAGAGGTAATCCTATTACTTGTTTGTGGTTTAGACGAAACGATCCGAGAAGTGTTCTTGGATCATGTGGTTTCGTCGTAAGAAAATTTTTTAAATTCCGCTGCATCGAGCAACTAGTGCGACTAGTCGCTCTTCGTCGTATTCGATACGACGCTCACGCTTCCGTGATGCGCTTGAGGATCTAACCATATCCTTCACCGGGGACCTAAGCCCGGGACGTTACAAATGGTATCAGAGCGGGTTCCCTCTGATAGTGGAAAGGGCTACCCGAGTGGTGGAGCCACCCCTACAAAGAGATAGGAGGAAATGGCTACCCGGAGCGTGCAGCCGCCAATATCACTGGGAAGAAGTGATGGACCATGTCGCAACGAGGACGTTGCGAATATAAGTGGGGGAGGTTGTAACACCCCCCCAAAAATGAAAGTCCCACACCGTGGAAACAAGAAGTTTCCGGGTGGGATAAATAGTGACGAGATTACTACTTGACAACCCGGCTTAAGCATTTTGGAGGTGGTTAATCGGGTCCGCATGGACCCGATCCCAAGAGGTTGTTAGGGCCAGTAATGCTCCGATAACGGACCGGGGACCTAAGCCCGGGACGTTACACAAAACGATGGGGGTGATGAAGAAGGATATGTGGTGGATGGTTTATAGAGTTGATAGAGAAAATAAGAAGAAGAAGAAGAAGAAGATAAGGAGGAGAAGAAAGGCATATTACTTGGGGTCACCATTTGTAAGAGTAGTAGAGGGGTTTGGTTGTCACTCAAATCCCGGTGAGATGGAGCTCTGCATTACCATTGGGACTGCTACATGGTGGAGTATACCATGAATCTCTCCAGAGTCGAGATATTCACTAGAGACTATTTGTCATTGTTGTCACCAACGACTAGGGCTCTCTCTCTCTCTCTCTCTCTCTCCCTCTCTGTGTGTGTGTGCGTGTGCGTGCGTGCGTGCGTGCGCGTGTGCGTGTGTGTGTGAAGAACATGGAACTACTTAGTTCAAAAGTAAATAGATTGTAATCAAACTTTGTATGTGAAGTTATGCAACTTTACATCTTTTATCATGAAAATTAGGGTTTGGGTTTTTTTATGCAATATTTATAAGTTAGTATTTTTTTTTAGATTTTTATAGACCGAGGTTAGTATTATTTGCAAAACGAAGTTGGTTTCATGTCAATTGGATTTAGTGTGAAATTGTTAAAAATGTTACAAGGTTGTACACTATATTACAAATGATTGAATATATCTTTTCAACTTAGATTTTCTCATCATTTTATATGATTTTGTTTTGGATTTTTATGACGGTTAATTTCTCCAAATTAATTCACTTTTATTACATGAGATTATTTTTCTAATTTTATCATTTTATGTGGATTTTATTGTATTTTACTCAGGATTTAGGACAAATTTGTAATATAAAAAAGATGATGTGTAGGTTCATCATGGTATTAACCTATCTAAAGGAATGGCACCGTAAAGTGTTGAGGATAAGAAGTCTATGGCTGAATTCTCTTATGAACCATCTATAATAAGCCTAATGTATACCATGATGTGTACCTGACCATATATCTAATATCTAGATAGAGTGGAAATCCATTACCAAACTTGTTATAGAGAAATCACTAGATTGCAGTGAAAAGCATTTGCAAGTATCTAAGAAGAACCTAAAACTACGTCTTGGTTTATGGAGATAGTAATATCCAAGTCTTATGGTACATAGATTCATACTTCCAATCCCATATGGATAATATGGAATCAACATTATGGTTTATATTCCTATAGAAGAGGGGTGTTGTGAGTTGGAGAAGCAAGAAGCAGGACACCATGACATGTTCGATAAATGAAGTTGAGTACATAGCTATGTTTGATGATGCTAAAGAGGTTGTGTGGTTATGCAAGTTCATTTTGGAACTTAACATTGTTTCCTTAGGAGATTCTCCTATTATGTTGCTCTACGATAACATGATTAACTTAATATAAGCAAAGGAACTTAGGTGGTATCAAAAGAGCAAGCACATGGAGAAAAAACATTACATAATCTAAGAAATTCAAAAACATGGTGATATCATTATGGCCAAGGTTGCCTCTATAGAGAACATTGCTAATCCTCATGCCAAGATTTTGACACAAAAGGCTTTTGAATAGTATGTAATGAGCATGAGTTTGAGAGTTATGCATAAGTGGCTTTGAGGCTAGTGGGAGACTATTAGACTGATAAGCCCTTGGTAAGCCGTTAATGCAAAAAAACTTGCTTCATTTTATTTCATTATCTGAATTAAAGTTTTGTTTGTACTTTATAAAGGTCCCTTAGTATAATTAGGGTACTATACCATGGTCATCTTGATATCGTACACCTGTTGATTTTAATAGTTAGACAATAGAGCAGGGTTGTGGATCTAAAGAGTTAAATGGAAGGGACAACGAGTATCGTCAAGTGATATTCAAGAATGATCTCTAGTATGAGAAAGATATAACAACATTTCTTTAAAGATTGATTTCTGATTGACATCTTGATGCGGGTCTTCTACGTAGGAATAGAGATTTAGAGGTATCAGATTAGTCATGTCATGGTGTTGATTAAATGTCAAAGGTCAACTAAAAGGCAACATGTTTTCATTTCCACCTGGACAATTATACATACAATCCGTAATCGCAACCACCTAATTGCAAGAGCAGAGCTCTACGGACTGAGCTATATCCCCTCGAATCAAGTGGACCATGCATGAAGGAGTCATGATTTTTTATTCTTTTCCATGCATAGAGGACCATCTTGGACTTAAACCATAGATCTCGCTCGTGAAGTAAATCATAACGCTTACGATCCTACTAATTAGGATTGGGAGTGAGCCAATAGATTCTTTTTTTGGGAGCGAATCATCCTTTCCTACTAAAAAGTTAAAACGTCGACCAAAGATCAAATGTTGACCAAAGAGGTCAAATGTTGATCAAAGTTCAAAATGTTGACTTTATTTCAAATTGTTGACCTGAAGATATCTACATACCAAAGACATGTATTGTATACTTTCAAGAGAATGCATACATCCTTATTCTGGAGACAGATATATATCTATATATCCAAGTATGCACATTTGGTAGGACATTAGATTGATGACCTACTAACATTTATATATCGGTGAGCTGGTGTACATATGAGGAAATATGGAATGTATGATCTGTCAAAGGAAACATACATGTTCATAGTTTTTGTACCGAGAGATGCAGATCATTCATGAGATATTAGGGTCACAACGAACTCCATGCATATCATATTGTTTAAAGAAAAAAGATAAAAATTCAAAAATACTGATATATGCTTTTAGAAAGCATATGATTGATATTGTCACCCAATTATCGATTGAGAAATCTATTGATAAATCCTCGAAGAAGGCAACCAAGCAAGGGTTTGAACATCGATTTTAATTAAAATCTTCTACTATGTAGGAAGCTTGAGTGTTTGGAACTTTGGGTTGATGCGATCATAATAGATTATATGCCGTGACACTTTCTTAATGAGAGAATGATGAAATCGAGTGGGTTTTAGTTATTCCTTTTCGTGTCTAAATGATTGAGAATTAATTGGATTAGATCTCAAATCATAGACCCATTCTAGATCCAACTGGTTGGAGAAATGGTTCGAAGTGGATTCAAATGTTTGAAAATGGATCTGAAATGAATCCGAAATGGATCAGGGAATGGTCCTACATGAAATCAAGCATGAATGCCCAAAATGATTTAAACCTCGATATTAGAGGAAAATCTAAATGTCATGTCAATATACATGGATTATATAATATCTACATCATTATCTCCAAGTATCTTTGAATGTTGCTCATGAGTCCTAGTTGAATTATGACTTGTATGTCGAGATATCAATCATCAAAATAATACTTGTTAATGTCATGGATAGAATTGATATGGGACTATGTGAATATGATTCACATTATTGGATGAATATAGATTCATAATAACTATTATTAATATGAATGAGATTCATATTTATTCAAGACATATCTAAATGTGATTAAATAAATGTGAATTGGATTTACACTTTATATTTGGACTTATGAATTGGATTCATTTATTAATATGAAGTTTCTATAAATATTCTAATATTTAAATATCAAGTCCTATTTGTAACTAAATAAGAGATACACATAATGGGTACACTATGGATGTCCATCGTGTTTATTGGAGGCTAATTTGTTAGTCTTTTCAATATGGATTAGGACTCTCTAATTTGAATACCTTGCTTTGGAGATTGTGTTGGATAATTAGTTGGCTAATTTCTTGAGAGATTAGGACTCTTGCATAGCCATCCAAGAAGAAATATGTGGTCCATATTGTGGCCATCTACATTGGAGAGTATGACTCTCAATGGATGTTCTTGCATGTATTTAAAGAGGGGCGTAGTTGCCCTTTCTTTACATGAATTCAATTCCATAGAGAGCCTTTCAAGTCTTGATAATTAAGGAGACAAATTAGAGGAGAAGAATCTATCTAATCTCTCTCCTTGGTCGTCCTCATCATTCTCTCCGAAACCCTAGGTTGTGTACAAGACCCTCATCTTCCTCTCCATTTGTTCAACTAATTGCAAGATGAGTCACCTTCTTAGTTCTTCACACAAACGTAGGACTCAATTTCATATGACAAAATTTGGAGGTAGACATTGTTCTTGATCTCTATTTTCGTGGACAACTTGGTGGAGAAGATATCTCATATTCATAGAAAGTACCATGAGTCATCTTCGCGCCAATGAGAGCAAGCATCCATCGGATCGAACTTATTTTTGGAGGCCTCATGTTTTAGAAACACATGCTTCAAAAAATATTCTTCTATACTCTTGTGATCGTGCGAAATGATTTGGAAATTGTTTCCTGTACCATGTGGTTTCGCATTTGCAATACATGTGCAATCAATTTTTTTGCTTATAAGATTGCACTGGTGCTCATATAATTAACACCTCTTCGAGCAAATTTGATTCAATTTTTTTAGTGTTTATGTGATGTGTGAGGTCTATCCTCCCTCCAATAGTGGTCGACGACTAGGAAAGCTTATATAGTAAAAAAAGGACAAAGATAGAGCTCAAGGGCAAGTCGGAGATCTTTTCTCTGTCAAGCTTAGCAAACACAACATCCAAGTGGCTTGCCTCTAATGACTTCTGCTCATGATGCCAGATTATCATGTCAAATGATTGGCATATACAAGGATGTCCTCTGTCGAATCAGTCTTTCCATCAATGCAATAAAAGGCCCTTCTCGTTACCTTTCCCTTTCCTCTTGATAAATAGATAGACAGAAAGACAGGCATACACACATGCGGATAGATAGATAGAAATACTCATGGCACTACCTCTACTAAGAACGAGTAATTAATAACTACCCCAACTAGTACTGTAACAATGCCCTTTAGGTGCACTTTCATTTTTAATATATCCGGTTAGGGTTCTTCCCACATAGGACTCCGATGTTGAAAGTCAAGAAGCAAACCATTTTATGGGCTCCGTAATTTCCTAGCGTAGATAATATGTAGCAGATCTTTTTGGACTTTAAGAAACCAATATTGATATAAGGCCTTTTAGTATTTTTTTTCCATCATTATCCTTTTTGTTCGTCTTTGCGGTAGTCTAACTTCTCGTAATGTTGATATTAGCCATCTTTATTGGTATTTGATAGTCTAAATGCCTCGAAAAATGGGACTTATTTGTCCAAAATTGACAAGTTTCGTTCAAGGAGAGATCAACAAAAGATCAAAGCAAGATTATAAATAAATTCTCTTCGATACCGTTATT
The DNA here is from genome assembly GCA_037367405.1 of Ottelia alismoides. Taxonomy (NCBI): domain Eukaryota; kingdom Viridiplantae; phylum Streptophyta; class Magnoliopsida; order Alismatales; family Hydrocharitaceae; genus Ottelia; species Ottelia alismoides. The sequence goes on along the minus strand of JAZKJV010003503.1, from coordinate 230,558 downwards.
TGGATGAATGATAAGGAATAGTGTGAAAAGAATGAATAAATAAAGTTTAACTCTTACTTTTGTTCAATTGATTTAATAAATAAAAACTCTAGATAACAACATAACAGATGATTTGACCATGATAAAACCATTTATCTTCTGACAATTTATCTTGTGATAGAACTGCCTTATCTTGCGACTAGAAGACACTATTTTGCATCCAAAAATCCATGACCCACGCTAAGGCATGATGGTAGGTAGAACACTTTTAACACTCATTCCGTTTCTACAGCGAATACAAAGTTTCATCATTTCTTTTCCTCTGTTCACGGGGTTTTGAAAAGTATGGGGACGACAAACAAAGCCATCTATCGACGAAGAGGACCATTAAATACACTATTGAATAGCCATTATTGTTTCCACCAGCTTCTTAGGCTCTACCATTCCACTTGCACTCGCCTTCTTTTCGTCTATATCCTGCACACTTTTGGTAAACCCAATATCCTCATATCGATGCGCTATTTTTTTAACATAAAAGAGAATGTACTGCTAGAAATTAGTTTGGCGTATTTTATCCATGTTGAGGTTGTGATAAATCTTGAAACCAGAGAAAGAAAATAAGAATCAAGATCTTGTCTTGGCAGATTAGATATGAAAGCTCGAGATTTGAAATAGCCGGAGAATCTTGGCAAGGTTAAAAGAAGGTTACCGACCGTTGGTGCGTGTTGCGATTGGGGATGAGATGGAGAGGGGAGACGGAGGGTGGACTGAGGTTCGGAGAAGGGTCCGCACCGGGAAGGTGGAAGGGTGGCTGCTTCAGCGTGGATCTCGGCGGGAGGACCTTCCCATCTCGGGGTTTAGACAACCTTTCGGGCGTGGTTGTTATCGTTGTGGATCTCTTGGGCATTGGGTGAGGCAATGTAGAGAACCTATCCGTTGTTTCAGATGCTTTGGTTTCGCGCATCGAAGCAAAAACTGCAGACGTAAGGGTCGTCCGGGGTTGGAGGAAGAGGCTTCTGCTGAGGCGCCGCGGCTCTTGGTGGGGGAAGGAGGAGGCAGGGAGGCCCTATTCAAGGGGTCTTCCGACGTGGGATTGATTTCGAGAGGTGGCTTCAAAGGGGATGTGCTGGCATTGTCACATTGGAGGGTTCTGGCTAGGGGGTTGACCGAAGGCGAGGAAAAAGCATTGTTGTCTTTGACACGTTCCAGGAGATCCTTGCTCAGGTGGAGATTTGCGCAGACTGACGATGGAAGCATGGCTTGGAGGAGTATGGATCTGATAAGAGTTAAGGGAATCCCGCTCTTGTGGCGAAACGTGCATCGAGTCCGGCAGTTATTGAGAGGGATTGCAGAGGTGAAAGGCCTGGCTGCGACTGGTCTCCTGCCAGGGGAGAGCGGGGATCCGTTAGTCTGGGTGCATCGGCTACATCCTCGGATGCTGGGTTGGTGGATGAAGAGCGTGGAGGGACGACGGCTTCAGTTGGAGATCTCTTCGGTGGAGCCGAGGTTGGTAGGGGAGGTGCATCAGCAGCGGCGTGTCGGGGTGCCGCCGCAAATCACGGAGGCGGTGGGCCATCAGCAACGGCGAGTCGGCGTGTTGAAGTGCTCCTTGCCGCAGCCTCCGGCGAATTCGGGCGCGACGTTTGAGCTTCCTCAAATCACGGCAACGGTTATGCCTTGCCCCGCAATTAATGATAATCACAGCACAATGCATGGGCTCCCGCTAGTGGCGTGTGATAATTCTCAAGCAATGACGCCAAAGGTGGCATCTCCCGTGGATTTGAATTCAAATCGTGGTCAACATCCTACAACGGTGGTTCCATATATTAGTGGATGTGCTGGCATTCATTTTGGAACTTTTAATCAGAGATTAATTTCGCGGACGTTTCAAACCACGCAATCAATTCCGCATGAGATGGTCCAGGCTGGAAATTACGAAGGCGGCCAAGGCTCGAGGCTTCGTGGAAAGGAAGACCCCATTTCTCGCGGGTCCTTGGGTGCAGGAATGGGACATCGAGCGGATCCATCTTTTAGGGTGGAGGGCAACCGACGTGGGAACCCGGGTGCGCCAACAGACACCGGGGATGCTGCCAAGGGGAACACCCCTCAGAGAGAACCAAGCTCCTCAGGCACGGATGTAGGGATCGTTGGCAAGGCGGTCCTGATGCAGGGACGTGAAGCTAGTCAAGACGAGTGTCGCGAGTTGGTGGTCGACCTCCGGCTGGCGGATGGGCTGGAGGGTGGTCGGGTTCTTGAGCCGAGGTCGGGGAGACTCGAGGGAAGCACGACGGGGACTCCAGGTCTGGCAGTGGTTCTTTGCGCCGACGAGGAGAAGGAGGAGAGAAGGGTTGCGGGGCTGGTAACCTCGACGTCAGGAGGGGGAGGGGGGAGCGCTTGCCGTGTTGCGGGTGTGGTCGTGCAGGCGGCTGGAGAAGAGGCTTTGAGTCTGCAAGGCCAGGTCGGGGAGGTTTTGGAGGGAGTGAAGGAAGGTGTGGAAGGGGAGGGGTCCGCAAAGATGCTGCAGAGGGTTGGGGGAGTATCGCAGGGTGGGGGAGGGGAGCGGGTTGGGTGGTGTTTTGAGCGGAACCCGCAAAATTGGTGAAGGAGGGAAAAGAGGAGGTTGTTGTTGAGGTCGGAGATGAGTACGGGGGGCCCGGAAGGAAGTTGCGGTGCTGCTGAGACTGATGGTCTGTGGTCACCAATTGGTAGGCCTAGCTTCTACATCCTCCTTGGTAGGCGTTTCGCGGAAAGTATGGGGGTGGTCCCACCGCGTGAGAAGAACAAGGAGGTTTCCAAATGAAGGTTCTCTCATGGAATGTGAGAGGGTTGGGGCGACCTGAGAAGCGTTTTGGCGTCAGGAAGTTAATTTACGAGTCTCATGCAGATATTGTGCTGTTGCAAGAGACGAAGGTTCCAGGGCAGGGTGCGACGTGTGGCGAGATCTGGGAGGCAGCTCTTTGTTTGATTTTGCTGAAGTGGAAGCCCAGGGAGCGGCTGGAGGGCTCCTGACTGGATGGAGGATGTTTGAGTTTGAGAAGCTGGCGGAGTGGAGATCGTTATTCTCACTAACCGTGTGTCTGAAAAGGAAGGCCGATGATGTCACTTTTACTATAACCAATGTGTATGGACCTACGAGTCCTGCGGCGGGGTCCCTGGCTACAGATCTCTCGGAGGTGGGTGCACGCAGGGAAGAGGGAATTTGGCTAATTGGTGGTGATTTAAATGTGACCCTGTTGGAGGATGACAGACCTCTGAGGGGTGGTGGGCGTGATGCTGGCTCGGATGATTTCAGATCTCAGGTTCATGAATTGGGTCTCACTGTTATTGATGCGGCGGGATGTGCTTTCACATGGCGGAATGCTAGATCGAGATCGAGATTGGATAGATTTCTTTTATCGTTCGAGGGAGTGGACTTATTCCCTCTCTCTCGAGCATGGTCATTACCTAGGTCTCACTCTGACCATACACCAATTTTGTGGTCTTCGGAGGAACATATACGACCTAGATCCTATTTCAAGTTTGAGAAGGCTTGGTTGATGGAAGAGGGGTTCAAGGATGAGGTGATCGCGCAATGGAGGAGCTGGCTGGTGGAGGGGCCGACAGTCATGCGTCTGGCAACCAAGTTGGGGATGCTAAGGAACTTCCTGCTTGCTTTCAACTGTAGAGTGAGGTCACAGAGGGGGGAGCGGAGGCAAGAGGCTCAACAAGGAATTGTTCGACTGGATGGGCTTGATGATCAGAGGGGTCTGGGCCAGGACGAAGTGCTTGAGCGGGCTAGACTGCTTGAAGAGTTACTTTTGGAGGACATGAAGGAAGAGGTAGAATGGAGACAGAGATCTAGACAGAAGTGGCTGAATGAGGGGGACGCGAACACTAGATTTTTTCATTCGATGGCCTCCGGCAGGAGAATGAGGAATTTTATTCATTGTCTTGAAGTGGGTGGGGAAAGAGTGGTGGGTGATGTTATGTTGGGACGACCCTCAGGGATCATTTCGTGGAAATGTCGAGGAGAAGGAGACGTGACGGCTGGGGGTGGCGCGGGACAGGTGCTCAGGCTTTGTCAGGTGAGCAGGCGTCTAGGCTTGAACTGCCTTTTACAGAGGAGGAGGTTAAAAGCGCGGTGTGGGGCTTGAATGCAGATGGGTCTCCAGGACCAGATGGTTTTCCAGTCTTATTCTACAAGGAGTTTTGGGATATGCTGAAGGAGGAGATCATGGCTGTAATCAATGAATTTAGAGATGGAAACATTGGGTTTGAGAAGGTTAATCATGCGTTGTTGTTTCTTCTTCCCAAAAAGGATAAGCCAATACGGGTGGAGGACTATAGACCGATTGCATTGTCTAATGCAATATACTTGATTGTTGCAAAGGTGATAGCTAATAGGCTCAAGCGGGTGTTAGATGATATTATCCTACAGAATCAGACTACTTTTATCCCAGGCAGACAGATGGCAGATGGACTAGTGATGGCATCTGAGATTTGCCTTCAATGGCGTCGAGAAAATTTTAAGGGATTGATTTGGAAGATAGATTTTGAAAAGGCGTATGATAGCGTGGATTGGAGCTTCTTGTGGGAGTCTCTTAGGCGGTATGGCTTCAAGGACCTTTGGATAGCCTGGATGAAGAGGTGCGTCACAACATCATCATACTCAGTTCTGGTGAATGGCAGACCGGAAGGTGGTTTTTTCCAACCACAAAGGGGTATGCGTCAGGGTTGCCCGTTAGCACTGATGCTCTTTGTCTTGGTGGCTGACGCTTTGGCTGTGATGTTCAGGAGAGCGGTCGATGATGGGTGGTGTGATGGATTCCGTATGGGATCCATTTCTATTCCCCTTCTCCAATATGCAGATGACACGGTGATTTTCCTAGGAGGTACAGAAGATATACACAGAAGGACGAGACAACTGGTTGAAATATTTAGTAGCATGTCTGGTCTCAAGATCAATAGAGAGAAGTCTGCCGTGATCCAATTCGGGATGGATGAGGAGGAAAGTAGATCGAGTGCTGCACTGTTGGGATGCCCTCTTGGTGAGCTGCCCATTACGTACCTGGGGCTGCCTTTAGTGGGAGGCAAGCTCAGGAGAGCGGAGTGGGACATGGTCATCAGGAGATTTGAGAAAAGATTAGCAGGATGGAAGGCGATCAATCTTTCTAAGGGCGGGAAGCTGATTCTACTAAAGCATGTGTTGTCGGCAATTCCTATCTTCTTCTTTTCAACTCGTTTGATGCCAGCAGGTGTAAGGAAAAAGATAGAGATAATGATGAGAAGATTCTTCTGGTCAGAAGGGAAGCAACAAAGGCCAGGAATACGTCTTGTTGGCTGGGAGGAACTTACTAGACATAAAAGCGAAGGAGGCCTTGGAATTCGGGATGTGGGTTGCATGAACAAAGCGCTGCTAGCAAAGTGGATGGTGCAGATTTGGGGTAACGCAGATAGATTGGCAATCCAGCTCGTACGTAATATTTATGGCGTCAATGGCTCACTGGAAGCTGGTAGAGTGTGTTTCGAGTCTTCTCTTTAGAGAGGGGTCCGTGATATTTTGCCACAGCTAAGGTCGAGAATGATACCAAAGTTAGGGGCCGGAGAGGTTTTTCGCTTTTGGCAAGACAACTGGACGGGGGATGGAGTTCTTGGCAACAGATATCCAAGACTGTTTGCTGTGGCGGCAAGAAGAGATTGTACTGTAGCTGATGTTGGTGGCTCGGGTTCGTGGGATCCTCACTTTATGCATGCCATCTCTGGACGAAGAAGGGAGGAGCTGGAAAGAATGTTGTCTGACTTGCCCTCCCCTGATTGCATTTCTCAGGGAAGGGATCATTTTGTTTGGGAAGGAGAAAGATTCTCAGTGAAAAAGGCATACAAGGAGTTCAGAGGGAGAAGTGAGGAGTTGGAACCGGACATGAAACAAGACATGAAGATTATCTGGGCAAGCAAGATCCCGTGCAGAGTGAAGATTTTTCTGTGGTGTCTTAGAAGAGGTAGGATTTGGGATAAAGCAAGAAGGGGTAGACTACTTGGCATTCCTGATACCCAATGTGATAGATGTGGTACACATATAGAGGATGCAGAGCATTTGTTTTTTACTTGTCCTTTGTCGGGACAGGTGTGGACGGAGGTTGGACCAACTTGGGTAATGCATGGTAGTTCCACTGATTTCTGGCGGTCAGTTAGGTCAGTAGGGATGAACTCGATGGACGACTGTTCTTTACCGTTTGCAGTTCTTTGGGCCATCTGGGGAGGAAGAAATGATTTGATATTTAAGAGCCAAAGGTTCTATTCTGAAAATGTAATCGCTGCTAGTCTTTCCTTGTACCGTTTCTGGTCCACAAGGTAATGTATTTCCCTTTCTTCATATTAATATAAATTGAAAAAATTTTGGCGGTGAATCCCAACTCAGGATTTCACCCTCTTTCCTTCAAAAGAAAATGAAAGCTCGAGATAAAGCGAGCATAGATTTATTCGGCTCTATGAGAAAAGTATTAACCGCTATAGAAGTGAAGCAATTTAATATCGCACATGCATCCATTTATTTATATTATAAAATTTAGGGATTTGTACCCGGCACCTCCACGATCTTTGAAACAACCTGATTCCCCCCTCGACTCCGCAAACTTGCTAACCCTTATCCTATAGACCATGCGGTTAACTCCCATCAATTCATTCGTCAAATTTAACCGGATTCCGTGGAAAAGAGGTGCGAATTGCCCTCTTTATTTGATAAATTTACAAAAATGGCATCTTCCTCCACCTCCTCTTCAATACCCTCCCTTCCTCCCTCCAATGTAGTCGAGGCTCGGGTCTAACATACGATCGTTCTACGGTTCCTCGCCCTCGTTCAGGATCAACTCGTGTCGGGATCTTGGTCTAGTTTTGGTGAAGAATCACTGTATGTGTGCATTCTTGATGTTGTAGGGTGCTTCCGATAAATGTGGGAGGGAGGGTGCTGGAATTCATATACTGCAGCAAGCAGTTCAAGACCAAGGATGGGCTAGCGTCCGGCACTGCAATGACGCACTACTTCTCGCGCTAGGAGTTCAAGATCTGGAAGAAGGCAACCAAGTCCTTCACCCGCAACCCGTGTGAGGTGATTGGCGGGGGTGACTACAAGCAGCCCTCCGCCCCGAGCCCTCCGTCCTGCCCTGACCAGACCAGAGCCCTCCGTCTCGAGCCCTCCATCACAAGCATCCCGAGCGCTGGCACTCTCCAACCCTTCGCCCTCGAGCCCTACCGCCCTCGCCCCTGCCCCTGTCCCGAGCCCTGCCACCATCCCGAGCCCCCGATCTAAGCCTTGCTGCACCCTCCATGCCCTCGTCCACAAGTCATGCCGCCCACACCCCCCTCCCCCCCCCCCCCCATCCCGACGTCTAGCCCTAGGCCCCCTGCAGCCACCGACTCCCTCGAGCCCGACACCCAACAACCTTCCTGATGCCCAGCCCTCGACCTCTCCGGCAACCTCCTCTCCTTCCTATGGAAAGAACATGGCGATGGAAAATCCACCGTTGGATTTCCACTGGTTAGATTAACTCAAGACTAACCCAAGCAATTGACTCAAATAAAGTTAAAACTGACGGCGGGGTCTGTGGAGTAAGACATAGCAAATTTACAGAGTCGAGAGGAGAATTCAGTTGTTTCAAAGATCTTGGAGGTAATTGACAAAGATTATAAATTTTGTCACGTAAAAATGTACGCAACAAGAATAGCCAAGTATCCACATATATACAGCTTTCATATTATTCAAGTACTTGTCACACCTGTTGTTATGCTAACTATAAGCAACCTACACGGTCTTTTTCACCCCCCACACCCCCCCCCCCCCCCCCCACACACACACACACACACACAACCACAACCCCTCCCATTCATCCCGCAGAGATCCTCTACCCCCACCACCAACCCAAAAATGGTTTTCAGTTCCCTCTTCAAATCCAAAGACCCAACAAATCTCGCTCATCGTCTCCTTCCACTACCATCTTCTCCCCTGAGACTGCCACCGCCTTTGTGGCCATGGCCCTCCTGCAAGCACCCGAGAACCAACTCCGGCTGCGCCACCAAGCCGCTGCCAACCCCCTCGCAATATCATCCCGCCGCCGCTACAGAGACCCTAGAGAAAGCATTCCTTCTGGTAACAGATGAGGAATGTCACGTCAACGCGAGGGAACTCCGATCTGACCGCCTCTTCTTCGATTCCGGCAGCGAGACCAGCTCAATTATGTCTCCACGGAAGGAGAGTATTGTACACGAGATGGAAATGGAGTCCTCGGACCCCTACGTCGACTTCCGAACATCAATGGACGAGGTTGTTTCAGCGCTAGGTTTGCGTGACTGGGAGGATCTGTGGGCACTTCTGAGGTGGTATCTGAGTGTCAACGGCAAGGCTACCCATGTGTTCATCCTTAGGGCCTTCGTAGATCTTCTCATGGAGATTCTCTCCATGGGCTCCTCTTGTGACTCCCACGGCACATCTGGCTCATGCTGCACATCGTCCTCGTCATCTGTGTGTTCGTGCTCATGTTCCGGTTCTGGCTTTTCTTCTTCTTCCGGGATCAAGTTTCGGACTGAGGAAGAGGGGACGGAAAATGGGAAAGTCGTGGATTGAGGGGCGTCGCAAACGAGTCGGGTGGTGGATTTTTCTAGGTGTGATTGTTGCTGCTGTGTTTGATATTAATTTGTATTTGTATTATCTGGTCGTTGTATGATATATGGCGACTCGAGGCTGAACAACGCGATTTTTACTCCTCCATGACAACTCCATATACGAGGTCTTATCCCTATCTCTGATAAATAGACGAGGAGATCTCGGTAGGTGATATCTTGAGATAAGTAGATTTTTCTCATCTAATTACATGCAATAGTTTCCCCTTCTTCAAATTTTTTGCTGCGCCTGCATAGTGGTAGCAAGTATTTGATACATGATTTTATGTTCGGAAATCGTTCTCTGGATCATGTGAAGATCCCATTGATTGTTTGAATATTGGGGGCAATAATTTTGAGTTAGTAAACTTCCTCTTTTATTCTCTCCCACATAATTTCAAGAAGAAAAGGGAGATAAGGAGATAGTAGCCTCAAAGAAGCAAGCATGAGAGTAAGGGTATGGTTCTTATGTAACGTCCCGAGCTTAGGTCCCCGATCCGTTATCGAGGAAAACTGACCCTGACAACTTGTTGGGTTCGGGTCCAAATAGATCCGTTGACAACCACCCAAAATGCTTAAACCCAAGTTGTCAAGTAGTAATCCCCACCACTAATAAACCACACCCACACTTCGTGAGTTTTAGGTATGGCACTATGTTTGAAGGCATGAGTGTTACAACCTCTCCAACTTATATTCGCAACGTCCTCGTTGCGACATGGCCCATCACTTATTCCCAATAATAGTGGCGGCTGCACGCTCCGGGTAACCATTTCCTCCAACCTCTTTGTAGGGGCGGCTCCACCTCTCGGGTAGCCCTTTCCACTATCAAAGGGAAATTGGCTCTGATACAATTTTTTCACTTGTAACACCCATGCCCCCAAACATAGTGCCATACCTAAAACTCACGAAGTGTGGGTGTGGTTTATTAGTGGTCGGGATTACTACTTGACAACTTGGGCTTAAGCATTTTGGGTGGTTGTCAATGGGTCCATTTGGGCTCAAACCCAACAAGTTGTCCGGGCCAGTTTTCCTCGATAACGGACCGGGGACCTAAGCCCGGGATGTTACAAATGGTATCGGAGCTGATTTCTCTCTGATAGTGGAAAGGGCTACCCGAGAGGTGGAGCCACCCCTACAAAGAGATAGGAGAAAATGGCTACCCGGAGCGTGCAACCGCCACTGTCACTGGGAAGAAGTGATGGGCCATGTCGCAACGAGGACGGTTCGAATATAAGTGAGGGGAGGTTGTAACACCCATGCCCCCAAACATAGTGCCATACCTAAAACTCACAAAGTGTGGGTGTGGTTTATTAGTGGTGGGGATTACTACTTGACAACTTGAGCCTAAGCATTTTGGGTGGTTGTCAACGGGTCCATTTGGGCTCAAACCCAACAAGTTGTCAGGGTCAGTTTTCCTCGATAACGAACCGGGGACCTAAGCCCGGGACATTACATCTTAACTTTCGAGCTTCGAGTCTGCAAAATAAGCCTCAGCTAGGTTCACAAGATGGGACTTGATTCCAATGGATTGCAAGTAGTGATGTAACTCAATATGAATAACTTCCATATCTGCAAGCCGCAGTATGCGTTTTAAGTGGAAATTAATATATTTTGTGCCACAATATCCATTTTTAAAAGGATATTAATATTTATTTATTTATTTATTTATTTGGTGGATACAGATGGGGGATATGAGTTTTTTTACTTATTGTGCAATCTGGATGAAAAGAGGTTAGACCTCATGCAACATAGAAAACCCATACAAATTGGATCATATGTGAAAATATATGGCGCATCGTATGAGCAATATAGAAATCATAGAAAAAATTTTTATCGCAACACGAAACCACGTGATATAGGAAACCTAAGTCTGCATTGTTTCACGAACCGTAGGAGTAAATGAATATTACCTTTGATGCATGTTGTCTCTAAAGAAAGATACCCCCTAAATTGAGTCTGATCCAACGACTACAACATTAATGATACAATGATGAACCATGAGCTTCTTGGAGAAACTAAACGACAATCTTTCTTCTCCACGTCGGAGGTGATGGCGAGATGATCACCACAATCTCCTTGATGTAGACTTCGTCTCACGAAGCCTCTTTCGTCTCCACGAGCACAAAGCACCAAGAAGAATGCTCTTGTTCCTCTATTGGAATAAGGAGTTACTAAACCTCTCAAATCATTGACAATGTGGAAAAATATGGATGAAATCTATGTAAAATAAGTTCTCATCATATGAGTAGCGATGTAATCACAATACATTTTTTCGTACAATAAATCATATGGATGCATGAACGATTCCCACTCTGTATCGTGAACAACAATAGTATAAGGAATATACTTGTATAATGCAAATGATTGACCTTCTGATTCAAGTTCGAAATAGAAGTGATGCACTTGTGAGGCTGAGTATGAGTCGCACAAGTCCCATGTACGCAAGAGAGACCCCTCTCTCTTGGCTTCTTCTCCACATTTGAGATGGTCATGCCTTGATCACCTCATTATCCTCCACAATCTCCATGTTATATGGGCTCATCTTCTTCTTCGCGAATGTGACAACACGAAGGAGACAACCTTGTTCTCAACTCAAAGTGGACAACCACAATGGAGAGAGGATGAGAGGAATGGGACCACCTCTCATGGGAGATATTAGAGGTATAGTGGCAGCTAGGGTTTTAATATGATAGTGACGGAATTTTAATACTTTGCATCACACGAACGTGTAAAATAGCAGAGAATTTGCAATTATAACAAGTTCATCACATGAGTTGAGATTTCAGCATAACAAAAAAAATTATGCACACAATTTTATGATATTAAGTAAACAATTTCCAAAAATAGTTTCCAATATTCAAATGAATATTAGGAAGAGATCATGATTACCTCTTGAAGAGTGAATCTTTAAGAAAAGAGACCTCTCAAAACAAGTCCGATCTGCAAATGCTTCTCTCGCAAGCTCAATGATCACGAAAGCCGTCCATAAAGAATAGAGGTCAATGTGATCCTTATCTCTTGATCTTGTCATACAAGATCATGTCCTTCTTCATATACTCGAAGTACCATGAAATGACAACCTTCTTTTGTGATGGAGCAAGCCAATCAAGAGATGGAGAGAGGCAATATAGTGGACAATGAAGGGGAGCTATGAGAGAAGATGAGGATGGCCAAGGCAAGAGTCTTGGTCTATCTTTTATCTCTTTCTTTCTAGGAAATAATTGGAGCAATCGAAGATGTAATTAGAGAGAGGCTATGCCTCTCTTATATAAGAGGGGGACGTCTATGAGGAGTCCTACTCCTAAGTGGATATCCTCTCTCTCTCTCTCTCTCTCTCCTCATAGGTGGTAGATTAAAGGCAAGTACTAAATCCTTTTTCTTCAAGAAATAGAACTTGGTTTATCTCCTTTAATTGCCATCCAAAATAAAGCAATAAAAAATACAAAAGTAGGAGAGCCTAATCTCATTAGGACTCATATGGTTGACATCGATGCTTCTCCAAGCATGGTCGTCCACCTTGTCCTATTTGGTTGCTGTAGGTTTTGTTTATTGCATTATCTTTATGATAATATAAATTAACATTATTGGATGTTTATGAGAACGTCATCATAACTTATGAATCTTATCCATAAACTCAAAGAAAATGTAAATTCAATTTACATTTTAATTCCAATGTGAATCACATTCCCATAAGCACCATGGGACTCAAAATAGATGAAAAAAAAATATAATATATTCACATAAGGACTTAGAACTAATATTTTGGAAATATTTGGGATCGGAACGAATTTAAGTCAAAGTTATATAATGCTCTCTAATTTTAAGTGCAATGGTTGTGACTTGAAAATTTAGAATCCCAAATCATTATTTATTTGGATGTAAGCAATAAAGTAGAATGTCTATTTAATTGCATATTTAATTTATTAATTTTTATACTAGGTTGTTTAAAAATCAGTAGAATTTGTGAATCGATTGGATTGATTTCGTCAATTGCATATTTGTTGCATTAAAATCTTAGAAAATTTAAATTGTTTTAAATTTCTAAATCTCTACGAGGTTATTATATAGTATAATACATGGTTAAAAGATAGGAAAATCTATTAGTGTAATATGTACCAATTCTATTTCTGGAATTGGAACGGTGAAGGTGACTAGGCATGTATATGCCGATGGGTTACTTAATTGGTACCCTACAATGCTTGATAGTGGAAGTGTTCCCTATTAGCATAGTCTACATGACATGGCTGGATTTGTTTCAAGGAAGGGTAGCATGAATAGTCATTGCGTACTTTAAAAAACTATAATTGGAATAATAAGATGTACTAAGTGAGGGTGTATACCATATGATAACATCAAGTGCATAAATTGAAATGGTTGGATTGTCTGATTGCCATTATTGGATTAAAATTAAGATATTAATCAAGAATCCTTTCAAGATCCATTATTAGCTTAACCATGAATTTGATTCAAAATGATTAATCATTAAGTTAAACAAGATATGGACAAGTCATATGATGACATCCACGGTCTTTTGTCATTACGAAGAACTCTGTCACCATCGGTTGTATTTTTTGAGGCGTTCATGCATAGTCATGGCTCCGGAATATAAATTCACATGGATTAGACTCATCCTTTATTGAAAGAGATGGGTTGTATTTGTAGTGACACCGATATTGTTCCTTGTATTATTGAGGCGATATTAAATTGAATACAATGTAATATTTTAAATTTTCTCATTAGAAGTCGGTTTAATTGACAACATGCTAACTCCATATATGTGGAGTGTGTGTTGAAGACCGAATTGGGAATACATATTAGACTTTCAAGGTGGAAAGAGTTCTCACTTCTTTCACTGTAGTTGCATTTTCTCATATTATTGGGGTGCAATGAAAGTGGAAAGGAAACTCGGATCTAATAGAGAGGTTCTTGTATTAGTTTGCTGTTGAGCACTACTTTTCGGGTTTTTATTTAGTATAATTATTCACAAGGTGAAAATGTCGTCGCAACCTAAAGAAGCGTCAAATAAAAATTTTATTTATTTCTCAAGCCGAAAAGAACAAAGAAATGTCATCAAGAGAACTTTATTTGCTATTTAATTTACATGTATAGTGTATATGAACGAACTTAGGGAGGTGATGAATCTCCATTTCATCACCTTTATTCTATCATTTTGGCCTTAAAAACCCCATCAAATGCATGTAAATAGCATTAATTTGTGTATAATAGCATTAATTGTTTCTTGTATTTATTGTACATTAAATAAGGTTTTTAATGCCAAAATTATAGAATAAAGAGAAGAAAAGAAAAAGGAATAAAATATTGCAAATATTTTATGACCCGAACCCCGAGACCAAGGCCAGCATGGAATTGGTCGACAAGGAATAAAGTAGGGGGAGATAAGGGCCAATTATACAATAAATACCTCATTTATTTATTTATTCATTTATGCATTTTTGACACCTATTTTATACATCATTATTTATTCATCAAATAAAGAAACTTTGTTCATAAAAGTTATAGATAATAATGTAAATAAAATTACAAAATTGAGTTTGTGTAAAAATAATACATAGTGTACATTTTATACACAAAATAAAAAGCCAAAATCTCAACTTCACAGACCCATATCTTGCAAATAAAAACTCCAAATCACCCAAACTCACCTTTAATTGTATATAGCATTCCAAGAACTATTTTGTAAAATTGGTTTCATAATTTTTGGAGTCCAACTGTGGAAGTTAGTTTTTTTGGCCCTTCTTGTACATAATACCTGATTAAAATATTCATTTTATTCAATATTTAGTTTTTCTATAAATTTATATTTTTAGAATTTTGTAGATAATGTATATAATTCATGTCCATATTGACATTAGAATAAAACCAAAAATAATTTGTAAAATAAAATAAGCCTAGGTAATACCTAGGCAAAATGCCTATGCTACCTATATGTACATAAATAAAAGGTATTTTTTTTCTTTTATTCTTTATTCATTTATATTTTTATATAAATGTATATATTATATATATAACTTATTAAGAATACAAATCCAAAATAAAAACAAATAAAATTCATTAAATAAATAAAATGTATATAATATATAGGTAAAATACCTATAAGTATACTTACATATGCACAAACACATTTATTTAAAAATGTAAATAAACCCATAAAAAATAAATAAAAATATATTTATAATCACAAAAATAAGTTATAAATTTATAAAATAAGAATATAAAATAATAAAATAAAATAAACAAAATAAAAATACATATACATAAATATACTTATAAATGCATTATTAAAATAAATCCGTAATAAAATAATTCAAAAAAATAAATAAAAATAAGAAATAAATACTATATTAAATTATAAACATTTCTTATTTTATAAGTAAATTCTAATTAGTCCATTTATTATGTTAAATAATTAGGTCAAGATCGGTCCGATGTGGACCAATCAGGGCCAGGGAAAGTAGACCTCCGGTCAACCCCCCCTGCGCCTCTGACTGACCCGCCAGACCTGTCGCTTCCCCCATTTTCTTGCCTTTTTCCCGCTCGATTGATCGCTCCATCACCTTCAATCTCTTCACAGATTTTGTTCTCTGACCATCCGCGGATCTCACCGAGATCTTGGATCCATTGTACATGCAACAGATTCTTTAATAATCGCCGGTCACTGGGGGTCCTCAGGAATGTTTATAAATAACACCTTCCTCCTCCTTGGCCGAATTTGGCCAATTTCATCCCCTTCTTTGAGCTTGAATCAGCTCCTGGTGGAGCCCTCGTGACAGGAGGCGCTTCCCAGCACCTCGGTTCGGCCGGAGATGGAGGAAAATTTTGTCGCGGCAGCGCTCCGGCGGCCGCCCTGCTCCCTGGAGGCCCCCAGGTATAAGAGCTGCGCTTTTACTTATTTTAGTTAGGATTTGATTTCAGCATTTCATTTCTGTCTTTAGATTAATCATTAGCACTTAGTTGTAACGTAGAATGACCGATTCGTAGTTCGCCGGAGCTCCGCTCCGGCGAACTGTTCATTGTAACCCCGACGTTTTCCGACCACCCTTTCACTGTCATTTCGTTCCCCTACGCCGTCTCCACCTCCCAGCCACCCTGTCCAACTGGATTCGAACTTGGATCCACGAATCGGTGCTCATCTCCTCCGCATCGCCGGAGCATCGCCGCCCTCACCCATTTTTGCGCTAACAGCTTCATTCTTGGGCCGAGGAGCATCGCCTCGAGCCGAGTTTTCTTCCTAAGCATGTTAGGTGCGTTGAGGAGCACCATGAGACGTTCCTAAGGCCGGCGGAGGCACCTGGAGCCGCGTTTCTTCACCGATCTCGTGGCACCGCTCCAGGGCATCTCCGACCGATCTACCACCTCCAACGGAGAGAGCCAACCTCCAGGAAGCTTTTGGGACACCTCGGAGTAGCAAAGGTCGGCGGAGCAGCGAGTTCTCACCGGAGGAAGCTCGCCCAGGAGAGCGTTCTTCCCCGTTCTTCCAGCCGTCGTCTCCGCCGTTGGATGGAGAGCAGGTCCCAGGTCAAACCACAGCCGTCCGATGAAGCGAGCAGCCACCGTAGATCTCAACCAGGAGATCTAATCCTAGCGCTTCATCGGCGAAGCGGTATGGGGCGCAGAGGGGGTGACGCGTGTCAAGTGACCCACATCCAGCCGTCCATCAGCGCCTACTTTGGGGGTAATTTGCACATTTAGCCCCTCGCCTTTTTTGTATTTAGTTTTTAATTCTGTAAATAAAATAGCACGTTATAAAATAATTGTAAATTTTGTAGAAAGGACCCTGAGTTTATTGGAATTGCAATTAGGTCCCTCCGCGCCTCACGTGCAGTCCCACGTGAGGCGCGTGAAATTTTCACTTTAGCCCTGACGGTTTTTGTATATTGTGAAATAGTTCTAAGAATTAGAATAAATGTTTATTTCAGTAGGGATTCTTGCACCTGTGCCCTTGTCACTTATTTTATTTGTAAAAATGCCCCTACCAGGCTGTTTGATTTTTGTGCCCTTTATGTATTTATTAAAAATATCTAGGTGGCTTCTAAAAATCCAAAAAAATTAGGATAAATGCTTCAAGCCTTGCATTTTCGCGCCCATATTTTGATTTGCATTTTTTGCATTTTTCCTAATTATTAAAAATGAAATAGGAGCCATTTTTGTACTGTCTAAATTATAAAATACAAAAAAATTATAAAATCTTTTTGAAAAATTACAAAAAAAATTATATATGGTATATTTATATATATATGGAGTCCAGAAGATGAAAAACCCTAAAAATATGAAAAAGAAAAATATAAAAATCAGAAAGCTCCAAAATCCAACAAAAAAATAGAAAAATTCTTAAAAAACCCCAAAAATAAATCTTTCTCTTTTATAATCATCTATATGTTATTATTAATACATTAAAATTAATTTGGGAATTTTTGGAGTTTATTTTATATTTTTAAAACCCAAATTATATTCGGCTATATATTTAGTCCTATATTGTGGACATTTTTGAAATTAAAAATACATAAAAATTAGAAATATTCCAGAAAAATAACAAAAAAATAGAAAAATATTAAAAAGCTAAAAAAATTATATCTATATATATATTTTAAGTAGTTATATCTATATATATATCTATATACCATATTACTCCTCTCTCTCTCTTCTTATATATATATCTCTTTATATATATATACATATAAACATATACATATCTATATTCTATAATTAAAAATATAAAAAATATATAAAATATAAAAACAAAATAAAAAAATTATTATAAAAATAAAAATATAAAAAAATCACAAAACCCAAAAACCCACAAAAACAATAAAAGGACATGGACAATGGATTGAATAAATTACCCATCACATACAACCATTCGCCTCCCAGTGTTCGACCTCTACCTGTACTTACACCTATACACATTTACATGTAGAGTTATAATAAATTTTAACTCCACATTTTTTTGGATATTCATTGCATATATTATTGTGGGTTAATTGTTGATCGATTCGAGGTTTCTTGAGCGGTCGCCTCAGCGACATTGTGATCCCGCCTTGTGTGGATTACTCTAGACCCTCACGAAATCTCGATCATCAAATGGCGCCGTTGCCAGGGAGGCAACTGATTTTGTATGATTTTGTGAGCTTAGTTGTCCATTTATTTAATTCTTTGCTCATGTCCTTCATTTATTTATTTGTGTGATTTTTATTTTTATTTAACACTATCTGATTGACTGCTCTGACCATTTCTTTCCTTTGTGTTTGATGCGAGGGACCGCCAAGCAAAGGAGGACCTCCTAGGAGGGCCTATGCACCCAAGCAAGGTGGAGTTGGCTCTTCTATGCCAAGCCAACATGAGAGAGCATCAATAGCAGATGAAGGAGAATTTTTGAAGACAGACTCTCTTTTATGCATTTTATTTTATTTTATTCATGTGAGAGAGTGACACTTAAAAACATGTAATAATACATGACTCTCACAGGTACACTTCGACTCCCGAGGTCCAGTGCCCGAGGGATTGTTCCCTTGGGGGCCTCGATGATTTTGACGCTTTTCTTTTATTTTTTTATTTTATTTTTTATTTTTTATTTTTATTATTTTGTGTGAATGAGCCTTAGCTTAGGAGTTGCTTGCTCGTAGAGTTAGGTCCAAACACCCTAATTATTTGCATGTACCTATAGTTCGCTTTGGACCTAGATCAAACTCTAAACGGCCGCTCATTTATCTCTTAGCCTTTGTGCCACAGCGAGCCCCGCAAAGTGCTTTCTCCTAAGCTCAAGTGTGTTGAGCACAGAGGAGGGGTGTGCCAAGACCGGACTTTTTGAGGCTAAAGATTAATGAGCGACTTGTGGTGCTTCACGATAATAGCAATTTCTGAACCCAGGGCGATTTCTTCAGTTTGCATTTGCATATAGCATAGGTTTCAAATTCTGTTATGCATCCCGCATGGAGAGAGCTGGGAGGCACTGTAAGTCTTCTTACTTGGCAAGCATCATCGTTTTCCGATTTGCATGGCTTTTCCAATCTTCTCCCTCTGTTTTTGCCAACCTAGGATGCTTAATGGAAATTGGAACCTCGATAGACACATGCATTGAAAATACCCAAAAAAAGTGATAACTTAAATAAAATCAGGACTGCTAACTCTATTAGACATAAAAATAAAACATAATGGATTCCTTGTCTTGGGGAGAGGAACCCCCTCATTATATGCGTTTTAAATTGCTCACGTACACACTAAGAAGTAGAGCCCAAATCCTATAAAGCCTCCTATGTGATTGTACAATCTTTGTGGTTCTCACCTAACTCTAAAATTGAAAAGATAAATGACCGTCACCTGATGGTCTTCACTGTGTTGGGTAGGTGAATCGGGGGTTTGCCTTGTGTATTGATTGTGACTTGGAGTTCATTGTGTTTCTCTTTCATTCCTAGAGTAGTCGGTCCCACCGTGTGAGTCATGCATTTTTATCTTTGAGTCTCTCTACCCTTCTTATACATATAACTCTTCATATTGCATCGAGTCATGATATTGGCGCTTGAGATCAATCATTCCGTCGCCAAGTCCTTCGTTTCCCCTCTTCTTCACCATCTTCCTCGTATTCTCCGTATCATCCCCATCTTCTCCGATTCGGGGAGAAAACTCTCTTCGGACCACCATTTTGACGGTGTTCCCTCCTTGTGTGGAACACCCAATTTTGTATGTGTCTCGACCTTCTCGCTCGCCCTCTTCGTACCCTCAGTATCACTCTTCTACCACCTATGATATTGGCACGCCCGCTCAATCAGCTTCTCCACTTCCCTTTGTGTACCCTTCTTATCCATCTTCCTCGTATCCCCCGTATCATCTCTCCCTTTACCCGGGAATGCTGTGCATAATGATGGGCCCGCATCGAGGATTATTTCTACAGATTGTCTGTGTAAGTCGGGCCAATAATGTTGAGGATGCTGAGAATGATTGGGTGGATTTGGTTTTGGATACAAGCATATGAGTTTATTGAGGATTTTTGATGATGCATAGAGCATAGGTGTGATGCATTACTGAAGAATTTTAGTTCTCGCACACCGGATTGATGATGTGATATGATAGTTTGGTGATGATTTCATGAGCATTGATTGATCTATATACCTTGAGGTTCCAACCATCTTGATTTTTTTGACTGATTATTCTACTTTGGACTTCCTGATAAAGGTGTGCGGATCTCTCATCGTCCTATTTGACCCATCCTTGATCTCCTGCCTCTCTGATCCACCCTGGCACTTAGAGGATTCCTGACTATTTTTCGTGCCATCTCAGCAGATTGGATTGACCCGAGGGATGTTTGGTGACTGACATGATCATTTGCTCCCTTGCATGATCTTATGCCCTCCAAACGATTGAATGATTTATTGCTTCTGAGGACCTGAGATGACTTGCCAGCATCCCCATGACCTACATTGATCTAGCTCGCATTCCTCCCCGAGGATTATCTGCGGGAGAATGCGACAATTTCTAGGACTGCGGTTCCATTCACTGCTTGGGTCGCCATGTTGATGGGACCCAGAACCAAGTCAGATGATATGCTTGATTGTCCTCCCCCTGTGATTGTGTGCCTGACCTGTCTGTACACGAGGCCAATGTCCTAGACTCGTCTGAGTCCGCTCTCCTTGACGATCCTCGCAAGGTAGAGCTCCACTTTTCTGATTGTTCCATGCCTAGTTCATAGCTCTCCGAGGGTTATCTGCGAGAGGCTATGACACATTTTAGCTCCTTGGTCTCTTCTGTTTGTAGCCGCCTTGTCGACTACTGAGACCACTATGCGGGTCCGTCTGATGGATCCGGCTCCTTTGAGCAATTCTCTATCATTGACGGCCCTCGCAAGGTAGAGACATGTTCTGATTATTCTTTGCTTAGTTCACAGTGCTCTCCGAGGACTATCTGCGAGAGACTGCGACACTCTCTTTACGCTCGGTTCCCACTACTGACTGTGTCTCCAATTTGCGGAGCACGGAATCGAGTCGTCTGATATATATGATTTTTGGTTCCATCTTGAGTTGTGTATCCGATCTGCCGATCATGAGACCTGTCTGATTAGACTCCTTTGAGTCTGCTCGCCTTGACGGTCCTCGCAAGGTTGAGCTTCTGATATCTGCTATTTTCATGCCTAGCTGGCAGCACGTTCCCCGAGGGTTATCTGCATGATGCTGCCATACTTTCTTGATTTGACGATCTCTTCTGCTGGTAGCCGATCTGTCGCCTACCGAGACCGTTTCTATGATCCGTCTGATGGATCACGCTCCTTTGAGCCCGCTCTCCTTGACGACCCTCGGAAGGGTGAGCTTCTGTTTTGATTATTCATTGCCTAGCATGTACTACTCCCCGAGGGTTATCTGCGGGAGGGTACATCACCTTGTAGGTACTCGGCTTCACTTCTGGTGTCTTCTATCTATTGGAGCACGTAGCCGAGTCTTCTGAGCTTCGTACTCGGTTCCCACTGCTACGGTATCTCCGATCTGCGGAGCACGGAGCCGAGTCTTCTGATTATTCTCTGACTCTGCTCACCTTGAGGACCCTCGCAAGCGTGAGCCACATAGTGTGTTGTCCGGTGCATTCTCGTGACTTTCAGATTATATCACCGCCGTCCAACACACAGTCTCATACGTTTTATTTCCGATCTATCTGAGACTCTGATTGACCGGAGGAGTCCGTACTGCTCTTTCTTCCTCCTGGTCTTACGGTATCGGCTATATTCCCTCATGCTGACCTTCTGAGCCGATTGACTGACTTCTGCTACCGGATCGGATATCTTTACTTTCTGATCTGTGTGTCCCCGGTAGCCGACACCCACCTGACTGCATATCAGGGTGTCTTTTCACCTTCTGACTGCATCCTCGTTCTCACAGGGAGACGACGACGAGAGTACGATATTCACTTGCCAGATACCGTCCTGTACTACACCAGTTTTTCACCGCTTGTATATATGTGTGCCTTTTTCTTTCTTTCTCCAGTATGTTTTTTTTGTGTGCCCCAGATCTATCGCCATATCTTTCTGTCTACACTTAGGACGTACCTTGTCCTAAGTATAGGGGGGTCCACACCTAGTTGTTCTTTCCTTGCACATTTTCGTCACTCCTGTTCTTGCCTATACTTAGGGATATCTCACCCTAAGTATAGGGGGAGTGATGCGTATATTCTCCACCATCTTTTCATCTATCTATATATATCTCTCTTTTCTTCTTTTCTTCTTTCCTTTTCTATATTCTGTATCTAAATAAAAGGTGTCGCCCCTTTGTGTCAGTTTTCTGTACTAAGAACATACTTTGTCCTAAGTATAGGGGGGTGCACCTCTGAGTTGTTCATCTGTTTATTCCTACCCTTGACCCTCCCTGATTTGTGTACAGTCTGCTATACTTAGGATTACTTGATCCTAAGTATAGGGGGGATCGGTCAACTTCTATTTCCTTCATCTATTATTCGTATATTCTTTAGACTTGTCTATACTCAGTACGAGTTATGTCTTCTCTTTTCTCTCTGATCTATGAGGACATAGCTCAAGCTAAGTATAGGGGGGTCGTATATACTATGTATATACTATAGCCATAACTCGTACTTTTGTAATAATATGGCTAATAATTCTATAAAATTCATTAAAAACCCTTAATAAAAAGATGTGAATATCCCTCAAATTCTTTTTGTATATACTGATTAATAAATCAGGTGAAAATGTTTTTGCAAAATGTTTGAAAAATAGTTTGAAAATCTCCGTGAACATTTATTGAAAACTATTTTGAAAATATTTTGTTACATGTTTTCAACCTGTGTAAAAATGTGTGGTTTGTAAAAATTTTCTTTTTTGTGTGAAATAAAATGTTTGAAAAATGATTTGCAAATGGTTTGAAAAATGGTTGCAAAAATATTTTGAAAAATATATATATACTGTTTTGAAAAACCTTTGCAAAATGATTTTCAAATGTGTGTACATGTTTGTAAAAATGTTTGTAAAAATTATTTTGGACTATAGTTTTCAAAAATTGTTTGAAAAGTTTGTGTCAAATAAGTTTGAGGAATAGTCACATATGATAAATAACTAAAATAATATATATAATAATTTTATAAATAAAAATAAAAATTCTTTAATATGTGTACATATATACCTATAAATAAAAACTATATTGTAAACTCTTAATTCTTGTAAAATAAAGCGGCACGCCTGTGTAAATAGTTGTACATATTTTATTCTTTGAGTGCCAAAATTATTTGCAAAAAAATTCTTTGTGTAAAAATTCTTCTCTTTGTTTTTAAAATTCTTTGAAAATTTGCATTATTCTTGGCATATTTGTAAATAGCATTTGCATAGCATTCACATTCTTTGATTGAGCTTGATGTTTGAACTAGTCCAATAAAGTCGAAGATTGGAGCTTGGTTGGACCTTACTGCACCTAACTGCACTGGAACATTATGGGAACTAGGTTTAAGGTACTTCAGGTCTATGCATACTTAATTCTTTGAGAACTCAGGGCTGGGTTCAAGTCACCTCAGTGGACTAACTAGAACTTTTCGAAACACATGTATGACTCTTGTCGACCGTGACCTAACTTGGACACTTGCACCTTTCACTTGGCTCAACTCAGTTGGAGTGGTGAGGGGGTTGGATTTGCCAGTCTGAGACGCACACGGGTGGAAACATTCGTCCTCGTCTAGGGAGGGAAGTGCACCCCAACCTGGTCCAATAGCCATGAGGTCTAAAGATGGGAGATTGTGGGTTGCGATAAAGCTTCAAAAGAGGGATAGTCTTCTGGCTCAAGAGGAAAAACTCCTTATGTAAATGCTGTTGTAAATAGTATGTTGAAAAAAAAATGGTCAGGCCTGTAAAAAAATAAAATGCCTGCAAAGTATGTATATAGAAAATAAGAAAGCTTGAGCATCAAAGTTATACCATGTGAGCCTGCAGCTGGATGACTTGACTACACTGGTCTTGCATCCCAGGATAGATAGCTACACTGGCTACCGTCCATTCTTTTCTCTACCTCCTCCTCTTGAGTTGGATGCCACTTGAACTTAGAAGGGAATACCCCGCTCCTCGAGGAAAGAGCTGCTGTATTAGGGAATCATTGGGTTGTAATTCTGGAGAAGTCAGTCTCTTTGTCATTTCAGTTGGGGAGAGCCACCATCACTTACACTGTACAAGTCAGCTTCATAGTCATAAGGGTTTGCGTATGATGTAGGCTAGTTCTGACCTGGCTATTGAGGTGATTTGAACCAAGTTCTGTGACTCTCGGAGGCTGTTGTGTTTTAGATTTGGTTCTCTACCAGGTTCCACACACATTTTCACACCAAGGTCTGACCTGAGCTCCAAACTTTGATTTTGTACAGACGAGTTTAATCATCATGATCAATTTAATTTATTCTTTGAATTCTTTATTTTTGCTTTTTCTTTTCTTCTTATTCTTCATTCTTTTTGCACTTATTGCATAAGTTTTTGCTAGGGACTAGCAAAGGCAAGTATAGGGGGGGGTGATGAATCTCCATTTCATCACCTTTATTCTATCATTTTGGCCTTAAAAACCCCAGCAAATGCATGTAAATAGCATTAATTTGTGTATAATAGCATTCATTGTTTCTTGTATTTATTGTACATTAAGTAAGGTTTTTAATGCCAAAATTATAGAATAAAGAGAAGAAAAGAAAAAGGAATAAAATATTGTAAATATTTTATGACCCGAACCCCAAGGCCAAGGCCAGCATGGAATTGGTCGACAAGGAATAAAGTAGGAGGAGATAAGGGCCAATTATACAATAAATACCTCATTTATTTATTTATTCATTTATGCATTTTTTTACACCTATTTTATACATAATTATGTATTCATCAAATAAAGAAACTTTGTTCATAAAAGTTATAGATAATAATGTAAATAAAATTACAAAATTGAGCTTGTGTAAAAATAATACACAGTGTACATTTTATACACAAAATAAAAAGCCAAATCTCAACTTCACAGACCCATATCTTGCAAATAAAAACTCCAAATCACCTAAACTCACCTTTAATTGTATATAGCATTCCAAGAACTATTTATAAAATTGGTTTCATAATTTTTGGAGTCCATCTGTGGAAGTTAGTTTTTTTGGCCCTTCTTGTACATAATACCTGATTAAAATATTCATTTTATTCAATATTTATTATTTCTATAAATTTATATTTTTAGAATTTTGTAGATAATGTATATAATTCATGTACATATTGACATTAGAATAAAACCAAAAATAATTTGTAAAATAAAATAAGCCTAGGTAATACCTAGGCAAAATACCTATGCTACCTATATGTACATAAATAAAAGGGATTTTTATTCTTTTATTCTTTATTCATTTATATTTTTATATAAATGTATATATTATTTATATAACCTATTAAGAATACAAATCCAAAATAAAAACAAATAAAATTCATTAAATAAATAAAATGTATATAATATATAGGTAAAATACAAATAAGTATACTTACATATACACAAACACATTTATTTAAAAATGTAAATAAACTCATAAAAATTAATAAAAATATATTTATACTCACAAAAATAAGTTATAAATTTATAAAATAAGAATATAAAATAATAAAATAAAATAATAAAATAAAAATACATATACATAAATATACTTATAAATGCATTATTAAAATAAATCCGTAATAAAATAATTCAAAAAAATAAATAAAAATCAGAAATAAATACTATATTAATTTATAAACATTTCCTATTTTATAAGTAAATTCTAATTAATCCATTTATTATGTTAAATAATTAGGTCAAGATCGGTCCGATGTGGACCAATCAGGGGCCAGGGAAAGTTGACCTCCGGTCAACTCCCCTGCGCCTCTGACTGACCCGTCAGACCTGTCGCTTCCCCCATTTTCTTGCCTTTTTCCCGCTCGATTGATCGCTCCATCACCTTCGCTCTCTTCACAGATTTTGTTCTCTGACCATCCGCAGATCTCGCCGAGATCTTGGATCCATTGTACATACCACATATTCTTTAATAATCGCCGGTCACTGGGGGTCCTCAGGAATGTTTATAAATAACACCTTCCTCCTCCTTGGCCGAATTTGGCCAATTTCATCCCCCTCTTTGAGCTTGAATCAGCTCCTGGTGGAGCCCTCGTGACAGGAGGCGCTTCCCAGCACCTCGGTTCGGCCGGAGATGGAGGAAAATTTTGTCGCGGCGGCGCTCCGGCAGCCGCCCTGCTCCCTGGAGGCCCCCAGGTATAAGAGCTGCGCTTTTACTTATTTTAGTTAGGATTTGATTTCAGCATTTCATTTCTGTCTTTAGATTAATCATTAGCACTTAGTTGTAACGTAGAATGGACGATCCGTAGTTGGAGCTCCGCTCCGGCGAACTGTTCACTGTAACCCCGACGTTTTCCGACCACCCTTTCACTGTCATTTCGTTCCCCTATGCCTTCTCCACCTCCCAGCCACCCTGTCCAACCGGATTCAAACTTGGATCCGCAAATCGGTGCTCATCTCCTCCGCATCGCCGGAGCATCGCCACCCTCACCCATTTTTGCGCTAACAGCTTCATTCTTGGGCCGAGGAGCATCGCCACGAGCCGAGTTTTCTTCCTGAGCAGGTTAGGTGCGTTGAGGAGCACCAGGAGACGTTCCTAAGGCCGGCGGAGGTACCTGGAGCCGCGTTTCTTCACCGATCTCGTGGCGCCGCTCCAGGGCATCTCCGGCCGATCTACCACCTCCAGCGGAGAGAGCCAACCTCCAGGAAGCTTTTGAGTCACCTCGGAGTAGCAAAGGTCGGCGGAGCAGCGAGTTCTCACCAGAGGAAGCTCGCCCAGGCGAGCGTTCTTCCCCGTTCTTCCAGCCGTCGTCTCTGCCGTTGGATGGAGAGAAGGTCCCAGGTCAAACCACAACCGTCCGATGAAGCGAGCAACCACCGTAGATCTCAGCCAGGAGATCTAATCCTAGCGCTTCATCGGCGAAGCAGTATCGGGCGCAGAGGGGGTGACATGTGTCAAGTGACCCACATCCAGCAGTGCATCAGCGCCCACTTTGGGGGTAATTTGCACATTTAGCCCCCGCCTTTTTTGTATTTAGTTTTTAATTCTGTAAATAAAATAGCACGTTATAAAATAATTGTAAATTTTGCAGAAAGGCCCCTGAGTTTATTGGAATTGCAATTAGGTCCCTCCGCGCCTCACGTGTAGTCCCACGTGAGGCGTGTGAAATTTTCACTTTAGCCCTGGCGGTTTTTGTATATTGTGAAATAGTTCTAAAAATTAAAATAAATGTTTATTTCAGTAGGGATTTTTGCACCTGTGCCCTTGTCACTTATTTTATTTGTAAAAATGCCCCTGCCAGGCTATTTGATTTTTGTACCCTTTATGTATTTATTAAAAATATCTAGGTGGCTTCTAAAAATCCAAAAAAATCAGGATAAATGCGTCATGCCTTGCATTTTCACGCCCATATTTTGTTTTGCATTTTTTGCATTTTTCCTAATTATTAAAAATGAAATAGGAGCCATTTTTGTACTGTCTAAATTATAAAATACAAAAAAAATTATAAAATCTTTTTGAAAAATTACAAAAAATTATATATGGTATATTTATATATATATGGAGTCCAGAAGATGAAAAACCCTAAAAATATGAAAAAGAAAAATAAAAAAATCAGAAAGCTCCAAAATCTAATAAAAAAATAGAAAAATCCTTAAAAAAACCCCAAAAATATATCTTTCTCTTTTATAATCATTTATATGTTATTATTAATACATTAAAATTAATTTGGGAATTTTTGGAGTTTATTTTATATTTTTAAAACCCAAATTATATTCGGCTATATATTTAGTCCTATATTGTGGACATTTTTGAAATTAAAAATACATACAAATTAGAAATATTCCATAAAAATAACAAAAAAAAATAGAAAAATATTAAAAAGCTAAAAAAAAATTATATCTATATATATATTAAGTAGTTATCTATATATAGCTATATACCATATTACTCCTCTCTCTCTCTTCTTATATATATATATATATCTTTATATATATATTTATATATACATATAAACATATACATATCTATATTCTTTAATTAAAAATATAAAAAAATATATATAATATAAAAACAAAATAAAAAAAATTATTATAAAAATAAAAATATAAAAAAAATCACAAAACCCAAAAACCCACAAAAACAATAAAAGGACGTGGACAATGGATTGAATAAATTATCCATCACATACAACCATTCGCCTCCCAGTGTTCGACCTCTACCTGTACTTACACCTATACACATTTACATATAGAGTTATAATAAATTTTAACTCCACATTTTTTTTGGATATTCATTGCATATATTATTGTGGGTTAATAGTTGATCGATTCGAGGTTTCTTGAGCGGTCGCCTCAGCGACATTGTGATCCCGCCTTGTGTGGATTACTCTAGACCCTCACGAAACCTCGGTCATCAGGAGGTTACCAAAATCATGAGGGTAATTAAACGAAAAATCAAGGAAAAGAAAAAGGGATCTCAAAGCAAACTAGACTTGGTTTTTGTGGTGTTTTTATCTTTTTAATTTTTTTATTAATTTTTAATTTATGTACTTTTTATGCTTTTATGATTTTTTTTAAGAATTTATATATTTGCAAATGTTTTTTGTTTTTGGAAAAAGAGAAAATAAAAACAAGGAAAAATAATTAAAAGAAAAGTTATAAAAGCAACTTTTTGTATTTTTGAAATATAGCCAAAATATACAAAAAATAAAAATAAAAATATTTTTGTGATTTCGGTATTTTTATACTATTTTTATGATTTTTCTAGAATTTATAGAATTTCTAGGGTTATCAAAATAGTTAAAAATAGAAAAAATGATAAACATAAAATGATGCAAATGTTTTGGATTCTTAAACTAGCAAATAAACTCAAAAATTAAGAAAATATAAACAAATAGAAAGATGAAATTTTTTGTTTTTCACAAAGAATTTTTGCAATTTTGTTAGATTTTCTGTGATCTAAAATGATTTTTTTTTGTGTTTTCAATGTTTTTCTATTTTTTGGTTTTTTTATGAAGAATTAGAAAAAATTTTTGATCATAAAATAAAATAAAACAAAATAAACCAAAAGTATTTTTTGGATTTTTTCAAAAGTTTTTATATTTTTTAATGATTTTCTAATGCAAACAGAAGCTATTTTTGTTGTTTTGGATTTATTAAATATAATAGAAATGATTAAAATACGAAAGAAAAATTACTATCAATGAAAGAGATTAGTCGGAGATTAATGTGATTTTTCTAGATTTTTTAATGATGTTTTGCTATTTTTAAAACTAAATTAACACATAAATGCAGGTGCTCAAGGGTATGGATGCGAAGAAAAGTTTATTGATGGACCCAATAGATAACAAAATTGAAAATTGTGAGGCCAATAATGCAAACTACCCAAAAAAAGCATGTGCCAGAGCATGTGAGTCACTCTGGCATGGATATAAATGCAATTACTTTATTTTTGAGGGTCGAAAGATAACAAGAACATACAAGACTTTTATTATAATTTTCACAAAAACTCACGTGCTATGCACATTGTGCAGTTCAAAATTGATTGAAACACACTAAATGACAGGGAAATAAATACAAATGTTCAATAAAGATCGGAATGACATGTATCCCAAAGGACTTATTTGCAAAATTAAAAATAAGTAGGGGCTGGAGTACACAAATTCTACCGTTCCACATGGCACATCGTATGGCTAATACGCATTGAAGCTCTGGTCGAATGGTTGGGAACTAAGCACGCGTGGATGTTTGAGATTTGATCTAGTGATCGATCCACAAATGACCTTTGGGGCCAATCTGACGCTCTGGATTGAATCTGGAGTGGATGTTCTTAATCGTCTCGATCTAGATGGGTCTGGAAGAACATCTATGAATGGCAGCTCTAGCGCAGTTCGATCGAGGAGGTCTCTCTCGATCTCCACAAGAATCGTCTCCTGAGGGTCTAGGCTCGCTCCTACATTGTCTCTGTATCGGCTAATGGTGAAGATGAGGTTCAAAGATGCTCAATCGAGGATCTGGAGGTCGGAAGGTCTTCAGCTTAAGGAGGATCTCCAGGTCATGTTTTTCGCTCCAAAATAAGCTCTTGCAACTTGCAAAAAGTTCCACTGCTCGGAGGCTACACTCTAGCCTACTTATTAACACAAAATAAGGGAAATGGTGATGGGAATGGAGACCTCCATCGAACATTGGTCGGAGAGGAGATCAGACTCTAGATCCGATGTGATCTAGAGTGGATTAGGTGTCGTAGGAGGTGGAGAAGGTCGAGGTGAATGTAAGGGTCGGGTCGGGGGTGCATGATAGTGACCGAAGAACCTCCGATCGAGCAGATCAGAGGAAGGTGGTGCATGATCTGATCTAGACAAATAAATGATTAAAACACAAAATTAAAATGCAAAAATTAAAAAAAATTAATCTAAGTCGACCTACGGTGGAAATGATGTAGATATCGCCTCGATTCATAGTGGGCGGTGAAGTAGCGCGACTACGCTGGCGAAGATCTGACGAATAGCTGGATCATGAATCCCCAACCAATTCAAGCTCTCCCAGCTATGGAGAAAATGCCCTTTCACTACACCTCACTCCATATATCAACCTCGGGCATAATTAGGGTGGAGAAACGTATCAACTAGCAGCAGGGGATGATTTGGAAATATAAATAAGCAAGAGATCTGACCAGATTTCAAATTCAAAATGCGAGTAATTAGAGGGGTGAAATAAAGAGATAATGATATGGTGAAGGAGTTAGTCGTTAGGGCTAAAATTTTGGAGAAGAAAACAAGGGAAGTTAATGAACGAGGCGTGCGGGAGAAATTGAAGAAGGACGACTAGCGAGCGAAAAATGATGGTCGAGACCGTGGAATGGGGAGTTGACCCAGTTCCAGCCAATCGGGGAGTGACTAGAATAACACAAAATAGCAAAACGACAAAATAGCATAGAAAATGAGAAATAAAATAGAAAATCAATTAAAATAAAAAAAATAAAAATGTTAGTAATTAAATGAGCTTATTTTTTTATTTTTAATTAATTCAATAAAAAATATACAACGGTGAAAATAAATAAAATGTTCTATCTACAGGTATGTATACATATATATACAACACTATTATTTTTAATTTATTATTTTTACAAATATACAATTTATTCTAAAATTTATTTATTCACAGTACATTACAAGGATTTTAATGATATTTTTATTTTTTTATGATATTATTTTTAGGATAAATAAATAGTAATATTTTACAATATGCATAGTGATACATATACAATATGTACATGATTTAATTTTTGTATATTTTTGATTTTGTAGTGTTTATTTGTATTTTATATTAATTGAATACAATATATACTAATAGCTAAATAAACAATATACATAAAAAATACAATGAAAATAAATATACAAATTATATACAAATATTATACATAGGTAAAATATACAATAGTACCCCAAAAAGCCACATTTCACACCTTAACTCTAATTTTTATGAGACCACTTCCATTTAAAAGGTTATTTAATTTGGAGTACAATGAAAGTGTGTTTGGTTAATTTTAATTTTTGATGGAGAAGATATTGATCTGACATGCTGAGTTTGGCGATTTTTTCAGAGTGTTGTTATTTACACAATGTACAAGGGTTGTTCTTGCAAATTTTTTTATTATTAACAAAATATTTTTATGTACAAGTTTCAAGAAGGAAATTATTGTATTTGAGATGAATTTGGTGATAAATAAAATAGTGTAAGTAATATGTAGTATAAACAGTGATATACAAGTGTTGAATGTATGCAAGTGGATATTGATTTTCTTGATTTTATGGTATTTAGACCTTATCTCCCCCAACTTTATTCCCGGTCAATCAAATCAAGTTTTGACCTGATCTCAAGGTTAGATGCAACATGTATCTATTACATATATACAATCTTTTATTTTCTTTATTTTTTCTTTGTTTCTTTCTTATTTATTTTAGGTTAAAATAATGATGAATATACATTATTTACACAAGAGTTAGGCTTAGTAAAAAAAGAGATTTATTGATATTTAGAGGTGTTTTATAAGGAATTTTAAGCTAAAATAAATGATTAAAGATGATGAAATGCATATTCATCATCCCCCTATGTTTTACCTTTGCTAGTCCCTTAGCAAACACTTATTTGAAGAATAAGTGACTAAAAGAAAAAGAATAACGGAAAAAAAACTTAGAACAATATTGATTATTAAACTTATCTTCATAAAATCAAAGTATGGAGCTCGGTCAGACCTTTGGATTATTAGTTTGGCGGAACTTTATTGAGAACTCTATGTTCTGGTCTCCTCAATAGTCAGGTCAGAACAAGTCTACATACGCAAACTCTTACGACTATGAATCTTTACTTGTACTGTGCAAGTGAAAGATAGATCCCAACTTCAAAAATGACAAAGCAACGACCTCCTCTAACAAGGTAACTTTAATTCCCTGATCTATCTACTCTTTCCTCGAGGAGAGGGGCATTCCCTTCTAAGTTCAAGTACAACCAGCTCAAGAAGAGAGGGTAGAGAAAATAATGGACTATGGCCAGTGTAGCCACATATCCTTGGAGCTTGACTAGTGTAGCCAAGTCTCCAGTTGGAGGATTCCTTGATATAAAACTTTGAGGCATATGCCTTGATAATGTGATACATTTTTTCACTTTTGTTTTGAATATATACAAAGGTGCAACATGTACATAAGGATTTTTTATTCTCGATCCAGTAGACTATCCCTCTTTTGAAGCTTTATTGCAACCCACAACATCCTGTCTTTATATGTCGGTGCCACCAGACTAGGTTGAGGCACACTTGCCACTTATTGTGACTGTGAATGTTTTACACTCGCACGTTTTCCCAAGCTAAAGGATTCTATCTCCTCACCACCTCATCCATGTTGAGCTACATATGGAGTGCTTGTCCAAATTAAGACATTGTCTAAAAGGGTCATGCATGTGTTGTTAAAATTTCTACTTAGACCAATCAATATGACATGTGAACATAGCCTTAAGAACTCAAAGAAATAAGTTACTTGACCTGAAGAGTCCTAACTCCAGTTCTTATACGGTTCCTCTGAAATTAAGTGGATTAAGGTCATAATCAAGCTCCAGTCTTTGATTTTATTCCAGAATAGTTTAAATGTCAATACCATTATGAAAAATACAGATGCAAATGCAAGAAATACATACAAGTCATTATTTTAATGAAGAAAAGAAAATTTAGTGTATTGAACGTGTTTACAAGAAATATATACAAGTATACATCATACATGGATTATACAAATTTTATAAAAGATTTTATTTTATAAAAAAATTTATTTACAGGTTTTAATTACACTTTTATAAAATTTTACATACAACAGTGAATTTAATAGAATTATTTACAACTTTTATACACATGTGGATTTTACAACAACATATATATCCCATTATGTACATCCCACGTGACAAAATATTTTACAAAAAAATCAAAAACACTTTTCAAATCATTTTACAAAAGATTTTAAAAACATTTACGAAATATTTTACAAAGATTTTACAGGAGTTCTACAAATGTTTTTTGCAAACAATTTTACAAATCATTTTACAAACAATTTTACAAACAGGACTTGGAAAACATTTTACTTTAAAATATTTTTTACAAATATTGTATACAATATACATAATTGTGATACAAAAATAATTTACAAATCATTTTACAAACAAAACAATTTTACAAATAATTTTTTTAAAAAAATCTACAAAAACAAATTTACAACTTTTTTACAAACAATTTTACAAATGGTTTATAAATGATTAAATACAGTTTTTACAAGATATTTTACAACAAAATTTTTGCAATCAATTTTACAAATGATTTTTGCAAATCATTTTACTAATCATTTTCAGAACATTTTTTAAGTAATATCCATATTATTAACAAACAAACGTACAAGTTATGGCTAAAACACATATACAATATATACGACTCCCCCTATATTTAGCTCGAACTATGTCATCATAGTGACCAAAGAGCTGTAAAGGAAGATAACTTGTGCCAAGTATAGAAAAGTGAAAAGAGTCCTATACAGCAATGACTCAGAGAACGAAAAGAAAAGAGGTCGGTGACCCCCTATACTTAGGATCGAAAAATCCTAAGTATAGAAGACTATAAAAAGGGGGAAAAGCAAGGAAAAGATTGAAAACCTCAACGACTCGACTTGTCCTCACCTATATTTAGGGTAATAGATCCCTAAGTATCGAAAAAGAATATCAACAAGTTGAAGGAAAAATGAGAGAATAGAAGAAATAAAAAGGGATAAAAACACGAAATAGGATGAAGTGAACGACATCACTCCCCCCATACTTAGGGTAAAGCATCCAAAGTATAAGTAACAACAAGAGTGATGAAACATAACGAAAATTGAAAAAGCTCAAATCATTCACCTCCCCTATACTTAGGATAAAGTATATCCTAAATATAGCACACACACATACGGAAAAGAGGTGAACAATAGAAATGGAAGAAGAAAGAATAAAAATAAGTAATATATGCATGGTAATATCGGCTCATGTATCAGACACAGAAGATGTCAAAGAATCATTATCCGATACCACGTAGATGGAATCGACCATGAACAAGAATGTATCATGACCAAGATATGGCTTCAGCAATTGTACGTTCACAACAAATGGTTGTGTGTTAGATCACAATCTAGATATGACAATATTACCATTGTCACGTACATCTCTAATAATGAACGGTCCTGACAATTTGCTTTTTAATTTACCAGGGAACAACATTAATTTCGCATTAAACAACCAAACTTTCTGATCAGGGAGAAGGTCTTTCTTTTGATGTGCCTATCATGCCAACTCTTGACTTTCTCCTTATACATGAGTGAGTTATCATAAGCAAAATCTCAGAATTTCAGCAATCTGTTCAAGATCAAATTCCTACTCCTGCCTGATTTCTCATAAACCAAATTTCAAACACGGAGTGCCCATAATGAATTGTGAATTATTTCAACATGCAAGTGGAAAGGCTTTCCATAAACCAATATGTAGGAAGACATACCCAATGGAGACTTGTACGGCATCCGATAAGCCCATTGAACTGAGTCAAGCATTTGGGACTAGTTCTTCCTATCTGGACATAGAAGCTTCTGAAGTATAGTCTTTATCTCCCTATTTGAAATCTCAGCCAAGCCGTTTGTCTGTGGGTGGTAAGGAGACGTAGCTCTATAAGCAATGGCGTACTCATTCACAAGCTTCTTGACCTCTCTATTAATAAAATGGCTCCCCCATCTGAAAAGGTTATCTTGGGAATCCTGAACTGTGCAATAATATTGTCCATGATAAAGGAACATACCATACAACTATCAACGGCTCGAGTGGGAATAGCCTCTGCCCAACGACTAACATAATCCACAACAAACATGATGTACTGAAATCCCTAACTAACAAGAAATGGTCCCATGAAGTCTATGCCCCAAGCATCGAAAACATATGAAATCTGAATATATCTCAGGGGCTTGGTATCTTCGGAACCAACAACTCCTCCCATTTTTTGACAATCAGTACAACCTCAAACATAATATGTTGCACTTCCACGAATGATTCCCACAAGACGCTAGTTTGTGACAATGCTCCAGCACACTAGTGTATTCCTCTTGAGGAATGCACCTCCTCCAGATACAACTTGTACTTTCATGAAATAAGTAAGAATCCTCCCACTGGTAAAAATGAGTCTCAAACAAAAATCTATCTACCTTGTGCTTTTGCCAATCTTGTGGAACTTTTTTGAAGACAAGATAGTTCACAACATTAGTATACCATGGGAATGAGGTGATGAATCTGCATTTCATCATCTTTATTCATTTATTTTATCTGAAAGTCTCTTATAAAACACCTGTATATATATCACTAAATCCATATTCTTACTAACCAACATCTGTGTGTAAATATTGTACATTTATTACTATTTTAACCTAAAATAAATACAGAAAGAAATAAAGGAAAAACGATCGGGAATAAAGTAGAAGGAAATAGGGTCTTTAATCAAAAAATCCAAAAAATTTTTTTGTAAATACTTTTCATTTATTCTGTGTATATTTGTATAAAATTTACACTATTTTATTTTTCATAAATTGACCTCAAATAAGTTAATTTTCTTAACAGAAGTTGTAAATAAAAATGTCTTTTAAATAATAAAAATAATTGGAAAATAAAATCATGTACAAAATAAAATAACACATTTGCAAAAAACCGTAAAATGAAACTTGAAAGACCAATTTCAGCTCCATATGAGCTAAAAAAGAATCAAGCTCACTTCCATCATATTCTAAATTAAATTATCTTTAAAATGGTACTGGTTTCTTAATTTTTGGAGTACGGTTTGAATGACGTTTTTTTGGGTTGGTTTTGCAATTTTACCATTCATTTATTATATATATTTATAATTAATGTATTTGTAAATAATTGCAAATAATTTCTAATCATTGTTTAAAATAAAGTTTAAAATATTTTTTTTATAAAACATAAACTAGCATAATTTTCTTATTTAGCTATGTATATAAAGTACCATATGTTTGTATTAAATGTATATAACTAATTTCCTTAAATAACCACCACTAACAAATAAATAACTAACATTTATTATATAAATTAATAAAATGATGAAAATAATTTATTTATTTTAGGGATTTTTACCCGGCAGACCCTATAATCTTTTCTAATTACCTCTACGACCTTTGAAACATCCTAATTCCTCCCCCGACCTCGTAAACTTGCTCCGTCTTACCCAACAAACCCTGCCATCAAATTTAACTATATTTGAGTCAATTACTTGGGTTAGTCTTGAGTTAACCTAACCAATTTAGCATCCAACGGTTAAGATTAGCTAAAATAATAAAAAATAGAAAAAAGCATGAAGCTTGGGAGGCACAGGGAGCATCGGCCGGGGGAGGGGGGGTTCCATCGCTGGGGGAGAGCAGGGAGCAGCATCCATCGTCGGATGGGGGGGGGGGGGGGAGCAGGGAGGAGCATCGACGACAAGGGGGGCTCCATCGCCCGGGGGGGGGGGGGGAGCAGGGAGCCGGGGCGCGGCTCTGGGGGGGGGGGGGGGGGGGGATGGCGGGCGGGGCTCCTGGGGTTGGGCGAGGCTCTGGGGGGCGGGGGCGAGGTTCCCACGCGGGGGGTTGGGGCTCCAGGGGCGCGGGGCTTCGGGGCTCCAGGGAGCGCGGCGGGGATGGCTTGAACAGGGGAGCAGCATCTGTGGCGAGGGGGTCTCCATCGCCGGGGACAACAGGGAGCAGAGACGGGGCGCGACTCTAGGGGGGCGACGACGGGAGGGGCTCCAGGAGGGGTGAGGTTGGGCGCAACTCTGGGGGGCGGGGGGTTGGGGATTCAGGGGGCGTGGGGCTCCGGGGCTCTAGGGAGCTTGGGGGGGGGGGCGGGGACGACTTGAAGGGGGTTCCATCGGCCGGGGGAGGTGGGGGAGGGAGCAGGGAGCGGCGACGGCGAGGGGGTGGGCCTCCATCGGCTGAGGGGGAGCAGGATGGCTAGGCGGTGGGGGTGGGGACGGGGAGGAGGGAAGGAGCATGATGGCTGGGCACTCAAATGTAAATTTAATGAACAAACTGGGTACAATATAAAAGAACATAACAGAATCCGGTTTAATTTAAATGGCTAAATTAACGGGAGTTAACCACAAGGTCTGTAGGGTAAGAGTTAGCAAGTTTACGGGGGCAGGGGAGGAATTACGATGTTTCAAAGGTCGTATAGGTAATTGGAAAAGATTATAGGGTCTGCCGGGTAAAAATCTCTTTATTTTATTATGTAAATAATATACCATATATATATAATTTAATTAATTCCTTATTTAACCCTCCATTTTAAGGTGGCACATTAAGTTATTAGTATTTATTATTATTATTATATTTAATATAATTTCGAAAATTATTTTATTTATTTAATTAATTAATTTAATTTCACCACGAACATCTTTCTTTTTTCCCTCTCCATTAATTCATTTTTTGAAATTCAAATACTTTTTCTATTTATTTGGCTCCTCCTCCCTCATTCCAACTTGATCAATCCTTTGGTGAGGGGAGCCTAATCTCCGAGAGCTATCTTGTTGTAGAAAGGTGCATAGACTCTGAGCCGTCCGGTGACATCGATGTGATCTACGTCGAGGCCATCACAACATTATCCTCACCCACGGTGAGATCCACTTTATTTTCCATTGTTCGTCTAGATAATTTTAGATTTAATTTTTTCTTTGATTTCATTGTTCAACCTTTGATCATAATTTCTCCTGGTTAGCCATTGTTCGTCGTCAACTTTTTCGATCTGATACCGATCACCATATCATTCTCGATCTATCCGTTGCCCGTTCTATCTCACACGATCTCTTACCTCCAACCACGTACGGTGGTCGGAGATACGATTCCGTTCTATCACAACCGTTGGAACCTCCTTGCCCACTAATTCATGTTAGATTATTTGTCGACTGAGCCGTCGTGATCGAATCAGTTGTTGCCTTTTTTTATTGCAGGTACATGAATTTCAAAAAAATATTACAAAAAATATCGTTTGCTGCTTTACAAAAGAAGAAGAAAAAGAAAAAAAGAAATTTTCTGGGCTGCAGCACCGTCGACGCCACTGCCCATCACCGCTTCCCCTAGAGCTCCATCGTTTCTCGTCGTCCACCGCTCGAGGAAGAATCTAGACCATCACAGCTCCTGGAGCTTAGAGTTCCGCCGCTCTTCGTCTAGACCTCCACCGCAGCCCCCCTTCTTGCACCGCTGTGAGAACTAGGGGCATGTGTTGCCCCTTTCATCCTCTCTCCATCGATCTACTGCCAAGAGTACGAAGCTTCATCACCACCACGAGTCCCTCCATCGACCACCAGATCCAATCCGTGCCCGACTGCCATTTCGTCACCAATCATCTCCTCCATCGCCACGCACCTTCTAGAGCTCGAAGCTCTGCCTTCGCAAGCCGCCTATCGTCGCGACCACCTTCTAGATCCACTCCATCGCTGATCCTTGCCTTTCTACTCTTCCCTAGAGTCGTGCCCTCCACCAGCGAATGACACTCATCGGAGTAGAACCTCCATTGCCATGAATGAGCTAGCCTCTCCTCGCCGCTGCTATGCTCTACCGATCGCCCAAACGCTGCACCCCTTTGGCTTGGGAACGAAGGAACAGAAACAAGCTTAAATCCCTAAGCGGCACACGTGCCCCCCACGGTGTACCTATTTTTTGGGCAAATTGCAATAACCACCCCAAGTTCTTGAAATTTACGAAATTACCCCTGCTAGCATCCAATCACGTGCTTTGCACGCATTCATTTTGTAAATTACGACTATTCCCCGCATTTTATTTTTTTATATTTTAATGCAACAAATTTAAATAATTGCATTTCAGTCCCTGTATTCCAAACCTTGAATTTCTTGCTTTTATCATTAAAATAAATGTTTTTCATGGTCAATAAATTCTAGAAAAATCATGTTATGTTCCTGATTAGTGTCTCTTCATAGTGTAATTTTGTCATTGCATTTTATTTTTATTTTCCATGAGTAACAAATAAAAAACTTCACATTTTTCATCATTTGCAATTATAAAATTCATAAAATTTAAAAATTATGTAAAAAATTCTAAAAAATTAGAATAGTTTTCTTTTGTGTATTTTATTTCCTGTGCAAATTTCACACACTAATTATTTTTAAAACCCAAAAAATGCAAAGTACTAAAAATCTTATGGAAAACATAGAAAAATTTTGAAAATTCCAAAAATTGTGATTTCTCTTTCTGTTTGTAGATAATTTGTTATATCATTTAGGAAAAATAAATCTAGTAATTTTTAGGTTTTTGGTATTTTTAAATGAAAAATAGTCATGTCTATTTAATTTTTTATTTTCTCTTGTTTTTATTCATTATAAAATATTAAAAATTCAAAAAATCATTAAAAAATCACTAAAAAGAATAAAGATATATTAAAATAAAAAATATTTGTGCATTTTCGATCATTTTTTCTAGATTGTAAAGTAAAAAAAACATTTCTCTATCTTTGTATATAACTTGTTAAAAATTATATTCTTGAAAATTAAAAATTTCTAAAATTAAAAATCATTAAAAAATTGAAAATCAGAAAATAAAAAATTACAGATAATAAATAAAATATAAAAATCCTATAAAAACCAAGATAGTTCGCATTTGAATTTCTTCATTCTTTTCATTGATATTTTTTCAGTTATTTGAATAACCCTCAGGATTTTTTGCCTCATTGAGTTTGATCCTATTGCTATACAAGTAAATTAAATAGAGAAATTCTCTTACTACATTTTTTGTATTTATTTCAGCTTGAGAATCAAAATAATTTTTTTGTTGACGCTTGATTAGGTTGCGATGACACTTGCTCATAATACATCTAAATAAAAACCCAAGAAGATCATGTCCAACAAACTGGCGTTGTTGTCGGGGAGGCATGGCGACTGTAGTTAGGTTTTTCATTTGACCTACTATTATTGGTTGTAAATTTCCATTTATATATTTTATACATTTTTTATTATTCATATTCATTGTGCTTATATTCATTTTTTTCTTGCTCATATTCTTTTTGTACATGTGTCTCTTACACATTCTTTCTTTCCTCTTTGTTGCGAGGGACCGCAAAGCGAAGAAGGTGATCCTAGGAGAGCTGAAGCACCCGAGCGAAGCAGAGGCTAGATGTTCTTCACCGATCGGTAGGAAAGAGCATCGAGGAGGGCAGGAGCTTGTTGAAGAGCAAATACTTTTAGCATAGAATTTATTCCTCTGAAAAAATTGTAATTAATTTGTAAATAATTCTGGCACTTGCCCTTTTTCTTTTTTCTTAAAGACATTTGGACACTATTATTCTGGGTTTGTTTTGCCAAGTGCCAATGCATTTGGGGGACCTCACCATCGTTTTCATGTTGTTTTTATCGCTTTTATTTGTATTCATTTCTCGCGGATTTGTGTTTTCTGACTTTATTTTATTTTATGGGAGTCAAGCCCCTAGCCTTAGGTTTTATTTGGTTTATCTAGGTAGTTATTAGGTCCAAAGCCCTAAAAGAATATTTGTTCCTATATATCATTTGGACTTTGCCAAATAATAACTTGGTTCTTCCCGAATAGAAGTTACTGCTTAGGATGTTTCTCGCTTACATTTACATATAGTTTAGTTTTATTTTTATGCGCAGATCATATTGCATGTAGAGTGCTGGAGTCTGGTATACACCTCTATCTCTAGCATTTGCATCTCATATTTTCTCGTGCATCTGCTTTTTCGTTTTCCTCCCTCTGGTTTGTTGATATAGGAATAAAGGAAATTGGAAAATACATTAGACGTGTTTTTATCAAAAATATAAAAAAGTGAAAATTTAAAAATTAAAATTTAGGACTGCTAATATCACTTAGACCCTTAAAATTAAAAGTAATTGATTCATATAGTTGTCTTGGGAGAGCAATCCCCTCATTGTATTCACATTTTATTTGCCACACACACACTAATGATTAGTGCCCCAATCCCAGGCCTTCACACATGTTTGTACAACTTTGTGTTTGATCACCTAACTCTAAAATTGACAAGATAATTGACTGAACCTTCACAGTCTTCACATTGTTGGTGAATTGGGGGTTTGCATTGTGTTTTTTGTTCTTGGTGTTGAGTTAGTTATGATCTTTTCTCTATTGATCATTAGTAGTAACATTCCCCTTAATCCCTCCCTCCCACCCTAATCTGATTTAATTCCTCATCATGGTGGGATTCCCAAGATCTCTTCTTTCAGAAAGCATTAGTCCTTTGGATGCAGCTTAGATCTCTTCAATTTGGAAGAGCAATGATCTCTTTGATCTTGACTAGACTTCTATGAGCTTGCATCTCCTGATCCATTGGAGAGTTTTTCCTTTACTTAGAGAGAGAACCCATTATTTAAGTGTAATCATTCGTTTTCTTCCTTGAATCATCATGATTTCCCACATCTCCCTGAGGGTTATCTGCAGGCGGTGTCTTCTCTGTACTCGGTTTCACCCCTAGTTGTGCATCCGGTTTGTCAGATTACGAGACCGAGTCTTCTGATTTTTCTGAGCTTGATCTTTCTTCTATCGTTGACGAACCTCACAAGGATGAGCCAACCCTTGAGTTATTCGATGCTATACCTGATATCTCTCCATTGCATGCATCAGATATATTCTATCATATTGAGTATCTTGATCTTGATCTTCCAAACATTTTCGGGACAATGATTGATGTGGATGATTCCATGACTGATCCTTCTTTCTCCACGTTCCATTTTTTCAGCTCCACACACTCACTCCATTCTGACCTTGAGCCAATGATCTCATTTGTGATACCGATGCCTGACTTGACTTTCTCTTCTATTTACCCAGTAGCAAACACCCGAAGATCTCATTTGTGCTTGTTGAGAGGCACCTCAACAATGTCTACCTTGTATATATGTGTTTTGTCCTGACTCACTCCTTCATTCTTCCGTTTATCATTCACCGCTTTTCTGTGTATATATGTGTGCTATACTTAGGATGTAATCTATCTTAAGTATAGGGGGGTGAATCATTTGTGTTGTTAATATTCATCATGTTCATCACTCATGTTGTTGCTTATACTTAGGGATACTCTACCCTAGATATAGGGTGAGTGATGTTTTTCATATCATCTCTTTGGTGTTTCTATTCTTTTGATCTCTTGCTTATCCTCCAACTTTTTAATATTCTATACTTAGGGCTATTCTACCCTAAGTATAGGGGGGCAAGATAAGCCGTTGAGTCCGTCAATTATTTTCCTCGATTTTTCCCTTTTGTACAGTCTTCTACGCTTAGGATTAATTAATCCTAAGTATAGGGGGATCACCGACCTCTTTTCATTATTTGAATCGTTGTTTTATAGTGTTCTTTTCACTTTACTATACTTAGCAAAAGTTATATCTTCCTTTGCAGCTCTTTGATCACTATGAGGACAATAGTTTAAGCTAAGTATAGGGGGTGTCATATATATTCTATATATACTTTAGACGTAACTCGTACTTTTAAAAATATGATTATTTTTAGGATATGTATATAAATGCGTAAAATCCATGTGTGTATATAGACTTTGGTCACCTTCCATCTTAATAAACACACACACACAGACATAAAACATAAAAAAATAAAAAACAAAAAACAAAACAAAAAATTATCCTCTTATAAAAATTGTATAAACTCATGTATATACTTGTATATATTTTACTAACCCTTTTTATCTTAAAAAATTTAAAGATCTCTCTTAAAAATTGCTTTGTATATATTTCTTGCATTTGTATGTACTTTTTTCAGGATAATATTGACATTTAAAGTAAGTCTGTAATAAAATTGAAGAATGGAGCTTAGTTGGACCTTAATCTACTTAATTTCATAGGAACTTTATAAGAAATGGAATTAAGACTTTCCAAGTCCTAGCGAGTTAATTCTTTGAGTCCATAAGACTATGTTCACTTGGCATCTTGATTAGTCTAAGTAGGATATTTAACAATACACTCATGATTCTTCTAGACCACGACTTATCTTAGACAAGCACTCTGCATGTAGCTCTTCATGGAGGAGGTAGTGAAGAGGCATAATCTTTTGGCTTGGGGTAGCACACAGGTATGTAACAACTAGTTGGAATATCTGTCTTCCTCTAGGGAGGGTAGTGCATCTCAACCTGATCTGGTAGAATTGAGGTCTAAAGACAGGATGCTGTGGGGTTGCAATAATGCTTCAAACAAGGGATAGTCTACTAGCTCAAGAGGAAAAACTTCTTATGTACATGCTGCACCTTGTATATATTTAAAAAAACAAAAAAATGCATAATTCCAAAAGTGGATAAGCCTGATTGAAAAATAAAATGCCTACCGGAGTGTATATACAAGTATAAAAAAAGAAGAGCTTCAAAGTAATTTCTTTTGTAAGCTTGCAGCTGGATGACTTGTCTACACTGGTCATGCATCCAAGGATAGGTAGCTACACTGGTTACCGTCCCTTATTTTCTCTCTCTCCTCTTCTTGAGTTGGTTGTACTTGAACTTAGAAGGGAATATCCTCACTCCTCGAGGAAAGAGTTTCTAGACCGAGAGACTAGAGTTGCCTTGTTGAGAGAGGCTGTTTCTTTGCTACTTTTGAGATGAGGAACTATATTTCATTTACACTATACAAGTAATTATTCATAGTCATAAGAATTTGTGTATGTCGACTTGTTCTGTCCTGTTTGTTGAGGCGACCTGAATAGGAGTCTCATGGAACTTGAAGGCTGTTACGTTTTAAATCCATCTCCCATTAAGTTTGTACTACACTAATAATCCAAAGGTCTAATAGAGCTCCATACTACAACTTTATGAAGATAAGTTTAATACTCAATATTGTACTAATTTCTTTATTTTCATTTCTTTTCTTTTGTTCACTTATTCTTTCAAATAAGTGTTTGATAAGGGACTAGCTAAGGTAAAGCATAAGGGGATGATGAATATGCATTTCATCATCTTTATTCATTTAGTTTAGAATTAAATCCCTTATAAAACACCTATATATATTACTAAATCCATATTCGTACTAACATGCACGTACGTGTAAATAATGTACATTTATTACTATTTTAACCTAAAATTAATAAATAAAGAATAAAAGGAAAAATAAAAAAAATAAAAAATTGTATATATGCAATAGATATAGGCTGATCCGGACCCCGAGAGAAGGTCAAGACTTGACCTGATTGACCATGAATAAAGTAGGGGGAGGTAGGGTCTTTACTCAGAAAATCCAAAAGAAAATATTTTGTAAATATT
Organism: Ottelia alismoides; assembly: GCA_037367405.1. Taxonomy (NCBI): domain Eukaryota; kingdom Viridiplantae; phylum Streptophyta; class Magnoliopsida; order Alismatales; family Hydrocharitaceae; genus Ottelia; species Ottelia alismoides. The sequence continues at coordinate 186,087 of JAZKJV010003503.1, read as the reverse complement.
TTTCATTTATTCTGTGTATATTTTTTTTATAAAACTTACATTATTTTATTTATCCATAAATTGACCTCGAATTAATTAATATTCTTAATGGAAGTTTGCAAATAAAAATGTTTTCTAAATAATAAAAATAGTTGCAAAATAAAATCATGCAAATAATAAAAGTAACCACATTTGGAAAAAGCCATAAAGTAATATTTGAAAGACTAATTACAACTCCATATGAACTCGAAATGAATAAAAATCACATCCATCGTATTTTAAATTAAATTATCTTTAAACTGACAGTGGTTTTATAATTTTTGGAGTTACGGTTTAAAAGACTATTTTCTGGGGTGGTTTTTGAAATTTTACCATTTATTTATTGTATATATTTATCCATTTTTTTTATACATAATGTATTTGTAAATAATTGTAAATATGTTTTAATCATTATTTAAAATAAAAATAAATTTTTTTTATAAAACATAAAATAACGTAATTTTCTTATTTAACTATGTATTAGTGTACCAAATGTATATATTATTGTATATAACTAATTTCCTTAAATAATCATCGCAAAAATTTAAATAACTTGGAGGGTACGAGGTATCCGTGAAGATCAGATTAAAATAACTCCAGTCAGCCATCTTCGAAACAAAAGATGGGATTGGGAGAGCACGAGGGTCAAGTCAAAGTATGTGGAGAAAAAGGCACAAATGCGCAGAAGGATCAAGTATGCGCACAAGCAATCAAACACAATACAAACCCTCAGTTCACCAACTCAATACAATGTGAAGACCGTGAAGGTTCGATCAATTATATTGTCAATTTTTAGAGTTTGGCGAGAATACAATCTATTAGAGCGGTTTAAGCGAGCTGTTAGGAACCCGATGCTCCCAAGAGACTGGCCCAATCCCAAAGTTAGATCTTTCCCAGCCAGTATGAATTGCGGATCGTTTACCAGCTACCCGATCAATTCAGTCTGCTAAGGATGTCGCGGGCCGCTTTACCGGCTACCAGAGTGATCCTCATTGGAGAACGACTAACCCCACCGGTACTCTAACGGAAGTACAGGTCTGGTTCTATCCTAGTGTGTGGGCCGCTCTCTTGCTCAAGCAAACCAACCAATGAGGGGCTTATTCTCCCCAAAATAATTATTTTTCCTTACGTTTATTTTAGGGTCGAGTTTTCTTTAGCAGTCCCAAATTTTAGGCAATTCTCACTTGGTTTGAATGTTTTCAATGAATGGCCTATCGTGTGTCCAATTACCTTTTTAACTTATGTGAGTGAAAACAAGGAAAGAGATCGGAAATGCCAATGCGCGATTAAGCACAATGATGCATGCAGGGGTTAGAGATGCGTATCTTGTCGCCAACACTCTATATGCAAGTGATCCGCATAGAATTGAAATAAAGAAAAATAAACTAACCTATATGAAAATGCAAGTGAACCGTCCTAACAATAGCTTCCATTAACGGGTAAGAACATGTTAGTTTGACTAAGTCAAACTACGCTCTATTATATAGGTACAGAAATTCTTGCTTAGGGTGTTTGGACCTAATTAATTACCTGGATCAAGCAAATTAATTAAAGTAATCCTTAGGTAGCTCACGAAATCCGTGTGGAACAAAGAAAAATAAGGCGATGAAAACAAAACCGATGAGGTCCCCCAAGTGCACCGGCACTTGGCGAAACAGACCCGATAACAAATGAATGTCCATTTACGAAGGTTCAAATGATTGAAATAAATAAATAAATAGAAGTCTCTTTTTTTGGTATCCTTCAATTCTTCTTCTCCTCCTCTCACGCTATCCTGCAGCTCGGTGAAGAATCAAGCTGCCTCTGCTTTACTTGGGTGCTTCGGCTCTCCTAGGATCACCTCCTTCGCTCCACGGGCCCTCACAAGAAAAAGAAAAGAGAAAATGTGTAAGAAACACAATTATCAAATATGAGGAAGAAAAATAAAATAAATGCAGTGAATATGAACACTGGAATAATGTGGCAAAATATAAACATATATTCACAACAAGAATAGCAGGTCAAAAGAGAAACCTAACTACCCTTGCTGTGCCTCCCCGGCAACGGCACCATTTTGTTGAGCAGGAAATTTTTGAGGATGGGTTATTAATGATACGAAGTCGTCGTTATTCTCAAAAAATCACGGATCAAACAAATAAATTTTTTTCTCGCTGCAAAATAATTATAGAAAATAAGGTGGAGCAAGAGAAATTTTTGCTACTTATTTACCTATATAGCAGACATGATTGATCAGGGAGGCAACAATTCCCGAGGTTATTCAAATAATCGATGAAAAATCAATTAAGAGAAAAATCAGGAATCTCAAAGGTAAACTATCCTTGGTTTTTGTGGAATTTTTTTCTTTTTAATTTTTTAATTTTTTTATTTCTATTTTTTATTTTCTAATTTTCAAATTTTCAGTGATTTTATATTTACAATTTTTTATTTCAAATAAGGAACAATATGCATACGATAAGAAATACATACACCAAACTCTAATTGTATTTTTCAGTTATATTAAAAATGCTCAAAAAAATCCAGAGAAAATATTTTTTAGTTTTAAATACTTTGAAATGTTCATGGGATTTTTTGTAGAATTTTCAAGTGTTTTTCTATTTTTTTAAAATCAAACAGTGGCAAAAATGATAAATAGTGTACAGCCTGGAGTAATTTGCATCTTAAAAATATTTTAATGCCCAAAACTCCTGCCTACTATTTTTATGATGAAAATATATACAAACAGGAACTAAAATTACGATATTTGGATTTTTTTGTAAAATTTTTTATTATTTTTATAAGATTTTTAGTATTATTCATTTTTTTGTGTTTTGACAAGAACTAATGTGTGAAATTTGGATAGAAATTAAAAGACAATAAAATAAAACTACTCTAATTTTTTGGAATTTTTAGAGCAATATTCAAATTTTTACGAATTTTTGAATTTTCGGAAGAGAAAATTATATTGTTTTTATTTTTTTAATAATAACAAATGAATTTAAAATACAAGGAAAATTTTATGCAAGAACGATACACACATCAAGAGCATAGCATGATTTTTCTAGATTTTTTAGAGCAATGAAAACAATTATTTCAATAAAAAGATCATGCAAAATAATGTTTGGAAAGCAAGGATTGATCAACAATTATTCAATGTTTGAGCATTCAACAAATAACAGAGATAAACAGAGGTGTAAAACTGCAAATTACCCAATCAGACATGCTTTGCTTGTGACTTGCTGAAGCAGGGGCCTTTCTCTAATTATGAAAAAACTTCCAGGAGCAGAGTTGTAATTTCGCTTAAATATAATGCTTGAACTGGCAAGGGCTCCTTTACAATTTCAGAAATGTTCGGGGGCGGTTTTGCAAATTTACCAATCTTTTTTTAATACTCGTTAGGGTTTCTTGGAGTTCATTTGTTCTTCTTCCAAACAAAAAAGGGGGATGCATGCACAAAGGGGAGGTATGCACCGCCACCCTTGATCTTCTCCTTCACGCGCGAGCACAGCGCGCGGCAGGCTGCGCGGTCGTCGTCGTACGCGTGGGCTCGCGTAGGCGGAGGCAGGCAGTGCCGCTGGGGAAGATGCCTGGCCGAGGGTGATGGGCCTTGTGCGGAGGATGGCGATGGCGGTAGATGGATGGTTGGGGTTGCACGTGGGTTGGTGTCTGAAGGAATTTCAGCAGGCGGAGGTGCGGCTGCCGCGACGGCGTGTGCACAAGTGGCGCGTCTGGCAGTGTTGGAGAGAGGAAAAAAATCCGCGGTGGTTTTTGATCTGATGGAGGTGGCTCCTCCGTGCGGGCTCGACGGAATGGGGCTACCAGCTGGCATGTGAACTGGCGGAGGAGAGGATGGCAGCGAGCACCGCCAGCGGGCTGGAGGGGCGGCGTCGGGGTTGGCATATGAAGGAGATTCAGCGGGCGGAGGTGCGGCTGCCACAGCAGCGTCGGGCGGCACTGGTGGGAGGACGGAAATCTGTGGCAGTTTCAGATCTGGAAGAGGCAGCTCCTCTGCGCGGGCTTGGCGGAGTGGGGCTGGCGGTTGGCGTGCGAACTAGTGGAGGAGAGGACGGCGGCGGGCGTCTCCTGCAGTATGGAGAGGCGGCGCAAGCCGCAGTTGAATTTTCTTTTGAAATGTATACGGTAAAAGGAAAAGTTGGAAATAAGGAAAACTTTTATTTTTTTAATATTTTTTAAAAAATAAAAACAGTAAAATATTTTTAAACTTATTTATTTTTTTATTTTTTAAATTTCTTACAAAATAAATGTTAAAGAAAGAGAATAGATATATTTTTTTATATTTTTAATTTATAAAGAAATTAGGACGCGAGTACGACGACTCGATCTCAAAAACAAAACAGAATGCATGAGCGGGGATCCGACGAAAAATGGAAGAATCGAATTCGTTTCTCCGGTCATCGTGCGTGGCCGGAGTTGAGAGATCGTGGGTGATAAAACGTGAAGTGGTGGGATCGAGAAAATGATATGAAAACTCGAGATCGATGGCGAATCAATCTTGATGGATTTTAAGATCTAGATAAAAAATGACAATGAAGGGAAAAATGCGAGAAATAAAACTACGATTAACCTAGGATAAAAATAAAAAAAAGAAAAAATGTGGATCTCACCTTAGGAGCGGAAAAGACCTTGATCACCTCGAGAAGGCCGACGTGCTGTCACCGGACGGCTCAAAGTCTAGGCACCTTTCAACGACAAGAAGACTCTCGGAGATCGGGTTGTTGTCACCAAAGAGTGATCAAGTTGAAATGATGGAGAAGGAGCCATATAAATAAAAAGAGATAGGAATTGAAATTTGAATTTTTAATTTTTGGATAAAGATAAGGGATAAAAGAGAAAAAATTGAAATGAGATAAAGTAAAAAGATTAGTGTTAAAATTATTTAAAAAAATTAACTATATTTTGTATTTTCATCACTTTATTAAATTGAATAAAAAATGTTAATTTTTTTATCTTTTTTGTGATGGTTATTTAAGAATAGGAACTATATACATATACTATATACATATGGTACATTATACACATAGTCAAATATGGAAATTTATTTTTTTATTTTTTATTTTTATTTTTTTATTTTTGTTTTAAATAATTAGTAAAAATATTTACAAGTACAATATGTACAAGTACATGGTGAAATTGCACAAACCACCCCAGAAAACTAACTTTTCACCTATAACTCCAAAAATTATGAAATCATAGCCATTTTAAAGATAATTTAATTTATAATACAATGGAAGTGAGTTTTGTTCCATTTGAGTTCATGTGGAGCCGGAATTGATCTTTCATTTATCGCTTAGTAGCTTTTTCCAAGTGTGGTTGCTTTTATTCTGTACAAGATTTGATTGAGCAATTATTTTTATTATTTAGGACACATTTTTATTTATAACTTTTGTTTTAAAAATCATTTGATTTGAGTCCAATTTATGTGCAAATAAAATAATGTAGTGTACAAATATACACATCACACAATTTTTTTTGGATTTTCTGAATAAGGGCCCTATCTCCCCCTACATTATTCCTGGTTGATCAGGTCAAGTCTTGACCTTCTCTCAGGGTTTGGGTCAGCCTGTATCTATTACATATATTTAATCTTCTCTCTTTTTAAAAATTTTTCTTTTCTCTATTTTCCCTTTATTTATTTATTTTAGGTTAAAATGGTAAGAAGTGTACAATATTTACACACAGATGCATGTTTGCAAGAACATGGAGTTAATGTTATATACATGTGTTTTATAAGGGATTTTAAGCTAAAATAAATGAATAAAGATGATGAAATGCATATTCATCAAATAGGCGGAAGGAGACTGATGACCTCTAGGGTTTCAATCCAAGTTCTGGAAGCATTCTTGGAATAATGCTACCACTGCTCATAGATCAGTAAGGAAGATAAGATGCTTCGGCTAATGAGATTGATGCTCCAGATGATGATAATACCTGCAACTGAATGCTTTGATGCTCAATTCTATATTAATCAACCAAGAATTGGGTATATTGCTGGTGAAAAAAACTTCCATAAATGAGAAAAATCAAGTGGAAACGGAAGGGTAACTGAAAGCAGAATGGTATTTGATTTTGTGTGCGGCTAAGAAGACGAGTCTCTAATTGTATGGTTAATTGAACTAAATAGGGTTCATAAATAGAGAAATTAGAAGAGAAATATTGGAGGAATGCTTGGGATTTACAGAGTATATAACTCTATAGGTCGTCGCTCGACGGTCGGTGGCCATAGCTCTACGTGCACGAAGCAGCGTTGCAAGGCCAAGCTTGGACCTTGGAACCCTCCACCGACGGTCGTACTTCCACGCGGGGGCTCACCTAGGCACTGTCACCACCGGAGGCAGCCAGAATGAAGCGAGGAAGGAGGAGGATTGACCAGTTAGTTTTAGAGTTGGGAGGAGTTAGTTAGAAATGATGAGATTCATGGAGTTTCATAGAGAGATTATGTGAAGGTAGGTATTTATCTAACGATAGGCGTGTATGGTGGTAGTTAGGAGAGGGTAATGAAGGGTTGAGATCGGTGTTTGGATGAAGAAGATGACGAGAATAACTAGGCAAAGTCGGGTTGTTAGAACAGTTCCAACGTCCTGCCTTTTTGAGTAAGATGAACCAGGTGCTGACACGTGTCAGCACCTGGTTGGCCAGATGTGTAAATAGCTTATAAATTATGTATTAAATAATAAATGATATTATTTTAAATAGTTATAAAAACGAAAATTAAATATAATTAATTTATCTAAATTATGAGATAATTAGTTGTCATTAATAATAAATATTTTACGAAATATAAATATTATATAAATAAATAGGTATAATTAATACTAGATAAATAAGTAACTGATTTTTAATTTAATATATTAATAAATTCTATACCATTTTTATAGTTTATTAATTATAATAATAATAAATAGAGTATGTGCGATTTTTTGTAGATTTTACTAAATTATTTTAAAAATATCAATAAATATAGGTATAATTTATACATTTCAATTTTACCTATAAATTAGGGATTTTAATTTATTTAAAATAATAAATAAGATCAAAAAATTATGAAATAAATCATGGTTAAAATACAAGATCGAGAAAATAATTAGAAATTATGAAATCATTAAAATAATAAATAATGTATTCTAGATATAATAAATAGCCCAGAAACCTAGTTGTGATTAGTTCCCAAAATCGACTTTTTGAAAATGGACCCCGATTTTAGTGAAATCACCTCCATTAATTAGAGAATATTATTTTATGAACTTTAAAAGTGAGTGGAGTGAAATTGGAGTTCGTATGAGAAAGCCATGATGTTCAGAAATTGAGATTTTGATATTTTACAAGATGGATTTCTTGGCATATATACAAGATAATATTTTTAACTTTTTTTTTATATTTTTCTATACATTTATAGAAATATTTAGAAAAAGAGTTTGGTGAAAAATATATTCATATGAATCAATAACAAAATCATTGAAGATTTGCTATTTATTGGATAAATAATGAAGAGTGTGTGGAGAGTAGAATTAATTATTTTTTATTTGTTTTCTTTTCTTATCTCCCCCTACTTATTTATTTGTCGACCAATCCATGCTGACTTGTTCCTAGGGTTTAGGTTATAAATATATCTTTCAGTTATATTTATTGTGTAGGTCATATTGTACATATATACATATCTACAATTTGCTTTCTTTTTATTTTCTTTATTTTTTTCTTTTTTTATTTACATTATTTTGATGCATAAAAGTGCATTTTTATTAATGAGTAGGGTTTTGTTAAAATATGGAAACTATTGGATATTTACATGTATTTGTTAAGAGTTTTAAGACAAAATGCAGAAAGAATGTTAATGAATCATGGATTCATTAGTCACCTTGTTGGGGAAGACTTTCTTTTACCTCTTCAGTGGAAATGAGCTACATATAACTATCACTGTGCAAGAAAGATTCATAGTCATAAGAGTTTGTGTATGAACTGTCTTGTTCTTATCTGGCTATCGAGGAGAATTGAATAGAGGCTTGTGGTTATTAAGGGTTGTTAGGTTTTAAATCATTTTTCTATTAAGGTTCCGATAAACTAACAATCCAAAGGTCGAAATAAGCTCCAAACTTTGATTTTATGAGGATAAGTGTAGGAGTCATTATCATTATATGTTCTTTCTTTTTCTTTTCTTTTCTTTTCTTTTCATGCGCTTTTATCATAAGTGTTTGCTAGGGACTAGCAAAGCCAAGTATAGGGGAGTGATGAATTGCCATTCGTGCACATTTATTCATTTATTTTAGGCTTTAATCCCTAGATAAATGCATGCAAATATCAATAACATACATGCTTAACTCCTATATATTGATCTCTATACTATCTATAAATACATGTATTTAAAACCTAAAATGAAGAAATAAACAAAAATAGAAAAATAAAGGAAGTATCTGAGACACTAACTGGCCCTGACCCCCGAGACCAAGTCAAACCTAGACTTGGTCGATAAGGAATAAAGTAGGGGGAATATGGAGAAAACACACGTAAAACAAGAAAGAAAAACCCTAAATACTTTACCAATATATTATTTTTGGGACCCATTTTATTAATTATTATTTACATAAAATCAATATTTGAACAAGAAACTTGTAGATAAAAATATAGTTAAAAATACAAAATTTATTTCATGTAAAAATAATGCACAGTGTGCTAGGGACACACAAATCAAAAAACCACAAAGAAAATTTCTCATATATGTATCTTCTCCATACAGTCTCAAAATACACCAAAATCATCTTTAATTGGATATATGTTTTAATAGTGATTTCATTTAATTTGGAATTAAGACGTAGAAGTTGGCTTCCAAGCCCTCATGGTGCAGCAACCCTGTATATTATATCATATATATTTATTCTTTATATCTTTAACATTATTTTATTTTGTTAAATTTGTAATAATAATTAAAATACATGTACATAATAAAACTAAAACAAAATAATTAAAAATATAATAAAACAAATAATGTACTTTACAACTTAGGTAAATACACCTATTAAGTACCTATAATATATATATATTTATTAAAGTACATAAATAACTCCAGAAAAATAAAAGAAAAATATGTATATATGTAATTAATTATAGTGTAAATATTAAAATTATGTATATAAATTAATAAATTATATAACACAAATTAAAAATAAAACAAGGCATATACATGTATTTATACATACAAAACTATATTTAAATATCAAAACTTAATAAATAACATGATAAAAATAAATAAAAATCACCAAAAATGGCTTAATAATTATGTAACATATTTCTGTTTTATGTTTTTAAAATAAAATTGTTTTCTATTTTAATTTTATTATTCTTTCATTTATTTTTCTAGTTTGTTGTTTATCGCCTAGGTGGCATTGACGTGGACCAATCCTGCACAGCGGATGGTTGACTCGGGTTAATAGCCCCCTCCCCTCTGTTGTCTGTCAGAGTTGTTGGTTAGCTGACTTCTCCCATTTTTCTCGTAATCTCCATTGCCTATATTGGCCCGATTTCTTTTTGAAACTTGGAGATTAGATTACCCTCCTGTCTGTTTGATTTTTATTGGGTGCCCATGCCAAAACCTTAATTTCTTTTTCCCACTTTTCTGCTAGTTATAAAGAAGGTCATCCCTCCTCCTTCGATCAGTTGATCAGTCATGGCTTCCTTAACCCTCCTGAACCCATGGAGTGCTTCTCCTTGGTGACAGGAAGGCCAGACATTGGTTCTTGGGCGCAGCCAAAGGAGGAGGGCATGCATCAATCCTTTATCGGAGCTCTCATCGGTGAAGCTTTGCTCCTTGGTTTCCAGCCTCAATGAGCTACTTCTTCTTGCTTATTTTCATTCCTTAGCATAGTTATAACCTAGGTTTCCTTCTAGTTCGTTTGATTTGACGTGAATATATCTAAAATAAAAAATATATCTTGGTCAGAGCTCGCTACTCTGATGCTTATCTCCTCTCATCCACACTCTCTCTACCTTCCCTTCTGCCTACACCATATTCCCTTCCACTTCTTCACTTCCCAGATCACTTCAGCCACCCCAATCTTGCAAAGATCGGATCCAACGGGTCTCCCTCCACCGCATTGCCGGAGACCCTCCACTCAAGTCCACTCACTGCACCTTCCTTCTCCCTTTTAGATCTGAAAGCTTCACTTCTAGGTCCTAGTTCGGACCGTGTAGGTCCCAGCTTGAAGGGACCCCATTTGAGGGGTCTTAGGTACCAAAACATAAGCTCTAGGTTCGATCTTCTTCTCCGAATTCTAGGACCCTCTTCGTGGGTACCATACCATTTTCCTACCACCAGCCAACTCGACGTCGCCCTAAGAAGCTTCTCAGCCTATCAACACAACTGTAGGAGGCTGGAGCAGCCTAGGAGCTTTGATCCAAGTTTGTCAGGCACTTGTTCTTCAGCTATTCTTTCAGAGGCCTCACCCACCGTCCGATGAAGAACCTCTGCTCAGATTAGAGCTTTGTTGTTTGATTAGACTCATCATCAGCCACAAGATCCCTCTGAGGATCTAATCTGAGCCACCAATCGACGAAGTTGTACTAGGCATTGGAGGTGTTCCATGTGTATGAGTGGATGGATCCTAGCCGTTCCCCATAATGCAAAGTAAGGGTAATTTTCACTTCATTCCCTTGCATTTTTGCTATTTACAATATGTTCGTATAACTATTTATCGTAGTTCAAAAACTAGTGGACAATTTGCAGTTTAGTCTTTTATGTTTATGCTATTTGCTATTTGGTCCAAGCCACATCACCTCACGTGTTATCCCACGTGAGGTTTTTTATTGGTAAATTACACTACTGTCATGTGATTTTGGGGGACTTGTTCAAAAATGTTGAAATTATTTTTTGGAAATATTAATTTAGTCCTTGTTGTTATATATCAAAGTTGCATTTTATTAGGAAAATTGATGAGATGCCCCTTGATGTTATTTTATTTTCATATATGCCTCTGTCAGGCACTTTTATATTAAGTAGTATTTGGAAAATTTTTCATAATACCACTGGACTTCGCTCATTTGTTAGAAATGCAGACTTAAGATTTCTGGAATTGCAAAATAGTCTGTGTGTGTTGTATTTAATTATTTGCTTGTGTTTTTATTGTATTACTTTCCTAATTAACCTTAATAATCCTAGGAATATTTATTTAAATACCATATATGATAACACATCACATATATTTTTGCTAAGGTATTTATTATTATTTTCCTAATTAAAATATTATAAAACTAGCTACATTTTACTGTTTTAACTTTGAAAATTCATAAAAATTATAATATAGCTTCAAAAATTACAAAAATCTTAGGGCCATGGTATTTCACTATCTTTTATCACGTATCCAAAATTTGGAAAAATACAAAATAGACAGCTTAAAATTTTTAAATTACAGAAACTCTTAAAAAATCATAAAAATTTGTACAAAAATGAGAAAAATTCGTTCTAAAGCTTGAATTTTCTTTTTGTTTTATTCTCTATACATGAAAAATCATTGTGGGTCTTTTTGATCTGATAGACATTTTTTGGGCCTATTTGAAGTTGCTATATTTTCCGTTTATATTATTTTGTGTAATTTGATTTTAAAAATTCCATAAAAATCTTCAAAATGTCAGAAAAAATACCTAAATAGAGAAAAATACAAAAAAACCCAAAAATATTTTATCTAGTTTATTTTTACTTTATTTGATATATTTGAAAATCTAAAAAGACTCTTCTTTATATTTCTCAATATATATCTAACATATTACTTTATATATTATTATCTATTGATTATTATATTTATTAATTAGAAAACATTTACAAAATTAAAATCCATAAACAATATAAATAAAAATCATAAAAAAACTAAATAAAATAAAACTAAAATAAATAAGAACCTAATTAGGCTAGGAAACCAACAATTTTATGATTAATTCCTTGAGTTGGGTTTCAGTTTCGTAGTTTATCCCTATTTTGCTCCCATGGATGACACTCTACATGCTTGCCCATACACATTTCATGTAGAGTTAAATAAAATTCACAACTCATACACTTGCATGATCTCCTTGTACATACACATCCGTGGGTTTTGAGGAATGTTTGATCGATTTGGTTGATTCATATCTGAGTACCGAGAGAGTCGCTGATAAAACGATTGTTGGATCTGACTTGTCGGACACCACTGGTTTTCCAAGATCGTGTTAGGAATTCACACATCTCTCATAACGTGATCTAAACAGTTATAAGCGGTGAGGAATACTACTTGACAAATTAGGTTTATGCATTTTTGGTGGTTGTCAATGGGCCTGAACCCAACAATTAGTCATGGCTAGTTTTCCCCGATAAAGGATCGGGTCTAGGAATTGGGATATTACAAAAAGACTATTGATCAAAGAAAAAGCAAAGAGGAAGAAGAGAGTAAAGAGGAGGACTGAGAATGTTACATGGAGGGTGGAATCGAATAAATCACATGCTGATCGGAGATGTGTTAGATTCTCCAGCGACTCATTGCATAAAGTGAGATGGAGATGCCTCTTTGTGCTATGCAATTAGTGTAGAATACTAGTGGCGAAGGTGTCGACACCTTCGGATCTTGCTGGTAGAGAGGAGATGCCATCGTTCAACTGTTACCATTAGATGAGTGCTCCCTCTCCCTGTGTCTCTGTGTGTGTTCCTTGTAGTGGATATTTTTTTAGAGTATGATTGATGATGTTTTAAAGTGTTGGGGATTAGCGGTTATTTCAAAGTTGACAAGGGAGTGATGAGGGTTACGAGAATGACTACAATGATGTTGGGATTTGATTGGATCACAGCTGGAGATGAGATTGAAAATAGTGATGCAAGGAGGAGCAAGTCATCGGCAAATATGGCGAAGGGCAATTGGGTAGTTGGTGGATAGGCAGAGACGACGGAAGGTAAAAGACGCAATAGGGGTCCTCCCATCAGCCCAGATCTAAGTGTGAGTATGCAACATGTGTGTGTGGGGTGATGAGGACGGTTTCAACCATTGGATCCCCCTCAGATCCAATGATGGAGATGAGAGGCGAGCCAGTGGCTCCTGATCATACATTTGGAATAATCCAACAACGGAGATCAAGGTTGGAATGAAAAAGAGGGGGTGAGATGTGGGGGTTCCATGAGCTGCATGTTGAATAAGAGATTTGCCTAAAGTTCCTAACAAGACTGGAACCCTAAATGCTATGTTAACCAAACCCTAATTCAAACAATAATAAACCCAAAATATGTTAGATCAATCAATGTGATGTAAAATTGAGATAAATTTTTTATAAATCTACAATAGATGTGTATAGGTGTAAGTAATGTAGAGGTCGAACACTAGGAGCAAACAATGTGTAGAAAATAATTATTAATAATTATTTAAAATTGATAATAATTATAATTTTATTTTTCTTGTTTTTCTTATTTTATGTGAGTTTTTAATTTTATTCATTTTTTATGGATTTTTAATTATTTATAATTTTTATGTTTTTGAAAGTTTAAATTTTATATTTTTTCTTAAACTATAAAATTTGTAATTTTTTTTGATTTTAAAATGAAATATATAATTATATATAATAATATAGATATTATAACTATTATAAGTAATATATATATATAATATGTAGTCAATATAGCTATTTATATTTTTATTTAAGTCAAAATATATTTAAATTTCCAAAATTTAATATTTTTGTGATTTCTATATTTTTCTCTATTTTTGTAATTTTTATAGATTTTTTACTACCTTTAGACAATTTTTAAAGTAATAAATATAACAAACTAGTGAACAGATTAATTATCTGAAATTGTTTTCAATTTAATAAATATATATAAGTTCAAAATTTACTAAAAATTATCTTTAGTATCTACAATACATAATAAAGAAAATTTATAAATAGAAAGAACCATTTTTTATTTTTATACAATTTTTGCTATTTTTATAAAATTATAAGGGTTTTGTGGTTGTTAAATTTTATATTTCGTATTTTTTAGTGATTTTTGGATATGCGGTAGAAATATAATGTCATAGCTAATATTTTTTTGTATTTATAAAGTAGTTTTAATACTTTTTATGGATTTTTATATTTCAACAGGGAATAACTGTATATTTTTGGAATTTTAAATAATAGGAAAATAAACTAAAATGCCAAACAAATTTCTGTAAAATTAAGATTGGTTACATGCATCTATATTAATTTTCCTACAATTTTTAGAGTAATAAAAATAATTAATATGCATAAAATACAAGAAATAAAATGTTACGAAAAATGACTATTTGTAAATAAAGTAAAATTTACAACCATTTTTAATAATAATTGATGAATCCATGATTCATTAACATTTATGTCATATTTTGTCTTAAAACCCTTATCATATACATGTCAATATTCATTATTTTTCATCTTTTAACAAAATCTCATTCTTGAATAAAAATGCACTTTTATGAATAAAAAAACATGTAAATAAATAAAAGAATAAAAATAAAGAAAAGAAAAGAAGGCAGATTGTAAATATGTATATATGTACAATATGACTCAGAAAATATAAATATAGCTGAAAGATATATTTATATAACCTAACCCCCGAGACCAAGTCAGCATGGATTGGCCGACAAATAATAAGTTGGGGGAGATAAGGAAAGAAAACCATAAAAAAAATTAAAGTACACTCCACACATTATTCACTATTTATTAAATAATTTTCAAATCTTCATTGATTTTTAATTAATTCATATGTACATACTTTTCACAAATTCTTTTCCTAATTATTTCTAAAAAATGTATATAGAAGTATAAAAATAAATTAAAAATATTATCCTGTATATATGCCAAGAAATCAAGTTGTTAAATTATCAAATTCTCAACTTCCGAACATCATACCATCCTCATAAGAACTCCAATTTCACTCTACTCACCTTTACAATTCATAAAATAATATTCTCTAATTAATGGACATGGTTTCATTGAAATCGGGGTCCGTTTGCAAAAAGTCGGTTTTGGGACCTTATGACAATGGGGTTTCTGGCTATTTATTTTATTTAACACACATTATTTATAGTTTTATTAATTTTATAATTTTTAATTATTTTCATTATCTTGTATTTTCGCTATGATTTATTTCATAATTTTTAGAGCTTATTTATTATATTAATAAAATTCAAAACATTAAATTATAGATGCAATTGAGTTATATAAGTTATACCTGCAGTTATTAATATATCTAAACTAAATTATTAAAATCCACAAAAATTTCACAAAGGCATTATTTATTATTCTAATAATTAAGAAAATATAAAATTCATATATAATTATTTTTTATAGAATTAAAAATTACATACCTATTTATTAAGTATTATTTATACCTATTTATTAATATAATATTTTTATTTCAAAAAATATTTATTATTTACAAAAATTAATTGTACCATGATTTATATAATTTAATTATATATATTTTTCGTTTTTATACCTATTTAAAATAATGCCATTTATTATTTATTACATAATTTATAAGTATTTTAAACATCTGTCCTACTAGATACTGACACGTGTTAACACCTGGTTCTTCTTCTTCTTCTTCAAGAAACTGGTGCGGAGTCTGTTCCACCGGCCATTCTTCAACAAGTTCTCCAGCTTCTTTCATAACCTACTCGATCGATCCAAGCCCTCTAACTTCTCCTCATAACAACTCTAATACACGCCAGCCATTCGATCCACCTAACAAACTCTTCGATTCATCTATAAAAGCTCATGAGTTAGGCGAATTCAAGCAGACTTTTCCAACTACCATAACCTCTAGTTCCAGTGCCGACCCTTCTCCTTCCAAGCCTCGTGCCGACCGACTACGGTGGTGACAGTGCCCATCAGCCACCCCGTATGGAAGACGATCGTCGGAGGAGAAGCTCTAGGGCAAGTACTTGCCTTGCATCGCCGCCTAGCGCCGCGTCGAGCTCCGAGAAGATCAACCGTCGAGCTGCTATCTGAGGTAAATACACCTCTCTTCCCAGATCTAATCCTTCATCTTTGCTATTTCATTTCTCGAAGATTGTGCTGTGTTTAGCTACGTTAATCACGTATGTAGTTTTGTTGATCATCATAATTAGACGCTATATCTTTTATTTTCTCAAAACCACATCGAATCAAACCGAAAATCATTCTCACATCTCTCCCATTTATACGACTTTCTTCATTCATTCTGGAAACACCATCTTTGATCTTGCAACTATTGTAATCTTTGGCCGATTTCTCCGCAAATCGAGCACAAATTCATTACGTTCAGCTTTCATTCGGCACAACAAACAAGGTTATCTGGAGCAATAAATCCAATGCAATTTCATATCAAAGAAGGAGAAAACTCATCATCATTTTCCAGGATTAGTTGAGACGTGAACTTCACCGGCGGATAACAATCGACTTCCGTCACCTACGGAGGAGCACCACCGCGGGCGAGCTCGAGGGGTGAAGGCGTCACCCTTCTGGCCCCGCCGGAGTCCCAGGAGTAGCATCCTTAGCCAGGAAGAAATTGGATAAGACGCCCTCGTCAACAGCTATGCGCAATACCACAAGAACACGAAGAACACCAGGTCGCACAGGTGTGCGACACGTGTCCCTCACCAACGGTTCAGATCGCATCGGCTCTTCTATTCCTGACTGTCTAATCCGAAGGGGTAGAAAAATTGCACAATAAGCCTGGTCAAGTTCCAGAAATTCTCAGCCACCCTAGAAATTTCCAGAAATTGCATTTAGGTCCCCGCACAGGGACATAAATGCAATTCTTTTAGTTTTTATTTCATTTCAGTCCCCATAGGGACCTTATTGTAATTAAAACAATAAATTTTCTTTGCATTTATGCGCATGGCTTGTAAGGGTTGTTTGGACCTCGAATTTTCCGTATTTTTCCGCGATTTTTTAGGGTAGCTTTATAACTTGCCGAGATATTTTTCTGTTATTTTTCCAAGATTTTTCGTCACTTCGTTTTTTTTTATTTTGATTTTCGACATCTCGAGTTAGTTTTAAGATGGATTTCTTTCCAATTTCTTTCTTTATAAAGTCAAGAATAAAAGAGGACTTTCTTGGAATTTCTTCCTTTTCTCAAAAACCGTAGTTTTAATAGTCTGCCTCCTTGAGTTCGACCCAGGCACACTCACTTGGTAAAATAATTAGTGAACGATAAAATAGGAGCAAAAAGCCGCATCATTTTCTCTCTCTCCTATTTTATTGTAATTTCTGTTTGATCAACGCGGTTCCCTCTCTACGGTTTTTCTCTCTCTCTACACCGACAATCTCTTAGCTGCAGGTCGAAACCGCATTATCAAAATGGCTTCGTTGCCGAGGAGGCGTTATTTCTACAGCGGTTTTTTAATCGATTTTCTCTCATATTCTTGATTTTACAAATTTTGTTTTCTTTTGGTTTTTTATTTACGATATTTTCTTTGGTTTTTACGATTTTTCGTGTTTCTTTGATATTTTTGTTTAAGGATTTTTGTATATTTTTGTTCTTTTTAACTAATCTTTGCAAGGCCTGCAGGTTCAGTCGACTTCCTTGGAAGTCAAAGCAGTTGAAAGTGGAGCGACCGAGATTTTCAGTTGCTGAGGGCAGGATTAGTTATCGTATGTGTTGTGTTTTCTTCTTTTATTTCTGTAAAAAGGGCACTTGCCCGTGTTTTTATTTTCTTTAGAAAGGGGCCACATAAGGGCATCCCAACTTGTACCTCCCCTCCCTTTTTTTCTCGGGGTCTGATTCATCGAGTGCCGTACATTTGGGGGATCAGGGCACCCACCGCGGTTTTTCTCGCATCGCTGGTTTTCCGTGGCTTTTCACGAGGCTAGGTGCATGCTTAGGAGTTTTCGTTTTTTTCCTATCCGATTGCGCCCTCGTAATTAGTCTTAGGACTCGCAACTTAGGTGTATGATTTTAGGATTTCTAAAAAAATAAAAAAAATATAAAGACATTCATTAGCCGCTTGTCTAAAAAAGCCAAAAAAAATATAAAACCAAAAATAAAATCGGGACTACTTAAATATCTGCTCTAAATTAAAAGTAAGAATCAATTGATTTGGGAGAGTAATCCCCGCATTACAGGTACTTTTTAGAGTTTGTGAGTGAGAGACGACCCTTAGGATAGAGCCAAAGTCCGTGTTTCTCTCAAAATACTACTTGGTCTATACACCTAATCACTGCTTTTCAGTGGGTACGCTCGGGTAGCCGGAAACGGTATGAATTTACTTAACAGAGTGGGGGGTTTAATGGACAATGAGTAAGGCTTCATCCTAAAGTAACACGGGTAGCCGGAAATAGTCCGTACTTACCCCAATACTGGCTAAGAGTAAGTGGTTTTCTGTAAAGAATCGAGACAATATTGCAGGGAAATTTCGGGTACCTATCAGCTCGCGATAATCGGAGAATATATTTGTATGCTAATACAATCCTAAAACTGACAAGATAAATGACCGGACTCTTACGGCCATCATCGGGTTGTGTTGGTGAATACGAGGTTTTGCTTTGTGTTTGCTTGTGGGGCCTGAGTTACCACGGCTTTTACGCATTTCCCACCTCTCTTGAATTGATAACCGTTCTCTCCCGATCACTCTCTTGACATCGAAGATGACAACTCAACGACTATTTTGCTCAGACTCCGTGAGCCCTTGATCTTTCACCGTCCGTCATACATCTTCACAATCTCAGGATGACCCTCTTCCCGAGTTGGTCCCATCTGATCTCGAGGAGAGTCCAACCCAGACCCCCTCGCCTCCCGACCAGTCTTTTGAGGCAGACCCTTGCCTTAATATATCATCAATTTCTCCAGCTGATTTTTCGTTGAGTTCTTACGAGAAATTCTCTTTCACAGAAGATTTGAAGCATATGGCTCATGGAAAAGGACCAATAGAGGAGAGGCCAGCTGAGGATCACCATGCTGATGGAAAGACCGGATCCAGCCGCAGACATCACAACCGGGATTCTCGATACATTACAGTAGATGAATCTCCAGATCCGAGAACATTTCAGAACTCTGAATGAGTTACGAGCTGAGATAGACGTGCTGAGAGCAGAAGCCAGGAACCCTTTACCGCCTGCAGTGGTTCCTGCCACTTTACGAGATGAGTATGATCTGGGAGCTAGAACGCTACACCATTGGATTCGGCTACCACTTAATCAAGGGCCATACGAGCTAAGACCGTCCTTCATCTCATTGCTTCCCAAGTTCTACGGGAACGCTACAGAGGAGTCTTTTACCTTTCTGCAGTAGTTCGAGATGATTTGTTGTACAGCAAGCTATCCAGGAGTTACGCAGGAGGTTGTTCGCCTCAAAGCGTTTCCCTTCACCTTAGCAGATGAGGTGCTTTATTGGTTGAGTCATTTAGGAAGGGAAATTTCTACATGGGACGATTAGAAGTCCACATTCCTGCGTAAGTATTTTCTTCTAGGAAGGACGAATATGATGAAGAGTCAGATCTCCAACTTCAGCAATTATAGAATGAATCTTTCCATGAGGCATGGGATCGATTCAAGGATCTTACGGAGAGATGCCCACATCATGAGATACCAATGAAGGTGCTTGTACAAAATTACTTTGGAGGACTCCAGCCAGACATTCAGGGGCTGGTGAGTGCCGCATGTGGCGGCAGTTATTTGAATAAGGATGCGGAGTCAGTCTGGTCCATCTTCGAAGGGATGGCGGAAAATTCGAGAGTCGTCGACTCTACTCGGGCATTCCAGAAGGCTCCTCAGCCACCACATCACCGTGAGCATCATAAGGTGGCGAATATTTCAGAGTCTGAATCCAATACCAACATGGATTTTATTAGTAAAAGTTAATGTTGGTAGATGTGATTCAGAAGCAAGTTCAGGACTTACAATCGCTGCGAGAGTTGGAGAAACACTCATCTCTACCTCAGCAGCTGAGTGATCTTACGAAGAAGGTAACAGAGCTACAACTTCAGTATCAGCAGGCCCAATCTTCTTTGACTTCACAACCTGCACGGAGGTCTTTACCAGCTTTGCCCACCCGACAGATACATTTCATCCAGAGCGAGCTAGAGACTCCGCAGATTGATTGGCATGAGGACCGATCTCATGCCAATCCCGGTCAGATCACTAGTTCTATGGACATGGATGTTGAGCCTCAAGCCACTCTTGAGATCAACGGAATATGGTATACTCCGATTCAGCAACCGAGTGTACCTCATCATCAACAGTAGCAGTATAGTCATCTGCAGCATGGACGTACACACTTTCAACACCGACAGCATTACACGCAGCAACAATCTCACTAGCACGCATATAAAAGACCACATTCTATGTAGTATCATGCTAATCATTCACAGACACATCATTATCAGCAACATCAACAGTATTCCTATACACCTCAGAGATCTTCTCGGCCTTACAATCCACAGCAACACATGCCAAGGCAAAAGAGACTAGACAGCCAGGGTCACCACACAGAATGTGAGATGTCTTCACAGGCCCTGGCACTGAATCAAATCATGGATATGCTAAGCACGCTCCAGACTGCACACAGGACAGAGATGGAGCAGGTTAACCGTCGTCTGTATGAGTTAACCGCGCCAAAGACCACTCTCCCAGCTCAGCCTCAGATGAATCCGAATAACAAGAGGAGGCATCCAGATCAGGTAGACACAACTACAGGTACGATCTCTTTTCCTGATTTTTTATCTAACTTCATTCGTCTCAGGAGCGGTAGATCACCACGAGCACCTGATAGAGTAGAGGATAGGGCACTTGATGAGGAGTGAGAGCCAATCCATGATCAAAAACATTTTGATGCTGAGGAAGAGAATCGTCACACTGATGAGGACCACCATGATGATCAGAGAGAAGGGAGCGATGCCGAAACAATTGACATGGACACAGGCGCGTCATATGATGATATGATGCTAGACCATGTAGATACTCCCGACAAAATTTTTTCTTCTCCTTCTTTAGAGAGTTTTGTACATAATTCCGAAACTCTCGATGTACAAGCTGATTGTGATTTGAATAAAAAGTTTGATTTTGTCATTCCCGATATTGTTCCTTTTCCCGATGCCTTGTTTAGAAAAGGAAAGAAAAATACCAAAAAGAATGTTGTGACTCCATAGACTGAACGGTTATTAAAAGATCACATCTTTTTCAAGATCCTACTTCACAATGCCTTGGATCATTTTCCTACGCTCAAGAATCAGCTGAAGAGTAGATGTACCACTCGCAGGAAAAAGAGATCACGTACAGAAAAGCATGTTTTGACCAAGGCAACATCCTGTGCTATACATAACAAATAACCTAAGAAGAAGAAGGATTCAGGGGCACATTATGTCAGATGCGAGATTGCCAATACAACATTCGATCACACTCTATTAGATAACGGTTCCTCGATCAATTTAATACCATATTGTTTACTCGACAAGCTCGAGTTAGGTCCTCTTTACAAATCCCGCACGATCCTGCAGTTTGCTGATAGTTCTGTAAAGAGACCTGGGGGCATATTGAGGAATGTTATCGTGACTGTGCAGGGCTTGCAATTTCCAGTGGACTTTACTGTCATGGACATGGAATACCCTACACAGTTGCACCTTCCCCTGATCATTCTTGGGAGGCCTTTCTTAGAGACCGTGAAGGCTCTCTTCGATTATGATACATGGACGATATCTTTTCGCGCCAAGGGCGATAAGGTACATATAAGGATGGCAAGAGAATCACACACATCCAGTGACACATCTACAGCCAGTTCAGACATCTTGAGTTCTTTAGCCACCTGTGATTACATGGATGAGGTTCTTTTTGACGACTTTGAGAGGTATCAAGTAGAGACCCATAATTTCTTAGCGAAAGATGGGTCCGATAATATAGTTGGCAGTTCTTCTAATAGTACTTTATATTTCAGTATGGATGATGAGAAGCAGATGGATCAGATATCCGAGGATTTAATTGCAGATCTTTGAGATTCAGAGTGTTTACACGATTCCTCCACTTCAGATTATCTAGAGAATGAGTTTCATTTAGCTGATTTGTTTCCCTCTAGTCATTCTAAGGATGAGCATAGTAGCGAGTCGGATGATGTTGTAGACATCTTCTGTAGTCTGACTCTAGAGCATATTGAGATGGTGGATAATCATATTGCAGATACATCTACCACCGATCCTGATCCCATTACACATACAAATGAGGTTACAACATATCCAGAGTCTACCATACCCGAGCTAAAGTTATTGCCACCAAACACGAAATATGCTTTCCTTGTGGGTCCACATCGACAATTTCCGGTCATTATCAGCTCATCTTTGACCGAAGAGAAAGAATCTTGTCTTATGGAGATTCTTGAAAGAAACTGCAAGGCTATTGGGTGGACTGTATCCGATCTCCGTGGGATCAATCCTGCTTTGTGTTCTCATCATATATATCTCGATCATGACAGAAAACCTTCCAGAGAATTTCAGCACAGGCTGAATCCGGTTTTACGAGATGTTATCAAGAAAGAGATTACGAAATGGTACGACGCAGGGTTTATCTATCCCATCTCCAACTTTGAATGGGTCATCCTATTACATGTTGTCTCGAAGAAGTCGGGAATTCAAATGATAAAAAATGAGAGCGGAGAGGAGATTCCAAAGAGAGTAACCACGTCGTGGCGGGTGTGCGTTGATTACAGAAAGTTGAACGTCGCGATGAAGAAGGATCACTTCCCTTTGCCTTTTATAGACCAGGTCATAGAGAGGTTGGAAGGGAAGGAATACTTCAGTTTCCTTGACGGTTATTCAGGATACAACCAGGTCACTATTGCTCCTGAAGACCAGGAAAAGACCACCTTCACATGTCCTTTTAGCACGTATGCCTTTAGACGGATGCCCTTTGGATTGTGCAATGCCCCTGCTACTTTCTAGAGGTGTATGCTTGCGATTTTTGCAGACATGGTTGGTGATTTTCTAGAGGTATTTATGGATGATTTTTTAGTCTATGGTGAGTCCTTTGATGATTGTTTAGCGCACCTAGACCAGGTTATTCAGAAATGTTTGAGGTAGATCTCATTCTGAAATGGGAAAAGAGCCATTTTATGGTTACACACGGGATCGTGTTGGGGCATGTCATTTCCCAGCGAGGTATAGAGGTTGACCCTGCCAAGGTAGATGTCATCAAGCATCTCGAACCACCATCCAACATTAAGAAGTTACGGTCTTTTTTGGGGCATGCCGGCTTTTACAGACGATTCATTCAGGATTTTTCCAAAATTGCCCGACCGTTAACTGAATTATTAGGCAAAGACTGAGTTTTTGTTAGATGACAAATGTCTTCATGCCTTCCTCACATTAAAAGAGATGATTATCAGTGCTCATATCCTACAACCACCTGATTGGTCTCTACCCTTTGAGATCCTGACGGATGTTTCAAATTTTGTGGTTGGGGCTGTATTAGGACAGAGGAGGAATGGACTTCATGTTGCTATCCACTATGCCAACCGAACTTTAGATGATGCTCAACTCAATTACACAGTGACAGAAAAGGAGATGTTGGCAGTGGTATTCACATTGGATAAATTCAGATCTTATCTTCTTGGCTCCAAAATCACAGTTTACACAGATCATTCAGCTATCCGGTTTTTGATGGAAAAGAAGGATGCCAAGGCATGCCTTCTTAGATGGATTCTTTTACTTTAGGAATTCGATTTGAATATTAGAGACAAACCTGGGGTAAAGAATGTGGTAGTTGATCACCTCTCTCGATTACAGATAGAGCATCCTTCAGATGAGTACACAACAGAGATTGCAAAGAGATTTCCAGACAAGAGTATCTTTGTAGTTACCGAGCTTCCATGGTATGTAGATATAGTGAACTTTCTAGTTACACAGAAAAGTACACAGGGTTGGCCAAAGGATTGAGTCAATAGACTAGTTTCCAAGGCACGATACTACCATTGGGATGATCCGATTCTTTTTCGCGAGGGACCGGATTGTGTTTACAGGCGATGTATTCTTCAGGAGGAATATAATAGTGTCCTCACTCTGTGCCATTCCTTAGAGGCAGGGGGACATCACCCAGGGAAGAGGACAACGCAGAAGGTACTTCAGAGTGGATTGTGGTGGCCGACTCTTACTAGAGATGCTTGCACATTCATGAAGAGTTTCCCAGATTGTCAGAAAGCAGTAGGGACAGTCAATGCTAGAGATGCAATGCCTATGCGACCTGTTGTTATTTGCGAGATCTTTGACGCTTGGGGCATAGATTTTATGGGACCATTCCCTTCCAGCAGTGGCTTTGAGTACATTCTTCTCGCTGTAGACTATATTAGTATATGGGTGGAGGCTATACCTGCACGAACCACATATAATAAAATAGTGTGCACGTTCTTGAGGGAACATATTATTTCACGGTTCGGTATTCCACGTATTCTTATTTCAGATGGGGGTAGCCATTTGATTAATAAGGAGGTAAAAAAGCTATTGAAGAAATACGACATTGATCACAGAATAGCTTCTCCTTACCACCCACAGACGAACGACATGGCTGAAGTTCTAAATAGGGAGGTGAAATCTATTCTTCAGAAATTAGTACGACCGAATAGGAAGAACTGGTCACAACTTCTAGATCAGGTTCTTTGGGCATATCGTACTGCATATAAGACTCCCTTAGGTACTTTACCCTTCAGACTAGTTTATGGAAAGCCATGCCATTTGCCCGTAGAGATCATGCACAAATCTGAATGGGCTATCTGAGAAATTTCACTTGATATGCAGAAAGCAGGAGCCAAGAGGAAGATGGATCTGAATGAGCTAGTAGAGATTTGAAATCAGGCATACGAGAACACAATCATTTATAAGGACAAAGTTAAGAAATGACACGATAGACATATTCGGCACAAGATCATCGTTCCAGGCAGAAAGTTTGGTTATTCAATGAACGATTGAGAATTTTTCCTGGCAAATTGAAGAGCAAGTGGGAAGGACCTTACATAGTCATCATGCTGCACGCCAATGGAAGAATATCTATATCAAATGTGTTACCTGGTGCAGAGCCATTTGTGGTGAACGAGCAGATGTTGTAGCACTTCGTAGAGACTACTGATCATCTGGCCCGTGTTGAAGTGATCTATTTTGTACAGGAATCATGAATACTCTTTCACTTTATCTCATCATGTGCAAAGAATTTTGAGCCATTCGATTTTGGGAGTTCACAACAGTTGTACATTCTTCGTAGACCACAATCGTCCCTATTTTTGCGCCTTTTATGCTTAGGATACCAGATCCTAAGTATAGGGGGGACTGATTGCCCATTGATTAGCGTTTTCTATTTTGTTCTCTTTTTTTGTATATTCTTTTTTTTCACAAATCAGTGGTCCCTAATTTTTGGCTACACTCTTTTCTATATTTAGGATGCCTTATCCTAAGTATAGGAGGTACCGGGTGATTTCGATGATCTCATTTTCTTAATTTCTCTTGTTCATTCGTTGTATATTCTTTTTCTCAGCCACCCCATTTTTTCTCTTCCATTATACTTACAATGACCAAATCGTAAGTATGGGGGGGGGTCGACTGACTTTTATTCTTTTTCACCCACTTTTACTTAGCATGAGTTATGTCCTCCTTTTTCTCTTTTGACGCTACGAGGACATATCACAAGCTAAGTATAGGGGGTGCGTATATATTGTATATATACTTTTGTCCATAACTCATACTTTTATGTATTTTCAATATCTATAAAATCCATAAAAAGTGGGTGAGGGTTAATTTAAAATCCATTTATTATCTATTACTTCTAAAATCCTTGTAAATAAGTAAAATATGTCTAAAATCTGTATTTAAAAACTTAAATTAAAATATGTATTTAAAATATGTATTCAATATGTATAAAACTTATTTAAAATCCTATCTATTAAAATATGTGTAAAAATCATTTAATCCTTGTAAAATTCTCTATATATAAAAATTTGTAAAATACATTAGATATTTAATTCGAAAAAAATATATCTTGTAAAATTCCTGTACAAATACTTGTTTATAAAAATCAGAAAATCCATAAAAATTACAAAAGCCTTAAAATCCATAAAACAGAATAAAATCCAGAAAATGTACTTCACAAAAACATTGTTGCATTTGCATTTTTCAGAATAAGTTTGATTTCTGGAACTAAGGATTGAGTCTAGTCTAAAGGATGGAGCTTGATTATGACCTTTAACTTTCGTTGTAAGGAGCCTAGTTAGGATCTGGAATTTAGACTCTTCAGGTCTTTGACTTAAATCTTTAGGTTCCATAAGACCATATTTGGGAAATCAACTCATATGTGCTTAAGTAGAACACTTGGTGTCATCCGTACAACTCTGCACCAGTGAACCAATCTTGGACACACACACTTTGCACTTAGCTCAACTTGCATGGAGTTGCAAGGGCAGTACATCTTGGTAGTGTGTCTATCCTTGTCTTTGCAGCATTGACATCTAAAGACGGGAGAGACTGGGGTTGCGATAGTCGCTTCGAATGAGGGAAGGACCGGCTGACACAATTTTTCTAAGACCTCATAAAAGGGACGAAACAAAAGATGTTATATCCGTCGAGGCACAAAAAGATGAATGCAGTGCAAGCAAATAACAAAGCCAAATCAAAGAAGAAGCCACCAAATACAAATACGACCACAATGGTCCAAGCTTCCACCAAAATGCTTGCACATCTTAGTGGAGACTTAGGTGCACCGGTTGAGCTTCACAAGGAGATGCGTCTACATTGGTCGCACTCCAGTTCTTTTCTCATTATTCCACTTTCTCTCCATACTCGATTGTGGACATAGCACGAACTGACCTCAGAAGTGAATACCTCCCTCCCCGAGGAAAGAATAGCTGGGTGAGGAATCAATGGAAGTGTATAGCTGGGATGGACGGTTTCTTCACTTCTTTAAGCAGGAAGAACTAAAACAATTCATATAATGTACAAATTGACTTCAAGGTTGATAGAGTTTGCGATATGAATAAGTGAGTCTGAACTAGCTGATGAGATCAACTTAAATAAGGATTTGTGGAACTTGAGGGCTGTTGAGGATAAAATCCTAATCCTAGTTAAGGCTCCGACAAAATGCTTGTTTCAGGCCTGATCGAGCTCTGTACTTTGTCTGTTCTCATGAATTGATTTAGGAAAACAAATTCATTCTAACTTTCTTTCTTTTTCTCTTACTTTTCAAATAAGTGTTTGCTAAGGGCCTAGCAAAGTTTAAGTATAGGGGGTTGATGAATCCATGATTCATTAACATTTCTGTCGTATTTTGTCTTAAAACCCCTAACAAATACACGTAAATATTCATCTTTTAATAAAATCTCATTCATGAACAAAAAATGCACTTTTATTCATAAAAAAAACATGTATATAAATAAAAGAATAAAAATAAAGAAAAGAAAAGAAGGAAGATTTTAAATATGTATATATGTACAATATGACTCAGAAAATATAAATATAGCTGAAAGATATATTTATATAACCTAACCCCCAAGACCAAGTCAGCATGGATTGGTCGACAAATAATTAGGGGGGAGATAAGGAAAAAACCATAAAAAATAAAAGTACACTCCACACATTATTCACTATTTATTAAAAAATTATCAAATCTTCATTGATTTTTAATTAATTCATATGTACATACTTTTCACCAAATTCTTTTCCTAATTATTTCTAAAAAATGTATATAAAAATATAAAAATAAATTAAAAATATTATCTTGTTTATATGCCGAGAAATCCAGTTGTTAAATTATCAAATTCTCAACTTCCGAACATCATAACTTCCTCATACGAACTCCATTTTCACTCTACTCACCTTTAAAGTTCATAAAATAATATTCTCTAATTAATGGAGGTGGTTTCATTGAAATCAGGGTCCGTTTGCAAAAAGTCAGTTTAGGGAGTTAATGACGACGGGGTTTCTGGGCTATTTATTTTATTTAACACACATTATTTATAGTTTTATTAATTTTACAATTTTTAATTATTTTCATGATCTTGTATTTTCATTATGATTTATTTCAGAATTTTTAGAGCTTATTTATTATTTTAATAAAGTCCGAAACCCTAAATTATAGATGGAATTGAACTATATGAGTTATACGTGTATTTATTAATATATCTAAACTAAATTATTGTAATCCACAAAAATTTCACAAAGGCATTATTTATTATTCTAATAATTAAGAAAATATAAATTTAATATATAATTACTTATTTATAGAATTAAAAATTTAATACCTATTTATTAAGTATTATTTATACCTACTTATTAATATAATATTTATATTTCGAATAATATTTATTATTTAGAAAAATTAATTATACCATAATTTAGGTAATTTAGTTATCTATTTTTTTCATTTTTATACCTATTTAAATAATGTCATTTATTATTTATTACATAATTTATAACTATTTTAAACATCTTGCCAACCAGGTGATGACACGTGTCAGCACTTGGTTCTTCTTCTTCAAGAAATCGGTGCAGAGTCTGTTCCACCGGTCATTCTTTAACAAATTCTCCAGCTTCATTCATAACCGACTCGATCGATCCAAGCCCTCTAACTTCTCCTCCTAACAACTCTAATACACGCCAGCCATTCGATCCACCTAACAAACTCTTCGATTCACCTATAAAAGCTCAGGAGTTTGGCGAATTCAAGCTGACTTTTCCAACTACCAAAACCTCCAGTTCTAGTGCTGATCCTTCTCCTTCCAAGCCTTGTGCCGACCGACCACGGTGGTGACAACGCCCATCAGCTGCCTCACGTGGAAGACGATCGTCGAAGGAGAAGCTCCAAGGTAACTACTTGCCTTGCATCGCCGCCCAGCGCTGCGTCAAGGTCTGGGAAGATCGACCGTCGAGCTGCTATCCGAGGTAAATACACCTCTCTCCCCAGATCTAATCCTCCACCTTCGCTATTTTATTTCTCGAAGATTGTGCCATATTTAACTATGTTAATCACGTAATTAGTTTGGTTGATCATCATAATTAGATGCTATATCTTTTATTTTCTGAAAACCACATCGAATCAAACCAAAAATCATTCTCACATCTCTCCCATTTATATGACTTTCTTTATTCATTCTGGAAACACCATCTTTGATCTTGCAACTCTTATAATTTATGGCC
This sequence comes from Ottelia alismoides, assembly GCA_037367405.1. Lineage (NCBI taxonomy): Eukaryota > Viridiplantae > Streptophyta > Magnoliopsida > Alismatales > Hydrocharitaceae > Ottelia > Ottelia alismoides. The sequence goes on along the minus strand of JAZKJV010003503.1, from coordinate 156,982 downwards.
GATTTCTCCATAAACCGAGCACAAATTCGTTACGTTGCAGGTTCAACTTTCATTGGGCACAACAAACAAGTTTATCTGGAGCAAGAAATCCAATGCTATTTCAAATCAAAGAAGGAGCAAACTCGTCATCATCTTCCACGATCAGTTGAGACGTGAACTTCATTGGCGGATAACCATCGACTTCCATCGCCTACGGAGGAGCACCACCGCGGGCGAGCTCGAGGGGTGAAGGCTTCACCCTTCTGGCCCCGGCGGAGGCCTAGGAGTAGCATCCTTCACCAGGAAGAAATTGGAGAAGACACCCTCGTCGACAGCTGCGCACAAGATCACAAGAACATGAAGAACATCAGGTCACACATGTGTGCGACACGTGTCCCTGACGAAAATTCAGATCGCATTGACTCTTCTAATCCTGACCTTTTAATCCGAAGGGGTAGAAAAATTGCATAATAAGCCCAATCAAGTTCCAGAAATTCTCAGCCGCCCCAGAAGTTTCCAGAAATTACATTTAGGTCCCCACGTAGGGACCTAAATGCAATTGTTTTAGTTTTCTTTTCATTTCTGTCCCCACAGGGACCTTATTGTAATAAAAACAATAGCTTTTCTTTGCAGTTTTGCCCTTGGCTTGTAGGGGTTGTTTGGACCTCGAATTTTACATATTTTTCTACGATTTTTTAAGGTAGCCTGATAACTACCCGAGATAATTTTCTGTGATTTTTCCAAGATTTTTCGTCGCTTCGTTTTGTTGTTTTGATTTTCGTCATCTCGAGTTAGTTTTAAGCCAGATATATTTTCAATTTATTTTTTTTGTAAAATCAAGAATAAAAGAGGACTTTTCGGAATTTCTTCCTTGTCTCAAAAACCTCAGTTTTAGTATTCTGCCTCCTTGAGTTCGACCCAAGCACACTCACATGGTAAAAGAATTAGTGAATGATAAAATAGGAGCAAAAATCTGCTTCATTTTCTCTCTCTATCTCTCTCCTATTTTATCGTAATTTTTGTTTGATCAACGTGGTTCCCTCTCTACGGCTTTTCTCTCTCTACACTAAGAATCTCTTAACCGTAGGTCGGAACTGCATTATCAATAATCCAAACAAATCCAGGATAAATATTGTAATGAACCCAACGACACAAGTTCTATATATGCGCCTAGCAAGGACTTAATTGTAATACATGGAAATATTTTCAACGTTTCAAAATTGGTCCATAAACCACAAGATCATACATGCAATATTTCCACATAAACCCTAACATGGGGAACCACGCGAGGTACTGCAATAAGGAATTAAATGCAAATAGAGGAAAGCTTAGGTCTAGTTATGCAAAATATCAACGGTAAATTATACTAAAGATTATATTTATAGCACTGAGATGCAAGCCAAAAATATAGAGGGGTGTGCATGTAAATTAACCCTTCATGCACGCTAATTAACAACATAGATGGAATCACTTAAGCATAATCGACGGTCGAGGTGCGCCAATGCAGGTTTTTTGTTTGATGGCTATGATTATATCGTACAGAGGATTTGACAGTGTTTGCTAGGCTCGATCCAACAGCTACGAAGAGAACCAGGAGGTGCCCATGATTTGATGGTGAAGAGATGTCCTAGATGAACAGGGAAGAACAACCCTGTGTGACTGCTTTAATCTGAGTTATCTTGTGACTCCGGCCACATTAAGAGCTCGCAATGGTTGCAAAAAGGAGCTAAGGGTTCGCCGCAACTACAGGTACTCTCAAAATTCTCTGGGCCTTATTGGAGGAGGCCTGAGGGGTTGGTGAAGCTCAGACCTGCATGAGCAGCTATCCTTAACTCGATTCTCCTCGAGTGAGGCACTCAGCTCCTAAAACCTACATGGTTTTATTAATATGAGAAGGACGAGGTCCCATGACGTTTATTAGGTGGAATGGCGAAGGATAAGGCGGGATGATGGGTTTCCAGCAAGCGACGGAAGAAGGAGGTCCGATGAAGCTCGATATGTTCAAGATCGAGTTGGGAGGAGGGGATCTAAAAATGGAGAACTCGATGAGGAAGGAGACAAAGGCATTAGGTGGTCGGAACGAGGTTGATTGCACGGTGGACAATGAGATGGAGCCTATTACTTCGATGTGCTTAAAATTTTGGAAATTTTGATAATAAATATGGAATTAAACGAAACTAAGAAAAAGATTACGCTAAGAAATAAAAACTAAACTAAACTCCTAAGATACGAGCTGCTCACCAGCATGTAGTGGCTATGAGCAGAGGTTCGTCGAAGTGTCTCTGATGAGGGGTTGCATCGCCTCTACCTTCCTTTATCCTCATCTCAGATTGTTGAAGCTCACCTCCTGTCACAAGGGAGAAACTCTAGCTTCGATCCTAAGGGGTTACGGGTGGATGAAGATCAATTAAGGATGGATTGAAGGTGGTGGTCCAATTTTATAGCAGTGGAAGGTGGCGAACATGTGACGACAATGTCATGGGATCGATTGGGAGTTTGTGGAAGCTATATGCGTGGCGTGGAAGAGGGTAGTGGGATGATCAAAAGGTGAGGAGCTCGAGAGAGCTGGAGTTGAGGGAGATACGTGAGAAAATGGAGAAGAACAGGAGTTGTCATTCTTTTGACAAAGTCAAAGAGGAGGAAGGACAATTGACCCCGTGAGTCAACTTTTGTTGAGTTATCATTGGTCCACATAGGAATAGATGAGACAAAATAGAAAAGAAAAACCTTTTTAATTCAATAAAAAATGGTTAATGAATTTATTAATTAAAACTTTAAATAAGAAAAATGTTTATTATTTTTCAAGCTATTTTACCGTGATTTTTAAGTATTTTAAACATTATTTGTAGCATGTTAATATTTACATGTATGTATAGGTATATATACTTGCATTTAATGTATTTAATTTTTATTTTGTATTTTTAATACTTATCGTCATATTTTCATATTTTATATATTTCTAACATTAGTAAATACATATTTACATATTTTTATTTTTATGATTTTATTTACATGTATAAATAGTTATATGTTTGTGCCTTATAGGTATAATGTACCTATATATTATAATGCATTATTTATTTTAATATCTTTTCCATGTTTATATTTGCATTTATATTGTTAATATGTTTTATATGCTATATATAACTATTAGAAAATACCAGAAGAGTAAAAATATATAGAATAAAATATATTAATATTATATATAGATACACATTACAATAATATCTCAGAAAACCTTCTTTTGTATCTTAGCTCCATGTTTAATGATACCATCTTTATTAGATAGATAATTTAATTTAGAATACAGTGGATGTGATTTTGATTTAATTTTAGTTTATATGGAGAAGATATTGATATGTAAAGTTTGGTTTACAGCTTTTCATCTGGGTGTGCCCAGTTACACTATGCATTATTTTTATTGGTTATTGTTTTTATAATTTTCTATACATTTTATGTAAATGTTTCATGTTGATCACTTTATTATTTGAGATGTATCATGTGAAGAATAAAATAGAGCAAAATTTGTTATTTATAGAGTATAGAATTAGGTTTTTGAACTGTGTATTGGCCCTTACATACTCTTACTTTATTCTTAGTCGACCAAGTTAATATTGACTTGGTGTCGGGGTTTAGCATCATTCAATAACTTCAATATTTCGTTTATTTTCTTTATTCCTTTATTTTTAGTTTAAATATATATAATTATGTATTATTTATATATAAATAATAAATGTTAATTTGTAGAAGTTAACATTATTTACATGTATTTTGACAGGGATTTAAAGATAAATTGGAACAATAAATGTAGATGAATGGCTATTCATCATTGCCACGTGCCTATCCCAATTAATTTGGAATACAATGGAGGTGATTTTATTTTTAAGATCTAGATTACATATGATAATAATATAAAGGTTAACATATATAAGTTATTTATTGATTGATTATGGATATTGTAAAATCCATCCCACATATATTTAGGGGTATATAATGAAAGGAAAATGGAGCTGCTAAAGGATATGGAAGAATCCTTAAGCGCATGACGGAAACATGAGGATCTCATCATATACGATCGAGAGCGACTACTCGCAATAGTTGCTCGGTGTGACTGAATTTAAATTTTTAATCTATGAAACCACATGATCCAAGAACACTTATTGGATTGTTTCATCTAGCCACATAGTATATAAAGGAATAGCTCTTCTAGCGTGGTTATAATTGAGCCTCTAAGAGAAAAGACCTCTTGTATCAAGTCCAATCCGTCGAAGGAGACACTTGTGAGAACGAAGATGAGTCATGTGCTTATCACAATCCAAGTCATTGATCCATGTAGTGGATCTCTTGATCTTGACTCATGAGATTGAACATCTTCTTCACGAGCAAGACACACCAAAGAGGACTGAGATCCAAGAGTTGTCAAAGGGGCAGCACAATGGCGATGCAACGACGTCAGCGACCTTCTCTCTTGGGATGGAGTGGACAACCACTCAAGGAGAGAGATAGAGAGGGTTTGGTGTTAGAATGAAAGAGAGAGAGATAGAGAGGATTTGTGTTGTAACTTTTAAGAGCAAGGTGTGCCTCTTCTTATATAGGGTTTTGGGAGTCCATGAATCTTAATCCATGGACAACACAAACTAAATGGATGAGATTGATTTGTGTTTCTTTCAATGGCCATGATCTTGTTATAAAAACACAACAATAATTAATTTAATTTAAATTAATATATATCGATAAATCAATACAAATTGATTCCAAATTAAATCAATTAATCTTGGAGATAAAGGGGGAGAAGATCGCCCTCAGGGGGGGAGGGGGGCACCCACTCCTAATGGAAGTTGGTGGCCATCCACCCTCTTAGGATGTAATGAGTCAATCTTCTCATTATCTCATGAGATCTCAGTATCTCATGGTATCTCCAAGATTTACAACAACACTTGTTGTAAATTATTTCACAAAAAATAATTCATAGATATCTTGTAAATATTGCAATCATGTCATTGGAAAAAAGTGGATCGCATTCACACGCCTAAAACAAAAATATAAATTATATTTTCAATTAATCATCCAATGTGAATCCAATTCACATCAGTAATTAATCAACAAATATAAATCACAATTGTCTCTCTTTAACACATTATAAATCACACACACACAAATATATATATATATATATATATATATATAGAATAATTGGATAGTGGTATCCACATTATTCAAATCCATAATAATTAAATCACATTTAATTATATTGGAGTATCATTCTAATGCATTCAAATAATGTGAATCAAATTCACATTATTCATGATAATCAAATCACATTTAATTATCTATTTCTCAATGCTTAGATATGATTCAACAATGGAATTATTCTTGAACTCTTTAAAGAATAATGCACTTTCTCCGCAGATACTCAGAGATAAGGATAGGGAAATTGTACGCTCGACGTATAGCGACTTGGATATTGCGATTACATCTCATATCCAGATCCCATGGACCTCTCATAGATGCTTGATTTAAATCAAGGCCGAAAATCTAATATTCTCATTGCATCTGAATCTGATTCAAATCAGAGTCCAACACTTGGACCGAGATCAGGGTACTTCTCTACTGAGTGGAGTCCCTAAAATCCAGACCTGTTTCATCACTCCCTCGGAATGGAAGCGTCATGGATATACAATTATTTATGGTCACATCACCCTCAGGTATTCCTAATACCTGTACATACTGCATACTGGAAGACCAATGATAATCCCAAAGATATAGATCAAATTTACACTGTCATCTTTAGGGTTTCATCATGAAGTTTCTCATTCTTAGTTATTGGGAGTTGGTATCGATCATATGCTTTCCAAAAGCATATATCATACTTACAAATTCGTATCATGCTTCCAAAGTACGATGAACATGCATAGAATTTGATCGGTCCCAATACCTCATGAGTGAGCTCATGTGTTCCAGTTCACAAGTGAACTGTATGATCCCTTTGAGAGATTATATTACCAATATGCCCTCATATGCACACCAGCTCGCATGTATATAGACCTTGGTTAGGTCATCAACCTATTGGTCTGCCAAATGTACATACATAGACATATAGTAACACATATGTCTCCGGTTAGAGGATGTATGCCTGCATCATGACAATATAGAGCATAGGACTTTGGTTATCTTGATCTCGTTAAGTCAGCTCTTTGACCTAACTATTCTGACACCTCTGAATCTCTATTCCCATGCAGAGGACATGCATCAAGAGGTCAGTCAGATATCATCCTAAAGAGAAAGTACTACCATCTCCTACCCAGGTTGGAGATCCTCTCTTAATAATCATTTGACGATGCTTGATGAGTCCTCAATGTAACTCTTTGGATATTCGTCCAAGAACCAGCCTCTATGATTCAACAATTGAATCAACAGTTATATGATCATTAAGATGGCCATGGTACATAACCCTAATTGTACTAAAGGACCTATTATGCAAATTAATTATTATTCATTTCAGATCACGGAATGATGTTCACAATAACATTTATTGCATAATGGCTCGTCGTGGGCTCCCATGTCCAACAGCTGTTCCACCCCATTTTCCAATGTTTTTTTTTGTTTTTTTAAAAAAACACTGTAATGTATTTTCATCACAATATCCCTCCAATATGCCATTCCAATTTCGTCAAAAATAGAGACTCCAATGCCTTCCATCCAGAATAAATAATTTTAACGATCTTTAAATTGGTGTAATCAACCTGTTCTACATGGAGGGCATAAGAGTTACTGCTTCTGACAAAATTGGGATGTCATGTTAGAGGGATATAACAATGAAACTACATATTGGTATTTTCCAAAAAAATATAAAAAATCACCGAAATATAATGCGAGACAACCCAAGGTCTGCCCCAGTGTGCAACCACATTAAACCCTATATTGAACCTTTGAATTATATCATATTTTTTAATGCATGTATATGTTTGTGTATGTAAATAGGTATATATATATCTCTGTGTGTGTGTATGTGTATATACATCGATTCAAGCTTATGTCAAATGAATTCCAGTAAATTCATATTAAAATTCATTTGAAAATCGAATCAAAAATAAAATTCATTGATTCATTTTACTTTAAATTGAATTACAATCAAATTATTTTCAAACTAATTCCAATCCAATACGAAATCTAGTAGCTTTCTGGATTTAATTAGCATATTTCTAAGGACATGAGAGAAATCCTTAACATAGGTCTATGCAATAAATTTTCCTCTTTTTGATACCCACAGGTAAGGTGGACCAAATCTCTGAGATGCAGACATTCTGCTTACTGCCACTGATACCGATTTAGGTGGTGAAGCCTAACCATTGTTCTTACCTACCCCCACATAGATGACTCCGGGAATTTGAAACACATAAGTCCAAACAATTAGATATGGTACTAACTCTCAAGAAAAAAACAAGACTGTACCAAACTCACACACCCACTCTCCTAATTTAAAAAGACCTTATTCTTATCTCAGTTTCGGGAGAGGCAGAGTGAGAGGGGGAGAGAGATGAGCACAAGGGAGTTGTCTGTCACTGACTTCGAGGCCGTAGGTCTCCATGGTGACGCTGCATGTGCATTCGCTGATGCCCTCGCCAAGGTGGTGTCGACATACCCGCCGGAAGTCTCCTAGTCGGAGACATGGCATGTAGTGGCATCACACGTTTATAAGCCAGAGCACCTATAAGCTCTCTGATAAGGCTCTAAAAATCGGTTTCGCGGCTTTCACTTTTTATTTAAAGAAGGTTGTCGGTTGTAGCAAAAAGCCGCGAAACAAATTCGGTTCTTAAACCTATCAAACAAATTTACGGTTTCCTGTCGGAAAACCGTTTCACTAATATTTAACCAGGCAAGTGTTCCTGGGTCGAACTCAAGGAGGCAGAATATATTCCCTAATTTTTCTTCTTCGTAATCTTATTTTAATTCTTCTCTAAGTCAGAGTGCTTTTTTAGTGGTTTTTATTTTTGTAATTTTTATTTGATTTTATTCTTTTCAAATTTTTATTTAATTTTCAAAAAGGGATATTTTGCAAAAGATTTATTTATTATATAGTAGGCGGATAGAATATAAGTGATACTATATAGTAGAGGTGAACGAGGTTCGAGCCGCGTACTCGAACTACACAAGAAAACGAAACAAAACGATGCGGTTTTCGAGAAAATCAAAACACGTTGAAAACTTGTCGAAAAGCCGCGAAAACTTTATACTATATAGCTAGGGTAGTTGTGTAACTACCCTCCAAGAATCGTCGAAATCCGAGGTCAAATGGACAAGATATGGCCCCTACAGCCCAGGGGCATAAGCGTAATAAAACTCTAATTAAAATGTCTTCAAAAAGGTCCAAAATGGACTGTTCTGCAAGAAAAACTAACAATTCTTACACTTAGGTCCCTGCGGAGGGACCTAATTGTAATTTTACAAAACTTGAGCGGCGGGAATGAAGTTCTGGAAATCAGCTGGGTTTAGTGTGAAATTTTTCCACCGGTTCAGATTGAACGGCCGAGATTAGAATATCCCAGGCGCGATCGGACGCACCGCGTTGTGCCACGTGGCGCGAGCCTGTAGCCCGAGTGTTCTTGAGGTTTGTTGGAGCTCTGACTGACAGGCCTCCTTCTCCGACTTTTCACGGCCAACCTTCGGCGTCTTGGGCTCGCCTGCGGGGCCAGAGGGGTGGCTCCTCCAACCCTCGAGCTCGCCCGCGGTGGAGTTGGTGGTGGCGCCGCTCCGAGCGACGGTGATGGCTCAAGAAAGATGACGGATCTGCAATGGTGTCTGGGAGACTGATCTGGAGTCCGATCTTCAAGGATGAAGAACTACTATGTTGTAAGCCCAATCATCGATGCAATTGTCTTGTGAGCTTCCTGGATCTGCAGTAAACATAGGACTATGCTCGATTCTTTATAAATCGGCCGAAATGTGAAGAAATCGAAATCCAAAGTTGAAGAAAAATCACATAAACCTCAGCCAACAACCAGAACGTATGAAGATGGCGATTTTGTGAATCGAATTGAATCGAATAGATGCGAATCGAAGGGAGGTTTTGATATGGCGTTAAAGCTTGATCATTAGTCTACTTAAAAACGTAATTAGACACGCTAATCGTGGCACATCTACCGAGAAAGAAATATGCAAAATGAAGGAAGTGGTCTGGGGTAATTCCAAGTATATGACCTGGAGATGTCTGCTCGACGGGCGACCTCGCCGGAGCTGTACGCGGCGCGTGGCTGCGATGCAAGGCGAAGCGACGCCTTGGATCCCTTCTCCTTCGACTCCTCTTCCTCGCGAGCTCCTCCTCCGGCGCTGTCACCGCTCAAGTGGTTGGGAACAAGGCTAGGAAGTTGGTTAGTCGAACAACCTGGAGCTGAATAGCTGGAGGTGGAAGATGATATGATTAATGGCGGGTCTTGGGGAGCTTATATAGGTGAATTTCGTGGGCTCCAAGCCAAGATCAATGGCTGGCGGGCTTGGGGGTTGTTAGGAGGAAGAGATGGAGGGTCGGGATGGGTTGGAAGCTTCGAGAGGTGAGCGGGAAAAATATGGGAAGGTGGTCAGTTGGAACAGAACTCGGGCTGAGCTTCTTGAGGAAGAAGGCTCCAGGTGCTGACACGTGTCAGCACCTGGTTGGCCCAGACGCTTTAAATACATATAAATTAAATATAAAATAGAAGATGGCGTTATTTTAAATAGGTATAAATACAAGAAAGTTAGATAATTTTATTTTCTAAATTATAGTATAATTACTTTTAATAAATAATAAATATTTTTTCAAATATAAATATTTTATTAATAAATATGTATTAATAAATAGGTTTTGAATTTTTAACTTAATAAATAATTAAATAAAAATTAATTTTATATTTTCTTAATTATTAGGACATTAAATAAGGCTTATACAAATTTTTATAGATTTTTATGAATTAATTTATATATTTTAATAAATAGAGGAAGTTTCTTTATAGGTCAAATATACCTATATTTTAGGGTATTTGATTTTATAAAAATAATAAATAGTCTCCAAAAATTATGAAATAATTTATGGTGAAACTAGAGGATCATGAAATAATTTAAAAATTATAAAATTAAGAAAATAATAACTAAGGTGTGTTACATAAAATAAATAGCCCAGAAACCCCTTTGTCTTTTGGTCCCAAAACCGACTTTTTGCAAACGGACTCCGAATTCAGTGAAACCACCTTTATTAGTTAGATAATATTATTTTATGAACTTTAAAGGTGAGTAGAGTGAAATTGGAGTTCGTATGAGGAAGTTATGATGTTCGGAAGTTGAGATTTTGACAATTTGTAATCGGGTTTTCTTGGCATATTTACAGGGTAATATTTTTAACTTATTTTTATATTTTTATTTACATTTTTATGAATAATTAGGAAAACGATTTGGTGAAGAATAAGTTAAGATGAAATAGTAAAAATTCCTTGAAGTTTTGTATTTATTTATAAATAGTGAAGAATGTATATTTATGAGATAGATTATTTTTATTGGTTTTCTTTCCTTATCTCCCCCTACTTTTTGGTTTGTCGACCAATCCATGCTGACTTGGTCTCGGGGGTTAGGCTATAAATATATCTTTCAGTTATATTTATAGTTTAAGTAATATTACATATATATACATATATTCCATATTCCTTTTTTCTTTCTTTTTCTGGTTCTTTATTTATTTACATGAATTTAGTGGTTAAAAGTGAATATTTACAAATGAATGGGTTTTTGTTAAAATATGAGAATTAGTGAGTATTTACATGTATTTGTTAAGGGTTTTAAGACAAAATGCGACAGAAAAGTTAATGAATCATGGATTCATCAACCCCCTATAGTTAAACTTTGCTAGTCCCTTAGCAAACACTTATTTTGAAAAAGTAAGTGAAAAAGAAAGAAAGTTAGAATGAATTTGTTTTCCTAAACCAATTCATGAGAACAGACAAAGGACAGAGCTCGATCGGGCCTGAAACAAGCATTTTGTCGGAACCTTAACTAGGATTAGGATTTCATCCTCAACAGTCTTCAAGTTCCATAATCCTTACTCAAGATCACTTCATCGGCTAGTTCAGACTCACTTATTCATATCGCAAACTCTATCATCCTTGAAGTCAACTTGTACAGTGTGTGAATTGATTTAGCTCTTCCTGCTTAGAGAACCGAAGAAACCGTCAATCCCGGCCATACACTCCTATGGCTTCCTCATCCCGCTACTCTTTCCTCGGGGAGGGAGGTATTCCCTTCTGAGTTCAGTTCTGCTATGTCCACAATCGAATATAGGGAGAAGTTAGAAGAATGAGAAAAGAAGTGGAGTGCGACCAGTGTAGACGCATCTCCTTGTGAAGCCCAACCGGTGTAGCTGAGTCTCCACTAAGATGTGCAGGCATATTTGGTGGAAGCTTTGACCAGTTTGGTCTATTTGGTGGCTTCTGCTTTGACTTGTCTTTGTAATTTGCTTGCACTGCATTCATCTTTTTGTGCCTCGACGGTTATAGAATCTTTTTAATCCGTCCATTTTTTGAGGTCTTAGAAAAATTGTGTCAGCAGATCCTTTCCTCATCCGAAGCAACTATCGCAACCCCAATCTCTCCCGTCTTTAGACGTCAATGCCGCAGAGATAAGGATAGAAATGCACTACCAAGATGTACTGTCCTTCGGAACTCCATGCGAGTTGAGCTAAGTGCAGAGTGCATGTGTTCAAAGTTGGTTCACTGGTGAAGAGTTGTACGGATGACTCCAAGTGGTCTACTTAAGCTCAGATGACTTGATTTCCCGAATATAGTCTTACGGAACCCAAAGATTTAAGTCACCAGACCTGAAGAGTCTAAATTCCAGTTCCTAATCAGGCTCCTTACAATGAGAGTTAAAGGCCGTAATCAAGCTCCATCCTTTAGACTAGACTCAGTCCTTAGTTCCGGAAATCAAACTTATTCTGAAAAATGCGAATGCAAATGCAATCATGTTTTTGTGAAGTAAATTTTCTGGATTTTACTCATTTTTATGGATTTTAAGGATTTTGTAATTTTTACAAATTTTAGAACTTTGTAATTTTTATGGGTTTTATGATTTTTATAAACAAGGTTTTATTTACAAATTTTATAAGATAAATTTTATTTAAGTTAAATGTCTAATGTATTTTACAAATTTTATCTACAAAGTATTTTACAAGGGTTGAATGATTTTTATACAAATTTTAATAAATAGGGTTTTAAATAAGTATTATACATATTTTAAGTACAAATTTTAATTACAAATTTTTAATTACAAGTTTTAAGCATATTTTACTTATTTACCAGGATTTTATAAATAAGAGAGTGGATTTTAAATTAACCCGTACCCACTTTTTATGGATTTTATAGATATAGAAAATACAGAAAGTACGAGTTATGACCGAAAGTATATATACAATATATACGCACCCCCCTATACTTAGATTGAGCTATGTCCTCATAGCGTCAAAAGAGAAAAAGGAGGGCATAACTCGTGCTAAGTAAAAGTGGGTGAAAAAGGGATATCGGTGTCAAGTCAGTCAAACCCCCCTATACTTACGATTTGGTCATCGTAAGTATTATGAGAGAGCAAAAACGGGATGACTGAATGAAAAGGATAAATAATGAAGAAATCAAAAGGAAGGAATACGAAATCATCGAAATCACTCGGTCCCCCCTATACTTAGGATAAGGTATCCTAAGTATAGAAAAGAATGTAGCCAAAAATTGGGGATCAGTGATTCTTGAAAAAGAATGGCTATACAAAAGAATTAGTACAAAAATAAAACGTGAATCAGCGGGCAATCAGTCCCCCTATACTTAGGATCTGGTATCCTAAGCATAGAAGACGAACAAAAAATGGGGACGATTGTGGTCTATGAAGAATATACAAGTGTGGTGAATCTCCCGAATGGCTCAAAAGGATTTGTACAGGAAGAAGTAAAAGAATGATCATGATCCCTGTACAAAATAGATCACTTCAGTACGGGCCAGATGATCAGTGGTTTCTACGAAGTGCTTCAGCATCTGCCCGTTAACCACGAACGGTTATCTGATTGCTCAACCAGGATCATACTGAATTGTCTGCTTCTTGTGTGCGTATTGATCTTTGTTTGCAAAAGTAGAGCCTTCTCTGTAAGTGAACTCTGTACATGGCATAGCTCTCTTTTCTGAAATATGCGTCGCTGGAGTCGGACTACAGAAGGTGTCTATATGTGTCAGCATTACACCGTCCGACTCTTTACGCTGAATGGACTGTATGATCTGTGCAATGTATTCGATGGAATCTTGTGCTGTAATCTGTGTTCTTTCAATCTGCGGCACAGAGATATCTTCTGCAGGTGACTGCTCATCTGAATCTGATATGAAATCTGTCTCTGTATATGAACAATTATCTGAAAAACTAGGTACCAAGTGATCTACCCTATCCTCGTATAGGATATCGTGGGTATCAAAATAAACACTCTCAAGATCAGGAGACTGTGTCTCATCTATGTTCTGACAATCTTCCGCAAGACTAGTGTCCTCTGAAGTGAATGACAATACTGATTTAGGACTGCTACATTCTCTCTCCATCTCAATGTGTATCTCTCCGTTGTCTGTGCGGAATGATACTCTCCCAGCATCATAGTCAAAGAGTGCTCTTGCTGTCTGCAAAAAGGGTCTCCCGAGAATGATTGGAGCAAGGTGTAACTGAGTAGGGCATGTCATGTCTAGGACTGTAAAGTCCACGGGAAACTGTGAGCCCTGAATATTCATGATAATGTTCCTTAACACACCTCTAGGTCTCTTTATAGATCGATCTGCAAACTGAAGTATCGCTCGTGATTTATAGAGAGGACCTAACTTGAGCTTATCAAGCAAAGAGGAAGGAAGTAAATTGATCGAAGAACCATTATCTAGGAGAGTTCGATGGAATGTAGTGTCTTCAATCTGACAGTTGACATAGTGAGCTCCCAAATCTTTCTTCTTCTTGGGTACCTTGTTCCGAATTGCACACGAAGTTGCCTTGGTCAAAATATGCTTCTCAACTCTTGATCTCTTTTTCCTACGAGTAATACATCTGTTCCTCAACTGATTCTTGAGTGTAGGAAAACGATCCAAGGCATCGTGCAGTGTAATCTTCAGAAAAATGTGATCTTTGAGCAACTTTTCAACTTGTGGAGTTTCGGGATTATTTTTGGTCTTTTTCTTTCCTTTTCCAAACAAAGCATCGGGAAAAGGGGTAAAGTCAGGAGTCAGAAAATCAGAACTTTTATTGAAATCATTGGAATCAGCTTGTACATCGAGAGTCTCAGAATTATTTACAAAACTCTCTAAGACAAGGGAAGAAATGTTTTTCTCTGGGAATTCTGCCTGATCTGGCGTGATATCATCATCGGAGTCGCCAGTATCCATATCTGAGCTGTTGGCATTGCTCCCATCTCTTGATTCTACGTCCTCATCCTCTTGCGGTTTCTCCTCCTCGGCATTCGGATCATGCTCGTGCTCCTCTGGTTCCCTCTCCTCTCCAGTAGGTGTTTGCGGTGATCTACCGCTCCTGAGACGAATGAAGTTAGACAAAAATTCAGGAAACGAGATCTTACCTGTAGTATCTACCTGATCTGGATGCCTCCTCTTGTTGTTCGGATTCATCTGAGGCTGGGCTGGGAGAGTGGTCTTCGGCACGGTTAACTCGTCCAGACGACGGTTAACCTGCTCCATCTCTGTCTTATGTGCAATCTGGAGCGTGCTGAGCATGTCCATGATCTGGTTGAGCGCCTGGGCCTGTGAAGACATCTCTGGTTCGGTATGGGGGCCCTGGCTTGCTCCTCTCTCCTGCTTTGGCGTGAAATGCTGAGAGGTGGATGGCTGGGAGTAGCGATGTGGTGTAGAGGAAGATTGCTGTGGCTGCTGAAAAGAATAGTTCGGTGAAAACTGAGCAGGGTGCTGATAAGTAGGTTGCGGTCTCTGATGGTAGACGTTCGGATGAGACTGCGGCGGCGTGAAATGCTGGCGGTGCTGAAATTGCGGACGTCCATGCTGCGGATGACCGTACGGCTCCTGCTGCTGATGATTTGGTATACTCGGTTGCTGATGGTAGACGTTTGGAGTATACCAAATCCCATTGATCTCGAAAGTGGCTTGCGGCTCCACCTCCATCTCTGCAGTGCTGATGACCTGGCCGGCATTGGCATGAGACTGATCCTCATGCCAATCAATCTGCGGAATCTCGGGCTCGCTCTGAACATATTGTATCTGACGGGTGGGTGGAGCGGGTGCGATCCTCCGTGCTGGCTGTGAAGAAGTCTGACTTTGCTGGTACTGAAGCTGGAGATCAGAGACCTTCTTCGAAAGATCACTCAGCTGCTGAGGTAGAGATGAGAGTTTCTCCAACTCTCGCAGCGGCTGCAGGTCCTGTACTTGCTTATGAATCACATCCACCAATGTTAATTTCTCACCAATGAAACTCATGTTGGTGTTGGATTCAGAGTCTGCTATAATCGCCACCTTGTGATGCTCTCGGTGATGTGGTGGCTGCGGGGCTTTCTGATATGCCCGAGTAGAGTCTACAACTCTCGAGTTCTCGGCCATTCCTTCGAAGATGGCCCAGACTGACTCGGCATCTTTGTTCAAGTAACTGCCGCCACATGCGGCACTAACTAGCCCCTGAATTTCCGGCTGGAGTCCTCCGAAAAAATTCTGTACTAGCACCTTCATTGGTATCTCATGATGAGGACATCTCTCTGTCAGGTCCTTGAATCGATCCCATGCCTCATGGAATGATTCGTTCGATAATTGCGTGAAGTTGGAGATCTGACTCCTCATCATGTTCGTCCTTCCTAGAGGGAAATACTTGCGCAGGAAGGTGGACTTCAGGTCGTCCCAAGTGGAGATTTCTCTCCCTAGATGACTTAGCCAATAAAGGGCTTTATCGGCTAAGGCAAAAGGAAAAGCCTTTAAGCGCACGGCTTCCTGTGTCACTCCTGGATAGCAGGCCGTTCCGCAGATCATCTCAAATTGCTGTAAAAACGTGAACGGCTCCTCTGCGGCATTCCCATAGTACCTGGGAAGCAAAGAGATGAAGGACGGTCGGAGTTCGTATGGCCCTTGATTCGGCGGTAGCCGAATCCAGTGATGTAGCGTTCGAGCGCCCGGGTCATACTCGTCCCGTAAAGTAGCGGGAACCACAGGCGGTAATTGGTTCCCGGCCCCTGCTCTGAGTGCGGCTAACTCAGCCTGCAGCTCTGTCTGAACTCTAAACTGTTCTCGAATCTGTAGATTCATCTGCTGAAGTGTATCGAGAATACCTGTCGTAACATCTCCGTTCTGATCTGCTCTTCCCTCAAGATGGTTCTCAGCCGCTAGCCTCTCATCGGCTGCCGATGCTTTCCCACGGGCCATCTGATTGTCTGTAAAATGGAAACTCTCGTAAGAACTCATCGAGAAATACTCAGGAGATTTGGATTCTGTATTGAGGCGAAGGTCTGCCTCAATGATCTGGCCTAGAGGCGAGGGAGTCTGGGTCTGACTTTCCTCGAGATCGGATGGGACCAGCTCGGGAAGAGGGTCATCCCGAGCCTGTGAAGACATACGCTCGACGGTGGACGGTTGAATGCTCACAGAGTCTGAGCCGAAAAGCCGTCGAGACGTCATCTTCGATGTCAATAGAAGATTGGGAGAGCACGTGTACGATTCAAGAGAAGAAGGAATGCGAAAGCCGCGGAAAACTCACGCCCCACAAACAAACACAAAGCAAACCCCGTTTTCACCAACTCAACCCTGATGAAGACCGTAAGAGTTCGGTCTTTTTTATCTTTTCGGTTTTAGGGTTGTTTTAGCAATCGTTGCGGTTACGCGGGCTGAACAAGCCAATAGGAGCCCGATAGTTTCTCCAAGACAACTGGCCCGAATCCTTACGCGAGACCACTCGCACTCAGCCAGTATGGGAGTAAGTACGGACCGTTTCCGGCTACCCGTGTTACTTGAGGACGGAGCCTTGCGCAGTGTCCTCTAAACCTCCCACTCTGCTAAGTAAACCCGGACCGTTTCCGGCTACCCGAGCTTACCCACTGAGGAACAGTGATCAGGTGTATGGACCCAGTAGTATCCCGCAAGAAATACGGGGTTTTGTCTCTATCCTTAAGTGTCGGCTCTCAACTCGCGCACTCTGAGGAATGTGCGGGGGTTACTCTCCCCAAATCAATTGAATCGATTTTACGGTTGTTGGTCAGATATTTTTAGCAGTCCCAATTTTAAATTTTGGAATTTTTATGGGTTTTCAAATAACGTCTATTTTTTTCTTTTTGTTAAAACCCTAGAGCAAGGCACCTAGATTGCAAGTCCTAAAACTAGCTACGAGGCACAAGCAGATAGAGCGAAAAATCCTAAGCAAGCATCTAGAAAACCGCGGAAAACCGATAAGCAAAGAAAAAGCCGCGGTGGGTGCCCTGATTCACCAGATACACGGTATCCGATGAATCAAGCCCCTAAAAAAAATGAAAATTTTATTAAGCTAATACAACTCTCTCCCCTTTCCTCTCTCAAATAAAAGGATACTAAATCTCTGCTCTTCTGTAGTCGACTCGTGAAGAAGGAGCCGACCTCTGCCCTTTCAACTGACTCGGCTTCCGAGGAAACCGGTTGATCCTGCAGGCCCTGCAAAGATTATTAGCACAAAAGATCTGATCGAGAAAGCCGAGAAAGCCGTAAAAAAAATCAAAGAAAGAAAACTCAGAAAACAAAGCTCGAAAAAGCCGTACGAAAAACCGTACGAAAAACAAAGAGAAGAAAAATAATAAAATCGCGAAAAATGAAAAATCAAGGGAATCTAACGCCTCCCCGGCAACGGCGCCATTTTGATAAGGGTCTAAAAAGCGGTTTCGCGGCCTTCAGCTTTTTATTTATTTAAAGAAGTGTCGGTTGTAGCAGAAAGCCGCGAAACAAATTCGGTTCTTAAACCTATCAAACAAATTTACGGTTTTCTGTCGGAAAACCGTTTCACTAATATTTAACCAGGCAAGTGTTCCTGGGTCGAACTCAAGGAGGCAGAATATATTCCTTAATTTTTCTTCTTCGTAATCTTATTTTAATTCTTCTCTAAGTCAGAATGCTTCTTTTAGTGGTTTTTATTTTTGTAATTTTTATTTGATTTTATTCTTTCAAATTTTTATTTAATTTTCAAAAAGGGATATTTTGCAAAAGATTTATTTATTATATAGTAGGCGGATAGAATATAAGTGATACTATATAGTAGAGGTGAACGAGGTTCGAGCCGCGTACTCGAACTACACAAGAAAACGAAACAAAACGATGCGGTTTTCGAGAAAATCAAAACACGTTGAAAACTTGTCGAAAAGCCGCGAAAACTTTATACTATATAGCTAGGGTAGTTGTGTAACTACCCTCCAAGAATCGTCGAAATCGAGGGTCAAATGGACAAGATATGGCCCCTACAGCCCAGGGGCATAAGCGTAATAAAACTCTAATTAAAATGTCTTCAAAAAGGTCCAAAATGGACTGTTCTGCAAGAAAAACTAACAATTCTTACACTTAGGTCCCTGCGGAGGGACCTAATTGTAATTTTACAAAAACTTGAGCGGCGGGAATGAAGTTCTGGAAATCAGCTGGGTTTAGTGTGAAATTTTTCCACCGGTTCAGATTGAACGGCCGAGATTAGAATATCCCAGGCGCGATCGGACGCACCGCGTTGTGCCACGTGGCGCGAGCCTGTAGCCCGAGTGTTCTTGAGGTTTGTTGGAGCTCTGACTGACAGGCCTCCTTCTCCGACTTTTCACGGCCAACCTTCGGCGTCTTGGGCTCGCCTGCGGGGCAGAGGGGTGGCTCCCTCCACCCCTCGAGCTCGCCCGCGGGAGTTGGTGGTGGCGCCGCTCCGAGCGACGGTGATGGCTCAAGAAAGATGACGGATCTGCAATGGTGTCTGGGAGACTGATCTGGAGTCCGATCTTCAAGGATGAAGAACTACTATGTTGTAAGCCCAATCATCGATGCAATTGTCTTGTGAGCTTCCTGGATCTGCAGTAAAACATAGGACTATGCTCGATTCTTTATAAATCGGCCGAAATGTGAAGAAATCGAAATCCAAAGTTGAAGAAAAATCACATAAACCTCAGCCAACACCAGAACGTTATGAAGATGGCGATTTTGTGAATCGAATTGAATCGAATAGATGCGAATCGAAGGGAGGTTTTGATATGGCGTTAAAGCTTGATCATTAGTCTACTTAAAAACGTAATTAGACACGCTAATCGTGGCACATCTACCGAGAAAGAAATATGCAAAATGAAGGAAGTGGTCTGGGGTAATTCCAAGTATATGACCTGGAGATGTCTGCTCGACGGGCGACCTCGCCGGAGCTGTACGCGGCGCGTGGCTGCGATGCAAGGCGAAGCGACGCCTTGGATCCCTTCTCCTTCGACTCCTCTTCCTCGCGAGCTCCTCCTCCGGCGCTGTCACCGCTCAAGTGGTTGGGAACAAGGCTAGGAAGTTGGTTAGTCGAACAACCTGGAGCTGAATAGCTGGAGGTGGAAGATGATATGATTAATGGCGGGTCTTGGGGAGCTTATATAGGTGAATTTCGTGGGCTCCAAGCCAAGATCAATGGCTGGCGGGCTTGGGGGTTGTTAGGAGGAAGAGATGGAGGGTCGGGATGGGTTGGAAGCTTCGATAGGCGAGCGGGAAAAATATGGGAAGGTGGTCAGTTGGAACAGAACTCGGGCTGAGCTTCTTGAGGAGAAGGCTCCAGGTGCTGACACGTGTCAGCACCTGGTTGGCCCAGACGCTTTAAATACATATAATTAAATATAAAATAGAAGATGGCGTTATTTTAAATAGGTATAAATACAAGAAAGTTAGATAATTTTATTTTCTAAATTATAGTATAATTACTTTTAATAAATAATAAATATTATTTCAAATATAAATATTTTATTAATAAATATGTATTAATAAATAGGTTTTGAATTTTTAACTTAATAAATAATTAAATAAAAATTAATTTTATATTTTTCTTAATTATTAGGACATTAAATAAGGCTTATACAAATTTTTATAGATTTTTATGAATTAATTTATATATTTTAATAAATGGAGGAAGTTTCTTTATAGGTCAAATATACCTATATTTTAGGGTATTTGATTTTATAAAAATAATAAATAGTCTCCAAAAATATGAAATAATTTATGGTGAAACTAGAGGATCATGAAATAATTTAAAAATTAATAAAATTAAGAAAATAATAACTAAGGTGTGTTACATAAAATAAATAGCCCAGAAACCCCTTTGTCTTTTGGTCCCAAAACCGACTTTTTGCAAACGGACCCGAATTCAGTGAAACCACCTTTATTAGTTAGATAATATTATTTTATGAACTTTAAAGGTGAGTAGAGTGAAAT
Organism: Ottelia alismoides; assembly: GCA_037367405.1. Classification (NCBI taxonomy): domain Eukaryota; kingdom Viridiplantae; phylum Streptophyta; class Magnoliopsida; order Alismatales; family Hydrocharitaceae; genus Ottelia; species Ottelia alismoides. The sequence goes on along the minus strand of JAZKJV010003503.1, from coordinate 136,598 downwards.
TGGAGTTCGTATGAGGAAGTTATGATGTTCGGAAGTTGAGATTTTGACAATTTGTAATCGGGTTTTCTTGGCATATTTACAGGGTAATATTTTTAACTTATTTTTATATTTTTATTTACATTTTTATGAATAATTAGGAAAAGATTTGGTGAAGAATAAGTTAAGATGAAATAGTAAAAATTCTTGAAGTTTTGTATTTATTTATAAATAGTGAAGAATGTATATTTATGAGATAGATTATTTTTATTGGTTTTCTTTCCTTATCTCCCCCTACTTTTTGTTTGTCGACCAATCCATGCTGACTTGGTCTCGGGGGTTAGGCTATAAATATATCTTTCAGTTATATTTATAGTTTAAGTAATATTACATATATATACATATATTCCATATTCCTTTTTTCTTTCTTTTTCTGGTTCTTTATTTATTTACATGAATTTAGTGGTTAAAAGTGAATATTTACAAATGAATGGGTTTTTGTTAAAATATGAGAATTAGTGAGTATTTACATGTATTTGTTAAGGGTTTTAAGACAAAATGCGACGGAAAAGTTAATGAATCATGGATTCATCACTCTCCACCCGTTTCTTTTACCACTCAGTGTATGCCGGTTGGAATGTGGCCATCCGGGGGCCATCTTTTTATTGGTTCCCAACATCGTCAGCTCTCTCATTCCCTCACCCTTATGTTTGGGCTTTTTTTTCATCTTCTATATTGGACTGAAGTTGATATCTTTTGCGAACTAGCTTCTGTTCTGTTAACTTCGTGAATTTTATTTGTTGAAGTAAAGTTATGAAGATATAAATCATATATATCTGGTCATATCTGAATTTTTTTATTATAACTATGTAGTTATTGACAATGCAGCATGTGGGGGATGAATCAACTTATTGGCTGACTGGTCGACTGAATATTGGTTGACTGCTATTTTTTATTTTTTATTTTTAATTTTATAGAGGTTTTTATTCTAAATCACAAAAATATAAAATCTCCATCTCAATTTTCCCATGATCCATTTTTTAAAGAAAAAATCTTTAACTCCCATAACTACGTAGAAGTTATGTGCATTGCCTCTTCCTTTTGGAAATAACCTACTAATTTCGACTTTATCTAAAGTTCAATTGATACTTTTATCTTGGTGATTGATGATCGTATATATAAAAATAATAATAAAAAATATTGTTTATATTTCATGTAATTTTTATATCTGACATAAATAAAGGATACATAACTGAATAATTCTAAATAGTCACTTTAATACCATTTATCTTTATTCAGTGACCTTTTTGACTAAGTATATACTTTTGCAACATTGCTCACACATAAGATATATCATTTGCTTATAAGACGACAATATCAAACCATATGCCTTTTAAAAGTGTATACAAAATAAGACGCACTGCGGTTGTTAGAGCTATTAGGTTTATTTTGCATGTGCTCTAATAACATAAGACCACACTGCACTTAATAAGACTCACTTTAGACCGTTCAACTTAGTCAAAATTCAAATACATTTCTTCCCGCTAGTAGAAATTTCTGTTAGGAGCGGTTTTGTCGGCTCGCACTTCATATAGACTAAATTTCAATTCTTGTATTGCATCCACATGGATTTTTGCATGCATCGACCTTTCTCGATTCCCCCTCTTGTTTTACAAGTTAAAATCTAATAAAAATTGGAACTAGACAGTAGACATGTATTTTCTGCTCACCAAAAATTTAGTGATTGTCAATTAAAATAGCCAATTCAAATATATTTCTTCCCGGCTAATAAAACTTTCTGTTAGGAGCAGTTTTGTCAGCTTGCACTTCATATATACTAAATTTCAATTCTTGTATTACATACCACATGGAGATTGCGAGGAAGCAGTATAAGTCTTCTATCTGTGCATACATCACTGTTTTTCACGTGCATCGGCCTTTCTTGATTTTCCCCTCTTATTTTGTCACTTAAGATCTAAAGTAAATTGGGACTGGACGGTAGATGTATATTTTCTGCTCACCTAAAACATCAGTTATCGTCAAATATTTAAAGTTTTAGCACTGAAAAGTAAAAATAAATAAACACGAGGATGGAAAAATAAAAAATTTCCGAGAAATCACGCCCACGAGCACGTGCGCCCTGCTAGACAGGAATAGAATGCAATTACAATAATCCCAGGGACCAATCAATAACAGATAATATATGGACTTTTATTGCAAATTTCACAAGATGTCACGCGCATGGCACAAGTTCAGTTCAAACAATACTAAATTGCAAATGAAATAAATTTGAAGGAAATAAATGCAAATGTTCGATATAATACAATGCAGACACGTGTCCTTATAGGACTTATTTAAAATAGAAATAAAGACAAGGATATAAATGCAATTGTACCCTTTAAATACGTGTCACGAGGAACGGATTTGATGTGTTGCTACTCTGATCCTACGATTGAGATAACTATTCTAGATGCTGCAGTGTTGCATACACATGGAAGAACTCGTAAGAAGATGGACTCTGATGAACTTCGATCAAGGAGGATTCGATTTTCATTTGCCCGAATTCGATGTGAGATGATGCTTCGGCTTCTTGCAGTAATGCTTTATCGATCCCAGGTTTTAGATGGAGGCCGAATGTGATTGATCGACGACCTGGAGGTGAAATAATGAATGGCTCCAAGTGGACCTCCAACTCGTATTCTTTACTCCAGACTTTCCTTAAAGACCTACAACTTAAAGCTTATGCTCGGAGGATTTCCCCGACCACGTTTATTAGCATAAAAAGATGGAAAGAATGGGCAAAAGCTCTGATGGATGTGATCGAAGGGGGAGTTGATCTTCAGATCCGTGATGATCTGAAGGTGGACAAAGGATGTAAAGGCTGGAGAAATGTGGTGTGAACGTGTTGGCGTAATCGAATGTGGTTAATAATGATCAGAATACCTCAGATTTTCAGATCATATGATGAAGGTGAAGATTCTGATCTAGGTGCATTAGATAAAATCAAAAGGGAAAAAGAATGTTGAATCAAAGATGAATCATAATAGACACCTACATAATAGAAGGACAACAAGAAGTGCCTCGATCTGTGTCTGGTGGCGGAGAGGAGGAACGTGCGGCAGAGGACTCTAGCGACATAGTTGGATCACATTCTATAGACGCTCACTCATACTCCTAATCATGGGAAACAATAGGTGTCACCTACAACTCACTCTAGGACTCGATCTCGAGGAGGAAGACAACAAAAGGACGGATCAATCGCTCTCCAGAGGTGGAGGGGTGATATTTATCAAGTAAAGTTCGACAGATTTTGAAATTTAAAATGAGCTCAGATCTAGGAAGATTGAGTGGATCTAGAAGACTGACATGGAAGAGAGTTGAATAGGCTTGAATTATGTAGAAGGATGCATTGGTTGTTAGTGAGGATAGCGAGTGGGAAAAATGGGAGAGTGAATGATGGAGCACGATATCAGTGGAAATCAGGTGAGGTTGAGCAATTGACTCGGGACAATAAACCTGGATCACCCAATCAGAAGGCATGTAGTATAACGCCAAAATAGGGATAACTACCAAACAAGGAGAAAAAAGTTAAATAAATCAATAAAAATCTAAATTAATTTTAAAAAATTGGTAATGTAAATAAAAAATGTTAATAAAATTTAAAGTATTTTTAGTGATTTTTAATTAAGTAAATAATATATATACAAGGATTAAAATAAATACAAGGTTTTAGTTCTATGTATGTATACTTATATATACAAGACTTTGATTTTTAATTAATTATATATACATACATAATTTAATATTTTATTTATTTACAATATTTTACAAGGATTTTAATGATATTTTTATTTTATTTTTAAGAGATGATTTATTAGGTTACATAAACAGGTATATGTACAGTATATACATGGTGATGCATATACAACATATACATGATTTTATTTTTGTTAATTTTTGATTTTGTGATATTTATTAGAATTTATATAAGTTAAAACAATATTTACAATTAGTTAAAAATGCAATATTTATAAAATAAGCACAAGAAAGTAAATAATAAAATATTATGCATAATATATAGGTATAATTTAAAATAGTACCCCAATTTGCCACATTTCACACATTAGTTCTGAATTTTATGAAATCACCTCCATTTTAAATATAATTTAGTTTGGTGTACAATGAAAGCGAGTTTGATGAATTTGTAGTTCAGGTGGAGATGGTATTGATTTTGCAAGTTTGTATTTGTGGCATTTGGAGAGTGTTGTTATTTACCCAATATATACAAGTTTTTATTGAAATATTTTTTTATCATTTACAAATGAATTTTATGAACATTTTTTCGAAGAAATAATTGTTACTTACAAAAGATTTGGTAATGAATAATTTAAAGAATGTGCAGTATAGACAATAATGTACATGTGACAATGAATTTCTTGGATTTTATGCATTATCTCCCCCTATTTTATTCCATGTCGATTAGGTCCAGTATTGACCTTTTCTCGAGGTCTGATTCAACCTGCATCTATTAGATATATACAATCTTTTATTTTCTTTATTTTCCTTTAATTCTTTCTTTCTTTATTTTAGGTTAAAATAGTGATAAATATACAATATTTACACAATAGTTAGAGCTAGTAATAGAATGAAATTAGTTATATTTACAGGTGTTTTATAAGTGATTTTAAGCTGAAATAAATGTATAAAGAAGATGAAATGCAGATTCATCAATAACATTACAGATGATTCATTTCCACTATGCATCACCGATCCAGATTCAGTGGCAGTTCAACCCATTGTTTTTTATGATTATTCTTTGCCAAAGTTGAAACCACTACCTCCTACACTAAAGTATTCCTTTCTTGAGGGACCAAAGAACAAGTATCCTATTATCATTAGCTCTAGGTTGACTATAGAGCAGGAGACTAGGTTGTTAGACGTACTGGAGTAAACCACAAGGCTTTAGGATGGACTGTATTGGATCTCGGGTATGAACCCCACACTCTATACATATCATATATATGTTGATGATAATTCTAGACATTCCCGTGAATTCCAGGGGAGACTTGATACAAATATGTGGGAAGTAGTTAAGAAAGAGATTGAGAAGTGGTGTGGAGCGGGTTTTATATACCCAATCCCTGACTCCAAATGGGTGGCCCCTTTACACATTGTCCCAAAGATGTTGGGAATTCAGATGGTCAGCAATGAGGAGGACGTTGAGATCGTGATACGAGTACCCACGTCATGGCACATCAGTGTTGATTACAGATGCCTAAATGCTGCGATAATAAAAGATCACTTTCCCCTTCCTTTTATCTATCAGATTTTGGAGAGATTAGCAGGGAAAGAGTTTTTTTTTATTTTCGTGATGGGTACTCAGGCAAAAAATCAAGTAGCCATCACCTCGGAGGACAAGTAAAAGATAACTTTTACGTGTACTTTTGGCACATACGCATTCTGGTGCATGCCTTTTGGGCTATGCAATGCCCCAGGTACTTTTCATTGGTGCATGATTGCCGTGTCTGCTGAAATGGTAGGGGATATCCTGTAGGTTTTCATGGATGACTTCTTGGTCCATGGTGATTCATTCGATTCTTGTTTAGCTCATCTAGATCGAGTCCTTCAGTGGCGTAGGGAGGTGAATATGGTACTCTACTACGAAAAAAGTCATTTTATGGTTAAGGAGGGTACCGTGTTGGGGCAAGCCATCTCCAAAAAGGGAATGGAGGTTGACCCTGTCAAGGTTTATGTGATCAAGAAACTTGATCCACTGTCCAACATCAAGTTAGTAAGTTAATTTCTGGGGTACGTTAGATTTTATTTACTGTTTATTCAAGATTTTTCCAAGATTGTCCGACCTCTAACTGAGCTCGGAGGAAAGGACACCGAGTTCTTTGTAGATTACAAGTGTCTAGAGGCCTTTGAGCTCCTTAAGAAGAAGATCCGTGATTCGTCGATCCTGTAGGCTCCTGACTGGTCTCGTCCCTTTGAGATCATGATTGATACTTCGGATTTTACTATAGGAGCCCGACGAGTCGCGAATCGCCATTATTAATTTTTGTGAATTATCGAGCGTTTAAATTAATGTCGTTTCGTTATAGGCGGGCAACCAGAATTGGTCAAGAAATAACCATAATTAATTAATTCAATTTCAATCGCGTGGTTTTTTTGTTTGTTTTACTTGGGCAAGTCCCAAGGTCGAACTCAAGGAGGCAAAGGAACAACCTAGAAATTTGTCTATCAAAGTTCGAGTACGGTTTTCGATACAGTCTTTTTTTTGTATTTTTAATGCAAGTTTGGATGTGAAATGCAACTTTGGCCGATTTTAAGGACTACAAAATGAATATCAATCAAACGATGTCTCGAAAAATATGAAACGACAAGATGACAATTATAATGAAATTAATGCACTATATTTTTTTTGGAATTTTTGGATGCAAAATAAATATTTATGAATTTATGAATACAAACACAATGAATTTCAATAATTAATTATAATAAATATTAAATCTAATTATTTACAAGAGTTAAAATTATCTAAGATCTATCACTAGGTGATTGATCTCAGAAAAATCCGAAACCTCAAAAATACTAGATTTAATACCTATTAAAAATTAAATATTGAAATATGCAAAATGATTTTTATAAGGCAAAATATGCATGCAAATACAAATCTTTTTGGGCACGATGTAACACACAACTAAATCTACAATCCTTATTTTTTTGGAAATTTTTAGAGCAATGGTTAATTAGTTATGAATTTAAAGCACATAATGGGCAAAATATGCAATTTTTCACAAAACAATTAATTATTAGTTAAGCACTGATCACAAAAATATCAAATATATGCCATAATGTAGAGAACTAGTTGAAGAACATCATGTTATTTTTGAATAATAAAAATATGCAATGTAGAGGTTCAAAATGAAGGAGAAACATAAGAGTCTGTTTACAATATTACACAATATAAAATAAATATAAATGTAGTAGAAGGGATAATGCGAGATTACCTAAACTCCGGGGGGAGGTTCTGCAAAATTCTCAAGAGGACACGAGCTAGGCACATGACCTTTGAGTAGCGGGGCCTTCCTAGATATAAACGAGAACCTAGGGGGGTCTTCTGCAATTTCCCCAGCGGTCACGTGCGTAGCACGTGACCCTGGATATGGTTTGAGGTGTTCCCCGGACGCATGTACCTCGCACGTGCGTGGGGGCCTCGGGCTTCACGCCCGGCAACGAGGCGGCGGGGAAGCGGAGGGGGAATCACTCCTGGTTTGCTCCGGTCGAAGCGAGGCGCGGTGGAAGGGCACCGTCTCCTGTGATGGTCAAAGGTGGTGGGGAAGCTCACGTGGATGAGCAGGTGAGTCTCCTGGCTGGGAGGTGGAGATGCTTGGCCGTCGGTCAGAGGAGAAGCGACGGAGAAGCGGCGTGCCCCACGGCTAGAGGGGCTTCATCTGCTGGCTGTCGTTGTTGCACGGAGGAGAGGGTGTCGATGGTGATGGAGCAGTAGACGGTGGAGTCAAAGGTGTTGGCTCAATGGCACGATGTCGGAGCGAGGCAGGCTTGAAAGTAGGTGCGGTGGCTCGAGCTGCTACGGCTGGAGAAAGGTCGGATCTTACCGCAGGACTGGGAGCACACTGGATCTATCACCTCCGACGTGGTGGGGCTCCTTTATCCTGTTTTGTATCGGTGGATGAAGAGTGTAGGGCTTTCAACGAGGGTTAAATAGGGAGAGGTGGTGGCCAGAGTTGGTAGGTCGTAGGCGATTGAAGAGATGGGGGATGAAAATAGAGATAGCTTTATATTCGCTATTATATATTCTAGTTGTCGAGAGAACTCAGTAGTGTTTTTTTATAACTTAGATCAAAGTGAGATCCTTTTTCTTTATATTTCATCTTGATATTTAATAAAGTAGAGAGAGAGAGAAAATTAGTCACAGGCGACCGGGGAAGGTTCAAGCAAGAAAGGATAAAAGCATCAGTAGCAGCAGCAGTCGCAACAACCCACATGAAATGCTTCCTCAACTGCTCGTTTTTCATAGTAGAAAGTAGAAAGTCGCAGAACCGCCCTCCCGTGAAATCACATGACCAGTGACCAAGGCCTACTCCAGGAGCAACCGATCGTTCAATGCTACCTCTCCGCGCCCCGTGGAAGGTCCCTCATGCGCCTCACCAGTGGAGCGGTTGATGCGCTTGCCCCACAATTCATGTTCTAGATATAATAAGACCGACCGTCAAGTGATTGATTCCTTATCGATCGAGTCCCTTCTGGGATAGCTTGGCACGGGGAAAGGGCGTTGACCGATGGCTGTGAAGGGGAAAGCAGATCACAATATTGAGAGGGGCAGTGACTTAATTGGAGATGAGGATCAGATGGGATCCGATTGTTGCGGCGGCTGTGCTGATTGAGGAAGGCGATGGCAATTGGTGACGGCAAAATTTGGGGGAAGGCGGTGGAGTAGAAGAAGTTGGGGGAGGAAGACGATGGGACTGGGGCCTTCCGATCGGTCGAGATCAGACGACCCAGATCGTGACATGCGAAGCCTTTTTTATTTTATTATTTTATTTATTTATTTTAATAAATTAAATTTTTATAAAATAAATGAAAAATAAATGTTAAAAAAATTGGTGATACGTGGCGGCTCCAAGATCTGCCACGTGTCAGCCCCATAAAAATCGATAAAAAAATACATTAATAAATCCATAAAAAATGTAATGACCTTGGATCGAAAAATTTTCTTCATGAAAGTTTCTCGTCTCGATGAGATCTACAATTTTCATGACATACCAAAATCAAAATCGATCATTTGTGCAAAGTGATATTTTTGGGGTATCCCATGTACATAGAATACCTTGATTTTGAATTTTCTAATTTTTTGTTATTTTAAACCAGATAAAAATCCGAAAAAATATGATAAAATAAAGATAAATATTTACACATTAATCTATTTTTTTGGATAATTTTAAGTAATATAAATAAGAAATAAACTAAAGTGTGAAAAAGCCAATTTTTGTACAGACAATTAGCGAAGACTCGAACTCTGTTAATTTATTTGATTTCAAGATCAGTTTGGATTTGGATTATTGCTCATTTTAATAAAACTCTCATCAAAGAAGACAAATGAAAAATAAATAAAATAAAATGGGTCAATTATGTACATTAAATAATAGGTCAAAAATTGCTAAAATACAAAATGTACAAAAGAGGCCCAAAACCCAACTTTCACATATGAACTTTGATTCACTTGAACTTGGTTTTGTTTTGAAGGTCTTTGAATGTACATTAGTTCAAAAGTGAGTAGGATCAGATCAGATGCTGAATGAGGAAGATATCAAGGTTTTAGTCCGGAAATCCAAGAATTAGGGTTTGGGTTTTTGGTTCACTTATTTAGGTTAGTGATTTTTTTGTATTTTTCATTTATTCTCTGATATGTGCACAGTGGAGGTGGTTTCAGGTCATTTGGAGTTAGCATGAATTAGTTAAAATGCAGGGAAGTTAGGCTATTTTACAGGTCATTTTGGCTGAAATTTTTGTCTTCTTATTTTGTGCAATAATAAGTGATAGAATGCGATTCTTATAAAAACATGCACGGATGCTAATTATGCAGAATAATTGAAGAAATGCCAATGATTTTTAGGGATTAGAGCTTAATTAATCATTTTTAGAGTGATGAATATGAGATTCATCATCCCCCCTATACTTAAACCATGCTCGTCCCTAAGCATTAAAGGCAATGCAATGAGGTGAAATGAGATTGGATTCCATACCAAGACCATAAACAGAAGGTGAAAATGAAACTAGACCCAACCTTTGGATTATTAGTGTGGCGGAACTTCGTTGAGACTTAGAATTTTAAAATTAACAGCCTTCAAGTTCTACACATCATTGTCACAGATTTGGTTCAGAAGTCATTTTATATTGATCCTCCTCCCAAAGCATACCCATGAACATTGAATAATCGACTCATGTGTGTGAAAGGTTTTAGCTCTTCCCATCCGTAATGTCGGACTACCATGCAAACCTCCTCTCCAATAACTCATCCTCGGGGAGTCAAGTATTTCCTTCTAAGGTTTGGCGTGTTGTGTTCAAAATCGAATAGAGGGAGAACTTAGAAGAAGGAGAAAAGAACTGGAGGGTGGCCAGTGTAGTCACCTCTCCTTGTGAAGACGGCCAGCCTAGGCAAGTCTCCACCAAGATCTGCATGTTTTCTTGAAGCTTGGATCTTTTTGGTCTGATATTTATTTGGTAGTGGCTTCTTTGTATTTGGATTTTGGTGGTTCTGCTTGGATCTTGTTGTGCCCCTACGGATATAGAATCTTTTCTTCCGTACATGTTTTGGGGTCTTATAAAAAATTATGTCCAGCCGTCCATCCCTTTTCCAAAGCTTTATTTCAACCCGTACTCCAGTCTTTAGATTTCCATGCTACCAAAAAAAGAAACTCACACAGTCTTCCAATACCTCATCTGAGTTGAGATAAGTGCATAGTGCGAGAGTACAAATTAATTCCCTATTCCAGAGTCGTACCCAGAATGAAGAGATCAGACTAGACACTAAGAGTCAAACGCTGCACATTGTCATGTGGAACTCGAAGAATTAAGTCAATGACCTGAAGCTTCTAAAACCCTATTTCTCAGTGAACTTCCTCAGAAAATTAGGTTGATTAAGGTCAAATCTAGACCACTCTCGGTTTTTGCTCATAACTAGGTTAAGAACCTAAAGGCTTTTCACAAATGCAAATGAATGTAATGCTGGATGAAGTGCATGTGTGTGAAATTCAAACAAATTTTTTACTTTTTATTTTTTTATTTTTAATGCAAGGGATTTTTTTGAATTTTTTATGCAAAAATGAATAAGAAAAAAAATTTGGTTAGACACAGTAATTGTTAGTAGCAAAACTTTTTTTTTTGTTTTTTTTAAGTTAGTAACTCACCCCGTAAATACATATAGACTTACGCGAAAGTACGAGATATGGGTAAAATATATACATAGTATATATACACACACCCTCCTATACTTAGCGAGTGTTGTATCCTCACAGCACAAGAAGCGTAAAGAAGACATAGCTCGGGCTAAGCGTAAGATAGTGAAAAAAAAGAACAATATGCATCGGTCCGCCCCACTATACTTAGGTTGTAAACAATCTAAGTATATAAGAAGAGCGGAAATGAGGTGGTTGGAATATGTGAATGAGGAGAGTATATACAATGGTTAACGATTCTCCCTATACTTAGGCTCTGGTCAACCTAAGTACGGAAGAAGGGTGGAAATGAGGTGGTCGTGAGAAGGAGTTTGATGAGGAGAATGGTATGTACATATGGAATCGGTCCCCCCTATACTTAGGCCTTGGCCTAAGTAGAGGAAGAAGATGTACAAGAAGACCGATGTGGTCGGGAAAGAGGGAGGGTAGCTGATGATGAAGGCGGTTTTCGGCCGATCTTTTTGTGAGCCTGTGGTGGGATATCGTAATGATAAGAAGGAGATGGAGCATATGATTCCCAACCATTATCAGTGTTATCCTCAGAGAAATCATGTTGGAGAGTAGATGAAGCGTATGAATCGGATGAAAGATAACCATCATCCGAGTAATCCTCAAAGGAATAGTATTTGAAAGTGGAGGCACTCCATATATTCTTGTTTTTAGTTGCTTCAATTGTTTTCTCAGAATCCGTTCCTTCTTGGAATCAAGCGAATTGTCCTCATATGAATACTCTGAAGCACCAGTCTCAGTCAACTCATAAGAAATTATTCCAGTGTATTTAATGAGACTAGGAGAATCGGCTTTGGATGAATAATAGTGAGGAACATGAGTTATCCAACGGGAATCGAAGTTTGGATCCTTGCGAAGATAAGGTTTTAAGACTCTTGAACAGAGCTCACTCATGTAGATTACCTTTTCTGGACTTGATGAGGGATCATCAGACGATTCCTCTTCTAGAAGGTCAAAGGTGACTTTCTTTTTAGATGAACGAGCAGTCAATGTTGGTCCTAGGAGTGAGGTGTTGACACTTGAGTCTCCAGATGAATAACCTTTGAAAATTTTCTCCTTGTTCTATGTATGTCCAACGTGTTTGTTTTAGCTTTCTTGATGTTGGTGCACTCCTGTGATTGATTTGTTCACAGTAGTCAGAGAAGGTTGACTCAGGGTGAGCCCATGCATATGTCTTAGGGTCATATAAGAAACACTTTTCTATGGTGAGATCCGCAGGAAATGGAACAGTGGGGAGAGTATCTGCATGTTCGTTCTCAATTGACTTAATGTTAGAGCATTCCTGTGTCGAGTTGATTTAATCAAGGTAGTCAGAGAAGGTTTTAGCCGACTCAGGGTGTGCCCGTGCATAAATCTCAAGATCATATAAGTCATATATTCGATTTTCCATGTTGAGATTAGCTGGGAATGGAACAGGGGGAGAGTCTCTAACCCATTAGTCTCATCAACAACCGCTATCTCAAGTGTATCAACGAGGTAGGGCTTATCTACCACTTGATGGTTACGAGTGTCGAGGGCTTCGTGGGTTGCCTCAGAAAATCGTGGTTCCTCAAAGACTTGTTGAGATCAAAGTGTTCCCAATGCTGTAAAGTTGATTTCTCGAGTCTCACACTCAATAATTGCCTTGGCCAATGCTAAGAATGGTTTTCCGAGAATAATTGGAGACTGGGTGAATTGTCCTTGATGCTCAATATCAATGATCCTGAAGTCTACTTCGAGAGGAGCACCTTGGAATGTAATGATGACAGAAATGGTTCCTCTCGCCCGCTTTATCGATTGATAAGCCAATTGAACAATCTCTCGTATCTTCCTGATAGGTCTGAGTTTGAGATCGTTAAATGCAGAGGTCGGGAGGATATTGATTGGTGAATCGTCATCAATTTGAGCATGTGTAAATATTATGTCTATGATTCCACAGTCAAATCTGGGCAACCGCTTCACTATGCAGCTCTTGGTTTTTCTCCTCAACACCGAGGAGGTGGTCATAGACAAAATATGTCTTTCAGTCTTTGTTCTTGTCCTGCCCAACTTTTTCATCATTAATTTGTCCATTACAAATCCTTTAAGGTCGAGGAAGTGTTCAATGGCTTGTATAAAGGGAAGTTCAAAAATCAATATTTTCTCCAGTGCTTCCCGTAGAGTAGGATCCAAATTTTTCAGATCTTCTTTAGTTTCAATTTTTATGTATTTTTCTGGATTTTCAAATTTTTGGGTGTTTTTGAATATTTCAATTTTTTTGGTATTTTCTGTGTGGTGTGTGGATGTGGTGTGTTCCCCAGATGAGGATGAGCTTAGATATGCCGAATTAGATTCATAGTGATCCCTAGCGGAATAATATGCAGAGGTGTCACTGTCAGGATCGTCCTAGGTTGATCGTAGTTCGGGGGTTTCTGAATATCCATAGAATGTTCAACATGGGATCCAATCTTTTCCTCATCCATTTTTATATCCGAGCTACCGGATATTGAAATTAGTCGGTCGACAAACTTTCTAAATCTATCCTCCATCAAATCAAATCTCTTATTTATTCTTTAAATATCATCTTCAAAAACCTTTTCATGATCAATCATGGGAGCAGTTGGTGTATGTTCTTGTTTTTGAGATTCAGTAATTTCATCTTCCATTTTTCTGTATGAACTAGGAGAAGAGTCTCTTGGAATATCCAATATATGATCGTTATTTTCTGAAATTTTCAACTAAAAAATTATGGAAGGAGGCTGCTCAGTGGAAGGATTTTGCGAGAATTTGTAGGTCTCTTACTCAGCATGCTGTGCATCAAAACCTTATGTGAGATCAATAGGTGAAATATAGCATGATTGCCTAAGCCAGTGAGCGGTCCCTGCTGTACTTCTCTTTCCAGTCTGGCCATAGTTGACACTATCCGGTTCAACAAACATAGAATATGGACAAGTTTCATACTAGGGATAGAGAGAGGTTAATCGGTAATTCAATATCTACTTTATACTCGATAGTCTAGTTGTAGAATTGTGCTCGTCGCAACTAAAAGAAGCATCACGAAAAAATTTATTCAATCTCAAGCCAAAATAAATAGAGAGAATATAGAAAGAGATATTTGCTAATCATGATGGTTATTCAGTGCGAAGAAAAATCAATGAAAATCAAGGAATTTCTATGCACACTAGTCTTGGTTTTTGAAGTTTTTGATTTTTGCACATTTTTTTGAATACATACAAGGTGTAGCATGTACATAAGGAGTTTTCCCTCTTGAGCCACTAGACTATCCCTCTTTTGACGCTTTATTGCAATCCACAACATTCTATCTTTAGACCTCGCTGCTATTGGATCGGGTTGAGGTACAACGGCCACAAATGTGTGACTACCGATGTTTCCATTGGCTTGTGTCTCATGTCGGCAAATACAGCCCTCTACCACTTCAATTGAGGTGAGCAAAGTGTAACTGCAGATGTGCAAAATTGGTCATTATCGACAAGAATAACCCGCAGATAACCCTCGCTGAGGTGAGAAAAGTCATGTTGAATCGAGGAAGAGAATGATCGATCAAACTCGAATAACATATTATCTCTTAAAGTCAGAGAATAGCCGTCCAATGGATCAACAATATAAGGCTTAAAGAGATCTAGGTCAAGATCAAAGAGATCATTGACTTGCCATTGTGAAGGGATCTGTGCTTGGGTAGTGTTGGACAACATCCAGTCCTCATAGTGAAGGCTGGGATGGAGGGAAAATAGAATAACAACTGACTAGTAAAGATGAACTTAACAAACTCAACTCCAAAGACAAGCAAACTCAAAGCAAACCCCAAGTTCACCAACTCAACTCGATGATGACCATAAGAGATCGGTCGTTAATCTTGTCAATTTTAGAGTTAGGCGATCAATCGCAATGTTGTACAAACACGTAGGAAGAAATGAGATTGGGGCACTAATACTTAGTGTGTACGTGAAAGTACAATGCGAAAACAATGAGGGGGTTGCTCTCCTCAAATCAAGGAATGAATTTGTTATGTTTGATTTTATGATCAAGTGGTATTAGCAGTCCCGTTTTTATACAATTGTCACTTTTTGGATTTTTTAATATAACGAACTAAAATTTCCAATTTCCTTTTGAAATTATTTAAGTTAAAAAGGGGAAGGAAATTAGAAATGCCAATGCGTGAGAAAATCAATGACGTATGCAGAAGATAGAGAATGCGTACCTTGTCGCTAGCACTTTACACACAGGGTGATCTGCGTAGAAATTAAAAGACTAATTATAAAATAACCTATAAGATTCACGAGAACCGTCATAGAAACAACTTCTATTAACATGCGAGAACAAGTTAATTTGACTAAGTCCAAGATACGCTCTATTCTATAGGTACATATATTCTTACTTAGGAGCTTTGGACCTAATTAATTACTTAGCCCAAGCAAGATAGTAAAACCTACTTTAAGGGCTCAAGCACATAAAACAATGAGAAAACAAAGAAAAATAAGGCGACGAAAACAAAATTGGTGAGGTCCCCCAAGTGCATCGACACTTGTTAAAACAGACCCCTTAAAGACAAGGTTATAGTGGCCTTCTAGAATACAGAAAAAGAGGCAAATGGAAAATAATTAATTACATATTTTTACAAAAATAATGAATGAATAAAATGAAAAAGTAGAACAAACAATTTGTATGTACTGTGCTCCAAGTGAATGGTCTCCTCCAATTCTTCTTCTCCTCCTATGCTCTCCTGCAATGTGATGAAGAAATAATTCACCTCTGCTTCACTCGGGTGCACCGACGCTCCTAAGAATGCCGCCCTCGCTCGTCAAGCCCTCGCAGGAAAGAGGAAATACAATAATATGTAAGAGAGACAATTATGAAAATAAATGAATAAATACGATGAAATGCATATTCATCATATACCTACAAATTATTGTCATGCTTCCACAGCAAGACGACTATGAATGGAATTCGATCGGTCCGAATACCTCATTAGTGAGATCATGTCTCCTGGTCTAGTAGTGGACCTGTATGATCCCTTTGAGAGATTGTATTACTCACATGCCCTCATATGCACACCATCTCACCGGTGTTTAGACCTTGAATAGGTCATCGACCTATCAGTCTGCCAAATGTACATACTTAGACATATAGCAACACATCTATCTACGGTCAAAGGATGCATGCTTATATCGTGATAGCATATGACATAGTGTTGAAGCAGCTTTGGCGAAGGTTTAAAAATATTATCCTCACTGAAGAAAAGTGAAGATAGAGTGTGTCGCTGAGGCAACCACTCACGAAAACCAACTTCAAACAATAGTTAACCTACAATAAATATAAAGCAATGAATAGTAAAAATGTGGAGTTAAAATTTATTATAACTCTACAAAACAAGTGTATAGCGTGCAAGCATATATAGAGGTCGAACTCAGGGATCAAACGGTAGATTGGGCAATGAAGCTAAAAATTGTTCTTTTCTCCTGTCCATTTATTGTTTTTGTGGATTTTTAATTTTTTATATTTTTTGGATTTTCAATATTCAATTTTTTATTTTATATTTTGTTTTTATATTTTCTAATTTTATATTTTCTTTAGCTTTTAATTATATAGTATAAGCTTATATAAGGTTATATACATAGGCTAATGTAATGATAAATATTAACAAAACTAAACAAAATTCAAGAAACAAAATATTTTTGGGTTTTATATATTTTCTAATAATTTTATGATTTTTCTACAATTTTTGCATATTTTTATTTATTTTAAAAATAAAAAATATCCTAAATCAAGGATTAAAAAAATAGTCGGATTGAATTGAAGATTAAAAATAGCAAATAAAATCCAAAATTCTTCGAATCAATTTTAATGTATAGATAATAATATAAAGAAATTCAAAAACAAAAAAATATTTTGGGGTTTTTTGGTGATTTTTATTATTTTTATTATATTTGGAGCCTTTATTTTTTCCCTTTTTCTTTTTCTATTTTAGGGGTTTTGGTCTGGAGTTATAATATGCTAAAATGAACAATATATATTTTTTGGGGAATTTTTCAAAATATTTTCATATTTTTGGGTAAATTTTAAGTTAAACAGGGACAAAAACTTGCTCATTTGATTTTTAATAAATAGTTAAAATGCCCAAAATGGAAAAAAAATAAAAATATGCCCTGAAAGCACATGTTAGCAGACATATAACCTTATTTTTTGTATATTTTTTAGGGCACAGATGCTACTTTAAAAAATAGAAGAAATACACAAAAATACATGTACTAGCAAGGGCATATTTGCAATTAAAATTAAACTCATGGGTTCATCTGTTAATGTGCCAAAAATATACAACTAATATTCAATTTTATTGGATTAAACATAAATACAAAAATCGTTAGGGTCATAAATGCAATTTTCCCAGCTCACGTGGGACGACACATGAGCTGAGCTGGATAGGACTAGAAAGCAATATGAAATAAATATAGGGTCCTTATGCAAAATGTCCAATTTGATTACACTATATATTTTATTTACAGGACTAATAAATAAATACAAAATTACAGGGATTTACATTTGCAATTTACCGCCAATGAGCGCGGAGATGGACGGTTCTGATCAGTTCAATTGCCTTGTGTCGCACTCTCCATGCCCAATGACGATTCATGTTTGGATGTCTGAGATTAGATCAGGGATTAAGATTCGACGGTCTGGGCTCTGGAAATCGGATGCCTCTGATCCAGTCTGGAGCGTGGAGCTCCATCGAACGATGCTAGTCCCCTCTCTAAGAACATGAAAGAACACAAATGTGTTCTTCCTTTTTCCGTCGATTCCTCGAGCATCGAAGCTGCTATGAGATTGTGATGCTCTCCATGTTCCTGCTGTCGATCCACATCTGATGATGCCTCTTAAGAGTCCAGGACCCAACGAGCAGTCTTGGCGAGTCGGTGAAGCTCAGGGCACCTGGAAGCGCCAACTTGGAGTCGATTTACCCCTAATAGGGACCTGTTCATCTTGGGACCTGCACAAAGAAGACCACAGGTTTAGGGCAAACTGCATCGACTTGATTAGGTGTGGAATGGGGGGCTAAATAGGCGTAGGCGGAGATGCTCCAGAGAAGGGCGACAGAGGAGCATCGATACGCAGAACCACAAGGGTTTTGGTTGGTCAATTGGGTTTGGGAGATGGAGAAGGCGTTGGGAAAAGAGTAGAGATGGTCGGCGAGGTCGGAGACAGTCAGGAGATACAATTTAACATGTCCGGAGCTCTAGAGCGCATGTAAGCTATTTAACCTAGGTTACGCTAAATCACTAGCTAAAAAGAAAAATTAAATGCAGAAAATAAAAGACGGGAGCTAAGTACTTAGGAAACGTAAAGGCAAAACTCTTATACCTTCCCGTGAGGAAAGGGAGCAGGGCGGTTTGAGAGGCTCGCCGTGGGTGCACCTCATTCCTCCTCCATTTGCTTCAAACCGCAGGGGACCTCCAGTTGTCACCTAGATGCACTCTTGGCTGGAGGCACCACTATTGACCTAAGATTTGGGGTGAATCGAAAGTATGTACAACATATCTGGAGCTTTGGCGAGAATGATGGATGATTAGGGGTCACAAATGGTGAAGGGCTCGAGTGCATTGGAGTAACGGAGCGAAAGGGAAAAATCCATGAATGTGGGCCGCTCGAGGCATCTGACGTAGTCAGAGAGAAGATAGGGCAGTTGACTTGGGTCAACTGTCCCTGCATTCTGATTGGTCCACGGAGGCCAGATCAGGACAAAATAATAATTTTATTTGAAAATAATTAATTAAAATTAGTAAATGATTTTATTAATTTTTGGTATAAAATTAAAAATGTTTATTATTTTATGTAATATTTTAATACAATATTTATTTATTTTTTGGGCTTATTTGTTCCAAGTTAATTTTTATGGGTATATTTATAGGTATATTCATCTCTATTTTGGGTATTTTATTTTATTTTGTATTTTTTATTTTCTTATTTTATTTATTTATAACTTATTTTATATACACAAATACATTTTTATTGTATTTTTCTGGTCTATTTGTACACTTAGATAAATACAGTTATTAAATATATAGGTATAATTATTGTATATTCATCTATGTATTTATGTAGGTTATTTTATTTTTGTGCTTTCTTTTTGGTTTTATTCTATTCTAAATATATGTATTATAAATAATATTTACAAAATTATAACTATATAACATTGTAAAAATAATAAAGAATAAATAAGTGAATATTTTATTCGGGTATATGGTACAATAGGGGTCCAAAACCTAACTTTCACATCTTAAATCTAAAAAATATGAAACCACCTTCATTAAATAGCTTATTAAAAGTTATATACAATTAAAGGTGATTTCATACATTTTGAATATTTACTAAAGAGATATGGCTCTGTGAAATTTGGGTTTTGGCTATTTATTTTGAGTATAAAATGTACATTGCATATTTTTTTTGTACAAACTCAATTTTGAACTTTTATTTGTATTTTTATCTACAACTTTCATGTACAAAGTTTATTGATTTGATGAGTAAATAATGAAGACTAAAATGGGCCCCAAAAAAGCTTTATTGGTGAATAAATAAATAGGCTTTTATTGTATTTTTGACCCTTTTATCCCCCTACTTCATTCCTTGTCAACCAAATCAATTCTTGACTTGATCAAGGGATTTAGTGTCATAAAATACCTTTGGTATTTTATTCCTTTTCTTTTCTTTCCTTTATTCTATAATTTTGGCATTAGAAAATCGTATTTTATACAATAAAGGGAAGAAATAGAGAATGTTAATATGTACAAAATAATGCTATATACATCCATTAACTAGGGTTTTAAGACCAACATGATAGAATAAAGGTGATGAAATGGAGATTCATCGCCCCCTATACTTGCCTTTTCTAGTCCCAAACAAAAACTTATGCAATGAGTGCAGAAAATAACAATGAAGAAAAGAGAAAGAAAGAAAATGAATTGAATTTAATTCTCAAACTTGTCTTCTTAAAATCAAAGTTTGGAGCTCAAGTCAGACCTTGGTGTGAGAATGTGTGTGGAACCTGGTTAGGAACCAGATTTAAAATACAACAGCCTTTGAGAGTCATAGAACTCGGTTCAAATCACCTCAATAGCCATGTCAGATCAAGTCTACATCTTACACAAACCCTTATGACAATGAAGCTGACTTGTACAATGTAAGTGATGGTGGCTCTTCCTAACTGAAATAACAAAAGAACTGACTTCTCCATCATGACAACCCAATGATTTTCTAATCCAGCAACTCTTTCCTCGAGGAGTGGAGTATTCCCTTCTAAGTTCAAGTGCATCCGACTAAAGAGGAGGGAGTGAAGAGAATAATGGACGGTAGCCAGTGTACCAGAATAATAAGAGACTAATACTAGTGTAGTAAAGTCTCCAGCTGTAGTCTCACATGATATGACTTTGAAGCTCAAGATTGCTTATTTCAAATATATACATACTTCAGTAGACATTTTCTTTTCAATCAGCATGTCTACTTTTTTGGAGTCTTTATTAAAAAACCTTTTTAAAATATTATACACAACAACATTTACATAAGGAGTTTTCCCTCTTGAGCTTGAAGACTTTCCCTCTTTTGAAGCATTATTGCAACCCACATTCTCGTGTGTTTAGACGTCGATGCCACTAGACGGGTTGGGGTGCACATCCCTCCCTAGACGAGGATGAATGTTTCCATTCGTGTGCGTCTCATACTGGCAAATCCAATCCCCTCACCACTCCAACTAAGTTGAGCCAAGTGAAAGGTGCGAATGTCCATGTTAGGTCACGACCGGCAAGAGTCATGCGTGCGTCTCGAAAAGTTCTAGTTAGGCAGTTGAGGTGTCTTGAATCCAGCCTTGAGTCTCAAAGAAATAAGTCCGAATAGACCTGAAGTACCTCAAATCTAGTTTCTATATGATTCCAGTGAAGTTAGGTGCATTAAGGTCTAACCAAGCTCCAATCTTCAACTTTACTCGGACTAGTTCAATTATCAACGTCAATCTGAAAAATGCAAATGCTATGTACAATGCAATGAAAATCTTTTTGTTATGCAATTTTCAAAGTTTCGAACTTTTATGAAAAAGGCTTTGCAAATATTTTTAGGATTTTTCAAAACAAACAGATTTTTGAAACAAAAAGGAAGTATATGCAGATATTTACTTGAGCGTGTTTCTATTATTTACAAGAATTAGGGTTTTCAAGGATTTACACAAGGGATATGTTCTTATTTTTATAGGTATATACACTTAGTGAAAAATGTTGATTTATTTGTATGATGTGTATATCCCTCAAACTTATTTGAAAAACAATTTACCAACAATTTTGAAAACTAAAGTCCAAAATAATTTTTACAAACATTTACAACATTTGAAAATCATTTTGTAAAGGTTTTTCGAACAGTATATATAGATTTTTCAAATGTTTTTGCATCCATTTTCAAATCCATTTGCAAATAGGTTTTCAAAAAAAAATTATTTCACACAAAGAAAATAATTTTTTACAAACACAATAATTTTGCAAAGGTTGAAAACATTTTACAAAATATTCTTCAAACAGTTTTCAAAAGATTTTTCAAATAGATTTTCAAACTATTTTCCAAACATTTTGCACAACATTTTTACCTTATTTATTAATCATTATATACAAAAAGAATTTGAGGACTAATTATGCATCTTTTTATTAGTTGATTTAATGAATTGTGTGTGTATATATATATATTGTAATTTAGCCATATTATTCAAAAATACGAAAGTACGAGTTATGGCTAAAGTATATACAAAGTATATATGACTCCCCTATATTTAGCTTGAGCTATGTCCTCATAGATCGAAAAGAAAAAGAGAAAACATAACTCGTACTGTCTATAGAAAAGTTTAAAGAATAAAGTAATGAAAGAAGGAAATAAATGAGAAGTCGACTGCCCCCTATACTTAGGATCAAATAATCCTATGTATAGCATACTGTGTCTTTATTCAGGGAGGGTCGAGGGTGGGAATGAACATATCACTACTCAGTCTATCTCCCCCTATACTTAGGATAAAATATTCCCAGGTATAGCAGAGAAAATCAACAAGAGAGGAGACAAGCAAGGGGATCAATAAAAAGAAACTACAAAAAGATAAAACCACAGGGAGAATGTACACATCACTACCCCTGTACTTAGGGTAAAAGAACCCTAAGTATAGGCAACAACAGAAGTGACTAAATCGAACAGAGAAAGAACAACATCATAGGTGCACCCACCTATACTTAGGATAAAGTACATCCTAAGTATAGACACACATATAGCGAATAATCTGGGATACACCTGACACACAGAAGAAAGAAGGAAAAGACAACTCATATATACAAGTAGTAAAGAATAGTGAAGTGCATGATTGTATCTGACAGTACTATCGTCATCGTCTCCCTGTGAGAACATTGATGCAGTCAGAATTATAAAGACACCCTAATATGCAATCAGGTGGGTGTCGGCTACCAGGAAAACATATAAAAAACTAAACTGCGATCCGGTAGCGGGAAACACAACATCGACTCATAAGAAAGGAGTGAAAGATCAAAGACGATATCGTAAGACATAGAGGAGGGAAGAACAGTACATGTTCCTCCATGTCAGTCATAATCTCAGGAAGATACGAAAATAATGAACAAGGGACTCTACGCAGCTCTATATCTGGTTGATATAAGGTTGAAACGGCAAGAACACACCGAATATCACAAGACACGGCTCAACCCTGTGAGGGTCATCAAGGTGAGCAAACTCAAATGGGTCAGAAATCTCAGAATAATCAGAAGACTCAGTCTCCTGATCCATCACATTGGATACACAACCAGAGGGGAGACCGAGGGCAAAAATCAGAAAACTCATCATCGTGCTCCACTAGATCGGAGACACCAGAAGTGAAGCCGAGTACCTACAAAATGATGAATCCTCCTATAGATAACCCTCAGAAAGTGATACATACTACGTAATGAATAATCAGAACAGAACTCATCCTTGTGAGGTTGTCAAGGAGAGCAGATTCAAAGGAGTCGGATCAACCAGACGGATCATTAGAGGTGGAATCGGTAGGCGATAGCTCGACTACCCAGCAGAAGAGACCGAAATATCTAGAAAATGTCACAGTCTTCTGTAGATAGCCCTCGAGGAGTACTGTAAACTAGGCAGGAAATAATCAAGAGAAGATGACTCATCCTTGCGAGGAATGCCAAGGAGAGAAGACTTAAAGGAGTCCAGACAATTAAGATGAGTTGTCTCGTGTTCCGACAGATCAAACACACAATCAGACAGTGAGACTGACAACTCATATCAAACGACTCAGTTTCGTGCTCCACCAAGATGAACACACAAGCAGTGTTGAAAATTGATTGTAAAGAAAATGTTGCATTCTCTCGCAGATAGTCCTCGGAGCGTAATGCAAACTAAATAATGAAATCAGGGAAATGCTGGCCTCAAGTCTCAGGTCCTCAAAAATAATCAATCAATCAAACGCTAGTCAGCAGGAGGACATTTGTCTATGGAAGGGATAAGAGATCATCCGAGTAGTCGCAATGCAGTCCCTCAAATCAATCAAATCAACTAAGATGAATCAAGATGTCAGAAAGAGATCCTCGAAGTGCTATATGGGTATGGAAGAGCCAGGAGATAGAGAATGGAGTAGTCAAGAAGATGAGTGAATCATGTGGGTTCCGAGCACCGTCGCTTTGAAGCACAGAAAGAGATAGTACATCAAACATCTGAAGCAAGATGGGCAGAACCACATTAGAGATCGTACAATTATAGCTCATGGAATCATCATCAAATCATAGGAACTCAATCACATCCTCAATCCAGTGTGCGAGATCTAAAATCATCAGTAAAGTATCACACCTATAATCGTGCCGAAATCAGAATCCTCAATCATCGCTATGCATATATCAAAGTCGGATCCACCAAAAATAGCACACCAATCTCATCATCTTCATATCTGCCAGTCTTACTCAAATAATTCCTATAACCACAGCCTCGATGCGGGCATCATCTAATAGCACAACACTCCCAGGTGAAAGAAGGTATGATACGGAAGGGAACGAGAAGAGTTGGCTAGAATGGCGAAATGAAGACAAAACTGAGATAGCCGTAAAATCCGGCTATAATAATGAAGACCAAGACCCAATATCATGACTTAATGAAGAAGATAAATAATATGGACAAAGAAAGGGAGAGAATGACTCAATAAAAAGGACTCAAATACTCATAGATCTACCAACTCAAAGACTGATAAACGTGAATGGACCCAAAATCACAAGCAATGTACAAAGCAAACCCCATGTTCACCTACTCCACACAGTGAAGATCGAGATGGTGGTCATTTATCCTTTCTATTTTAGAGTTAGGTGAGTTTCAAAAAGTTGTACAAACACGTAGGTAGGCTCGGGATTTGGGCACTAATCCTTAGTGTGTACGTGCGGATAAAATGCACATATAATGAGGGGGTTGCTTTCCCAAAGATAATGAATGCATTACGTTTATTTTTACAAGTTCAATAGAGTTAGCAGTCCCAATTTTATTTTTGATTATCAATTTTTTGATATTTTTCAATGCAATCACCTAACGAGCTTCCAATTCCATTAACATCCCAGGTGATCAAAATCAAAGGGCGAAGGTCGAAAAAGCCATGCAAGTCATAAATCGATGATGCATGCAAAGTCAGAAAACTTACAGTACTTCACAGCTCTCTCCATGCAGGATACATAACATAATTGAGAGCTAAACTACATGAGATGCAAGCCGATGAAATCACCCTAGAAAAGTAATTGCTATTAACGTACAATTATAGCTCATGGAATCATCATCAAATCATATGAACTCAATCACATCCTCAATCCAGTGTGCGATATCTAAAATCATCAGTAAAGTATCACACCTGTAATTGTGGCAAAATCAGAATCCTCAATCATCGCTATGCATATATCAAAGTCGGATCCACCAAAAATAGCACACCAATCTCATCATCTTCATATCTGCCTGTCTTACTCAAATAATTCCTATAACCACAGCCTCGATGCGGGCATCATCTAATAGCACAACACTCCCAGGTGAAAGAAGGTATGATACGAAAGGGAACGAGAAGAGTTGGCTAGAATGGCGAAATGAAGACAAAACTGAGATAGCCGTAAAATCCGGCTATAATAATGAAGACCAAGACCCAATATCATGACTTAATGAAGAAGATAAATAATATGGACAAAGAAAGGGAGAGAATGACTCAATAAAAAGGACTCAAATACTCATAGATCTACCAACTTAAAGACTGATAAATGTGAATGGACCCAAAATCACAATCAATGTACAAAGCAAACCCCATGTTCACCTACTCCACACAGTGAAGATCGAGATGGTGGTCATTTATCCTTTCTATTTTAGAGTTAGATGAGTTTCAAAAAGTTGTACAAACACGTAGGTAGGCTCGGGATTTGGGCACTAATCCTTAGTGTGTACGTGCAGATAAAATGCACATATAATGAGGTGGTTGCTTTCCCAAAGATAATGAATGCATTACGTTTATTTTTACAAGTTCAATAGAGTTAGCAGTCCCAATTTTATTTTTGATTATCAATTTTTTGATATTTTTCAATGCAATCGCCTAACGAGCTTCCAATTCCATTAACATCCTAGGTGATCAAAATCAAAGGGCAAAGGTCGGAAAAGCCATGCAAGTCATAAATCGATGATGCATGCAAAGTCAGAAAACTTACAGTACTTCACAGCTCTCTCCATGCAGGATACATAACATAATTGAGAGCTAAACTACATGAGATGCAAGCTGATGAAATCACCCTAGAAAAGTAATTGCTATTAACGTGAAGCACCAGATGCTAACTACCCAAATATGAGACCTAAGTTCGGTATTCGATGCTACTCGGTGCCCGCTACAACGGGTCCTGTTAGAATTGTGTGTGACCTCTCTCGGCACGCGGTATCAAGTCTAAATAGCCAACAATTTCGATTTGACTAAGTCCAAAGGCGAGTCTATAGGTACATGCAAATATATTAAGGCTTTGGACCTTAATCTACGATCAAGCAACTCCTAAACTAAGGCTCATTCACACAAAGCAAATAAAAATAAAAGCGAAAAACCAATGAAAAGAAAGCGATGAAAATGTGAAAAACATGACGAGGCCCCCAAGCGAACAATCCCTCCGGCACTACCTCGTGAAGTAGCAGTGTCCACGAGAGTCCAAATTATTACAATTATTTGTTGTCTCTCCCTTACTTTTAATTACAAAATAAAATGGTAATTAAAAATAAAAAGTGATTATCTTCAAAAATCCCTCCAAGTCTTCATTTGGCGCTCTCTCTTGCCGGCTAAGTTAGAAAGCTAGCTCCGCCTTGCTTGGGTGCACATGTCCTCCTACGAAGTCCTCCTTCGCGTAGCGGTCCTTTGTATCAAATTCAAACAAGGAGAGTGATTACACATGTCACAAATAATATTAAGTAAGATAAAAATAAGTAAATGACAAAAATAGACAAGACATAAGGAAAAAATAAAATAATCCAATCTATGTGGCATTGCTCCTCGACAACAACGCCATTTGTTGAAGCGATTTTAGCGAGGGTTTAAAAATATTATCATCACTGAATAAAAGTGGAGATAGAGTGTGTCACAAAGGCGATCGCTCACGAAAATCAACTTCAAACAACAGTTAACCCATAATAAATATAAAGCAATGAATAGCAAAAATGTGGAGTTAAAATTTATTATAACTCTACAACAAAAGTGTACGGCGAGCAAGCATATGTAGAGGTCGAACTCATGGAGAAAATAGTAGATTGGGCAATGAATTCTCAAAAATTGTGCTTTACTTTTGTCCATTTATTTTTTTGTGGGTTTTTATTTTTTTTAGATTTTTAATTTTTCTTTTTTTTGTTTTTGATTTTATAATTTTTATTTTTTTATATTTTCAGATTTTTATATTTTCTTTTTCTTTTAATGATATAGTATCAGCTTATATAAGGCTATATACATAATATAGGCAAATGTAATGATAATTAATAATAAAACTAAACAAAATGCAGGAAAGAAAATATTTTTAGGTTTTATATATTTTTCTAATGTTTTTATGATTTTCTGTTATTTTTACATATTTTTATATATTTTAAAAATAAAATTATCTCAAATCAGGGATTAAATAAATAGTCAGAATTGAATTGAAGATTAAAAATAGCAAATAAAATCCAAAAACTCTTCAAATCAATTTTAAATATAGATAATAATATAAAGAAAATTTAGAAATAAAAATAAATATTTTTGGTATTTTTGGTTATTTTTAATATTTTTGTTAGATTTTGGAACTTTTTAATTTTTTCCTTTTCTTTTTCTATTTTTAGGGATTTTTGGTCTGGAGTTATAATATACTGAAATGAACAATATATATTTTTGGGGAATTTTCAAAAATTTTTTATATTTTTTTGGTAATTTTTAAGTTAAACATAAAAATGTGCTCATTTTATTTTTAATAAATAGTTAAAATGCCCAAAATGCAAAAATAAAAAAATATGATGTGAACATACGTGCTAGCAAACAATTAACACCATTTTTGCATAATTTTAGAGCATGGATTTTATTTTAAATAAATAGGAGAAATACATAAAAATACATGTATTAGCGAGGGCATATTTGCAATTAAAATTAAACTCAGGGGTTTATATGCAAATGTGCCAAAAATATATAAATAATATTCAATTTTATTGGATTAAACATAAATACAAAAATCGCTATGGTTATACATGCTATTTTCCCAGCCGACATGGGACGACACGTGCGTTGAGCTTGACATGTCCCAAAAGCAATATGAAATAAATACAAGGTCCTTATGCGAAATGTCTAATTTATTTAAACTACATATTTTATTTATAGGACTAATAAATAAATACAAACTTGTGGGGGTTTAGATTTGCAATTTACCCTCAATGCGCGCAGAGATGGACGGTTCTGATCAGTTTACTTGCCACATGTCGCACTCTCTGCGCTCGATGATGGTTCGTGTTTGGATGTCTGAGATTAGATCTTGGACGAAGATCTGACGGCCTGGGCTTTGGAAATCGGACACCTTTGGTTCAATCCGGAGCATAGGGCTCCATCGAACGGTGAGTTCCGAAGCCTCTCTTGCGACACTATGATGCTCTCCATGTTCTTGTTGTCGATCCACGTTTGATGTTGCCTCTCACAGAGTCCAGGAGCCAACGAGGAGTCCTAGCGAGTCGCTGAAGCTCAGGGCACCTGGAGGAGCCAAGCTAGAGTTGTTTGCCCCTAATAGGGATCTGTTCAACCTGGGACCTGCACAAAGATGACCATGGGTCGAGGGAAAACTGCCTTGACCCGATTAGGCATAGAATGGGGGGCTAGATGGGCGTGCTCCAAAGGGCGGTGGAGGAGCATCGATTCACAGAACCACGAGAGTTTTGATTGATCAAATGGATATGGGAAATGGAGAAGGTGCCGGGGAAGGTGTGGAGATGGTCGGCGAGGTCGGAGATAATCGGGAGATATGATGAAACACGGTCGGAGCGCTAGAGCTCCGGCAGTCTTTTAAACCTAAGTTACACTAAATCACTAACTGAAAAGCGGAATTAAATGCAAAAAACAAAAGACGGGAGCTAAATCTACCTAATAAAAGTAAAGATGTAGCTCTTATACCTTCCCGTGAGGAAAGGGAGCAGGGCGATCGGAGAGGCACGTCGTGGGTGCACCTTCTTCCTCCATCCGTTTCAGACCGCTAGGAACCTCCATCTGTCACCTGGATGCACGCTTGGCTGGAGTCGAAGGGATTTAGGGTTTGGGAAGCGACCAAATTGGGACAAGGAGGCATGAGGTTCTTATTAATGTATAGATTGGGCACTCTTATTGACCTAGGGTTTGGGGCGAATAAAAGTATGTACAACAGATCTGGAGCTTCGACGAGAATGTTGGATGATCAGGGGTGATAAATGGTGGAGGGCTAGAGGGCATCGGAGCATCGGTGTAGTAGGGAAAAATCATTGAATGTTGGCCGCTCGAAGCATCTGACGCAGTCAGAGAGAAGACAGGTAGTTGACTTATGTCAACTATCCCTGCATTATGTTTGGTCTACGGAGGACAAATCAGGACAAAATAACAATTTTATTTGAAAATAAATAATTAAAATTAATAATTTATTAGTATAAAATAAAATATTTATCCCTTTATATAGTATTTTAATATGATTTTTTTTATTTATTTGGTTTATTTGTTACAAGTAAATTTTTAATGGTATATTTATAGGTATATTCATCGAAGTTTTGGGTAATTTATTTTTATTTTGTATTTTGTTTTTATTATTTTATTTTCCTATTTTTTTATATTTATAGCTTGTTTTTATATGCACAAAAATTCTTTTATTATATTTTTATGATCTATCATGTACACTTAAATAAATATGGGTATTAACAATATAGGTATAATTATTGTGTATTCATCTATGTACTTATGTAGGTTATTTTTGTTTTGTGTTTTCTTTATGTTTTTATTCTATTCTAAATATGTAAATGTATTATAAATAATATTTACAAAATTATAAAAATATAAAATTTTTAAAAATAATAAGGAATAAATAAAGTGAATATTTTATTCGGGTATATGGTACAATAGGGCTCCAAAACCTAACTTTCACTCCTTAATTCCAAAAAATATGAAACCACCTTCTTTAAATAGCTTATTAAAAGTTATATACATTTAAAGTAATTTTGATACATTTTGAATTTATATTTAAGTTATCTGGATATGGGAAATTTAGGTTTTGCCTTTTTATTTTGAGTATAAAAGGTACACTGCATATTATTTTTGTGCAAACTCAATTTTGTATTTTTATTGTAATTTTATCCACAACTTTCATGTACAAAGTTTATTGATTTGATGAATAAAAAATTAAAAATATAATGGGTCTCAAAAATGCTTTATTGGTTTATAAATAAATAGGCTTTTTATTGTATTTTTGGCCCTTATCTTCCCCTATTTAATTCCTTCTCGACCAAATCAATTCTTGACTTGGTATCAGGGTTTAGGATCATAAAATACCTTTGGTATTTTATTCTTTTTCTTTTCTTTCCTTTATTCTAAAATTTTGGCATTAGAAATTGTATTTTCTACACAATAAATAGAACAAATAAAGAATGTTAATATGTACAAAATAATCATATATTCATGCATTAGCTAGGGTTTTAGGTCCAAATTGATATAATAAAGGCGATGAAATGGAGATTCGTCACATAGGTCTTAGTTATCTCGATCTCATTAAGTCAACTCTTTGACCTAACTTATCCGACACCTCGAATCTCTATTCCTATGCAGATGGCATGCATAAAGAGGTCGGTCCGATATCTGTCTTTAGAGAAGGATTGCCATCTCCTTCCCAGGCTGGAGATCATCTCTTAACAATCAATTGACGGTGATTTATGAGTCCTCAATCTAACTATTTAGAGATCATCCAAGCATCAACCTGTATATTTTAATAATTGAATCAACTTTATGATCATTGAGATGGCCATTGTGCATAACCCTTGTTGTACAAAGGGGCCTATATTGCAAATTAGTTACTCTTTATTTCAGATAAGGGATTGATTTGAAATAACATTTATTGCATAATGGCTCATCGTGGGCTTGCATGTACACCATACATTGTATTGGCTTATGAGATGATTTACAAGACTCCATTAGGTATGTCTCCCTTTCTACTTTTCTATGAAAGCCAAGCCATCTTCCCATCAAATTAATTCATAAATCCCTTCGGGAAGTCAATATCTATAACTTGGACTCACAAACAAGTAGTCAGACTCAAAAGATTGATCTGAACAGACTCCTGAAATTCAAAGACTAATGCATATGATAACATCATGATGTATAAGGAAAAAGTCAAATGATGGCACAACAAGCATATCAGATAAAAGACTTTTGAGCCTGATCAAAAGGTGTGGTTATTTGATGTAAATTTAAAGATATTCCCAGGCAAATTAAAGAAAAAAAAGACTAGGTTGTTTTTAGTAAAGACTGCGTGACAACAGTTACATCATCATATCTGGATTATCATTTGACGCACAAGTATTCATAGTCAATGGATAGTTGCTGAAGCCATATTTATAACGTGACACATTCATGTCCATTGTCAATTCAATTGAAGTGTCTTTCCAAGAAGAACCCCCATACAGAAGATTCAGATAATTAAGGTATAAAAAATATTCTTTCTTTCGATTCTTTTTATTTCATCAGTTCTATACTTATGATGACTAGATCCTAAGTATAGGGGGCATGAGTGACTTGAGTTTTTCCTTTCTGTTCCCACGCTTGTTTATCAACTTGTTGATACTATGTTCTATACTTAGGAACGCTTTACCATAAGTATAGGGGGAGACAAGTTGAGCCATTGGCTTTGTATATTCTCACCCTCTATCATCCCTACTTAATGTACAATATATTATATATAGGATTAATTTATCCTAATTATAGGGGAATCATCAACTTCTCATTCTTTCATTGAATCATTGTAGTACATTATTCTTCTATACTTATCATGAGTTATGCCTTCCTTTGTTGCTCATTGGTCACTATAGGAACATAGTTTGAGATAAGTATGGGAAGGGGGGTTGTAGATATGGTATATATACTTTAGACATAACTTGTACTTTCTTGTATTTTCATTAATATGACTCTAATACAATGGGTAAGGGTAATCGATTAGAAGATTGATAAAATCGTGTAAATACGTGTAATAATTTTTCAAAAATGTTTGTAAAAATTGGTTTGAAAATGTTTTGCCAATGATTTTGAAAAATGGTTGTGAAATGTGTTGAAAAATATTTTGAAAAACTTTGAAAAGTCTTTGTAAATTATTTTCAAACCTTTGAAAATCTCCCTTTGTAAATGTTTGTGAAAATGTTTGAAAAATTGGTTGTAAAATTATTTGCACAATAAATTTTAAAATATGTTTGTCTAATTTTTGCAAAAAATGTTTTTATATAGTTTAGAAATCCTATATATAATAGTGTTTCAAAATTATCCAAAATAAAACCTTTTGTAAATAAAAACTTGTATTAAACTTGTATATATCTGTATAAATTTTTTTGTAGATATGCACACAACCCTTGTGAATACAGACAATTCACTAAACCTTTTAAAAAGACCTAAAAAATTAAAAAAAAGCAAAACTCATAAAAATGTGCAAAACTTTGCAAAAATCAATAAAAATTGAAAACCAGAATTTTTTTTACAAAATTATATTTACAATTACATTTATATTTTTTGAAATATTTTTTGGACTTGTTTGGAATAAAATCAGAAGATTGGAGCTTTGTTTAGAGCTTAATCGATTTAATTTCACATGAACCTTGTAGGAACTGGAATTAAAAGTTCTTAGGTCAACGTGACTTAATCCTTTGAGTCTACAAGGCCATATTCCCATGTTATCTTAATTATCCTAAGTAGAATATTTCGTGACACACACATGACCCTTGTTGATAGTGGCCTAACTTTGACAAGCACTTTGCATGTAGCTCAACTCAGATGAGGGGGTGCAGGGTGGAATTCTTTATCTTGAGAAGCATGTGTATGGAAACATACGCCACCCCAATAGGAGGCCAGTGCACCCACAACCTTATCTAGTGGTGCTGACATCTAAAAGTAGGATGTTGTGGGTTGTAGCAAAGCGTCAAAAGAGGGATAGTCCACTAGCTCATGGAGAAAAAGTTCTTACGTAAATGCATCCATTCTGTACATAAAAAAATATGAAATAAAGACTCTAAAAATGTTACATTGGAAAAAAGTCAATGAAAATTATATTAGCCTTGTGAGCTTGGGGTGAACCATTTTTATAATAAAATGTTATTGTAATCTTTTATATATAACATTAAAGTTTATTCGTTTATTTCACTCATTATCTAAGATTAAATGAAGGAATGCACCATAAGGTCCCTCTGTACAATTAGGGTTATGTACCATAACCATTTTAAAGACCATACAACTGTTGATTCAAATGTTGAATCATAGAGGCCAGCGCTTGATGATGAGGGTTTATCAAGTATCATCAAATGATTATTAGAAAGGGATGTTCAACCAGAGAAGAAGATGGTAATTATTCTCTAAAGGCTGATATCTAACCGAACTCTTGATGCTGGTCATCTGCATAGGAATAAAGATTCGGAGATGCTAGATAAGTTAGATCAAAGAGTTGACTTAATGAGGCCAAACATCTACTATGCAGTGGAAGTGGTAAGACATTACTAATCCTCCTATTGAGAACAACACTGGAATGCGGTGATGAACATCTTTAATTATATAAGACAGACTTAAGATTACATTTTGGTCTATGGAGATGGAGATCTCCAAGTCTTGGGATCACAGATTCAGATTTCGAATCTGATGTAGATGATCGCAACTCAACTTCTGGGTTTGTATTCTTGTTGAACAATGGTGCTGCAAGTTGGGGAAGCAAGAAGCAAGACAATACAACTGATTTAACTACAGAAGATGAACACCTCGCCGCATCAGATGCTGCAAAATAGGCAATGTGGTTACGCAAGTTCATGCTAGAACTTGGCAGTTTCCTCTGATACTCACATTCAATTGCTCTACAATAACACGTAAGACATAGCTCAGGAAAGGAACCCATATGACATCAAAAGAGCAAGTACGTGGAAAGAAAATTCCACATCATTCGGGAGATTCAAAAGCGTGGTGATATCATCATCATCAAGATGGCCTCTACCGACAACGTTGCTGATCCTCATACCAAAACATTACCCCAGAAGGTTTTCGACCAACACGTAATGAGTATGGGTTTAAAGTTTGTACCAGAATGGTTCTGAGGGCTAATGGGAGATTGTTAACCATGTGAACCCAGGATGAACAATTTCTATAATAAAGTGTTATTGTAATCTTATATATATCGATAAAGGTTCTTGGTGTACTTCTCTCCTTATCTGATATTAAATGAATAAATACATCCCCCGATAAAATTAGGGTTATGTAACAAGTCCATTTTAATGATCATACAATAGTTCATTCAAATGTTGAATCATATAGTCGGTGCTTGATGATATCTAAAAAGTTAGATTGAGGGCTCATAAAGTACCATCAAATTATTATTAGGAAAGGATCTCCGGCCTGCAAAGAAGATGACAATTCTTCTCTAAAGGCTGGTATCTAACTGGCCTCTTGATGCAGGTCATCTCTATACGAATAGATATTCGGAGGAGTTAGATAAGTTAGGTAAAAGAGTTGACTTAGCTAGATCAAGACAACCATGACCTATGTCATATACTATCATGATATAGGCATACATCCTCTGATAGGATACAGATGTGTTGCTATATCTCTGAGTATGTACATTTGACAGACCAATAGGTTGATGACCTAGACAAGGTCAATACACTAGAGAGCTGGTATGCATCCAAGGATATATGAGTAATACGATCTCTCAAAGGGATCATGCATGTTCATTACTAAATCGGAAGACATGAGGCCACTCATGAGATATTTGTATAAATTTCCGTATACAGTCATCTTGCTTTGGAAGCTTGATAGAATTTATAGGTATGATATATTCTTTTGTAAAGTATATGATCTATACTAACTCCCAATTATCAAGTGAGAAACTTCACGATAAAACCTTGGAGAAGGTAGTTCAAATGTGATCTAATACTTCGAGTTTAATCAAGGTTTCTAGTATGCAGGATGTACGGGTATAAGGAATACATGAGGGTGATGTGATTATAAATAATTGTATAACAGTGACACTACCTTTTCAAGGGAGTGATGAAACAAGTTTGTATTTTAGTGACTCCTCTCAGTAGATTAGTAATATGATCTTAGTCCAAATGTTGGATATTGATTTGAATATAATTCAGATGTAATAAGAAGATTAGATTTGTCTTTTGATTTAATCAAACATATTTGAAAGATTCCCAAGATGTGGATTTGAGATATGACATCAATATCCAAGTCACTATACAAGGAATGTACAATCGCTCTGTCCTTATCTCTAAGTATCTTCAGAGAAAGTACATTGTTCTTGAAAGTGTTCAAGAATAATTCAATTGTTGATAACATATCTGAGCAATGTGAAATGGACAATTTAATGTGATTTAATTATCATGAATAATATGAATATAATTCATATTATTTAGACACATGAGAATTGACATGTAAGATAATTAAAAATGATTTAGTTATCAGAGATATGAGTAATGTTGATAACACTATCCATAATACTCATAAATACTATAAATGTGATTTATAATATGTATGAGAGATGTAATTGTTAATAGAATTTATGAACTAAATGTTGATGTGAAGGATTTACATTGAAAAACTAATTATAAAAATAATTTACATTTTGTGTTAGTTGGTTGAATACGATATATAATTATCAATGCTATGATTGAAATTATCACAGAATAATTCGGAATAATTTTGATGAGTAAATATGCAATAATAATTGTTGCACATGTGGAATATTGGAAGAGATATGAGATCTCTCAATTAATAAAGAAGAGAGCCACCTTCCTCTTTAAGAGGGTGGATGGCCATGGAGTCCTACTCCTTGTATGGACATCCACTCTACTAGGGGAAGAAAACTTGTCCTCTTTCCTTTATTTTCACATGAAATTGATTTGCATTAAATTGGATATGTTGAAGATTATTTGCAACATATATATTTTATTTTAAATTTATTAATCGTTATTGCAAATTATTGCAACAAAATCTCCACCATTGATTTGAATTAGGAGTGCATCTCCACCATCCAATAAAGTATAAAAGAAATGGTATCCCTAGCCTTTTCAACTACACATTTTCAAGAGCAATAAATCTCTCTCTCTATTCTCTACCACACATCCAAGGTCTCTCCTCTTATGTAGTAGTCATCCACATTTTGTTGTGAGACATCCCATCGTCGCCGTAACATCGTTATGTTGCCGGAACGATTGCTCATGGATCTCCACCTTCTCCAGTATTCCTCGCTTGTGAAGAAGGATCCATATTTTGTGAGACGAAATCTAGATATTCCAATCTCGGATCATCATTTTGGATTGTGGGAGCTTCGTGTGACATCTACATGCCCGCCAATGCTTCTACGTTAGATTGGACTTGAGAGAGGAGAGTCTCTTACTTTAGAGATTAGAAATCACAAACACATTACAAGAGGTGATCCTAATTATTCTTTTGTGATCTTGATGAAACGATTTGAGAAGTGTTCTCGAATCATGTGGTTTCATATATTTAAAATATTTTAAATTATGCTACCCCATACAACTAGTATGACTAGTTGACTTAGATCGTATTCGATGCGATCTTCATGCATTCATAGAAGACATAAGCCCTAGCCTTCAAGTGGTATCAGAGCATTAGTCAAAGGTCTTAAATGTGATCCAAAATCTAGGGGAACGAGGTTTTGTATATCCTTTGTGGGGGACTCTTTGATTTGCATTTGGTGCATGTTTCGAATTATTTTTTGTTAAAAATGGAAAGCTATTGTTTATGAACCATCTTGGACGAGTTTTTTTGGATAATAAAATGTATTTAGAATGTCTAAATATGTCCCAAAGCAGTAGCCAATTGTTGGCGCCAAAGATGCATAAATTAAAATTGGAAAAGTTTCTGCAGTGACATTGCTTTTGCATGTATTCACGGATTTGTACAAATTATTTTTTGGTAATTGTTTTCCCGACATCCAACATTAAATAAACACATTTATTAAGTAGATAATTAAACCAGCAAATCACATTTTTTATTTCGTGTGATTCTAACTCTATATGCCTTGTATATTCCATATTTAGTGGAGATGGGTTGGATAATGATTGGATCATCACAATTACTTTCTTAATGTGTTTATCATTCAATGTAAATCAAGGAAATTATGAACTTTCCATGATTAAGTTATGCTTAATATTTATTTTATAAATATCTGATTAAACATCAGTCACAATTGAGTGATTGTTTCATGAAAAACTCTAGTTTAACCTATAATAGTTGTAGGTCAACTTTTACATGCAAAATATGTTTTCTTGATATGATTAGAAATTTAGGATCTCAAAATTGTTTTAAATGCTTACGATTTCTAAGAGATTACTATATAGTATAATGCCGATCATCAAAGATCGATAAATCTGCAAGTACATTGATCTAAAGATTATTGTTCTCGAGTTGTTATGGTGATGGTTTCTATGTCATGGATATGCTAAAGGGTTACTTAATTGGTACATTCCACATCATAAGGAGTGGAAGCGCTCCCTGTTAGCATTATTTGTCCGACCTAGCTAGAACCATTTCGATTGAAGGGTAATATTGGTGAATCAAATTGTACTCTAATTACTAAAATTAAAGAATAATATGTACCTTTGAGAACTAATACTATATGGTAATATCAAGCAAATCCTAATTGTTTGTTCGTTGATTGATTGGACTGATAATTTATTTAATATGATTGAATTAATTAGATCCACTTAAATATAAACACTCTTTTATGAATAGAAATGTAATTCCCTTGGAAGAATTAATCATGTGAATATGATTCATAATAATAATCTAAAATTTGAATGAGAAATGGAGAATCATATAAATGACATCCATGGTCTCCCATCTAGGCAAAGCGTTCTATCGCCATGGATTGTATGCTGGAGACGCATGTCTAAAGTGACATCTCCTACATACATGTGCACATAGATTGGGCTCTTTTCTTCTTAAAAGAGTAAGGTTGTATGCGTAGTGACCCCAATATTGAACCTCATATAATTGGGACAATATTGGATCGTGCATAGCGAGTGCTATTCATGTTGACG
This sequence comes from Ottelia alismoides, assembly GCA_037367405.1. Classification (NCBI taxonomy): domain Eukaryota; kingdom Viridiplantae; phylum Streptophyta; class Magnoliopsida; order Alismatales; family Hydrocharitaceae; genus Ottelia; species Ottelia alismoides. The sequence continues at coordinate 98,832 of JAZKJV010003503.1, read as the reverse complement.
ATTTATTCAATTAACAACGGGTCAACATCACCTTAGGGGTGGTGGGACCATGTGTTAAAAATTGAATTGGGAAATACAAGTTGGAGTTGTAAGGAGGAATGAGTTCCCGCTTATTTTTATTCAAGTTGCAAGTTTTCATATAATTGAGATGTATAAAAGGTAAAAAGGATATACCGGATCTTGCTAGAGATATATAGTGGTAAGTATATCTATTGCTTTGAAATTAAAGAAGGGAATGAACTCTCAAAATTTAAAAGGCAAGGCTAATTTGATTAAAGCTTCTTAATCAGATAAATTTAAATGTGAATACACTTGTTCTAATATAATGCATTCTTAATCTCATATGAAATTCACGAACCCGCTCAGTATGTGATGAATCTCGTATTCATCATGCTAAAATTGGTCAATTAGGCTATGTTCCCTATAATTCATTTGCATTTAATCATTAATATAACATCATTAGCATTCATACATGTGTTAATAATATTCACATTTCATCATGCGTAATTGCATCAAAAATCCAAGTGTAAATTAGCCTAAAAAATCACTAACTTCCCATATTTTTAATTAATTCATCCTAACTCCAATTGAACCCAAACTACTCCATTGTGTAAATATTACTAACAAGTTTTAATAAAAAAATAAAAAAATGACTAACTCAAATAAGTGTGAAATAAATCCGAAATCAATTTTCACATCTGACGGACTACAACAGACATATCTCCCTCATACAGTGTTTGATTTTGGTCTACTCATTTTAATATACTCCAATTTCTAATACCTTGAAAACAAGATTAATTTCATAAAATTCGGAGCTCATATGTGAAAGTTGGATTTTGGGCCTCTTCTGCGCATTTTATCTTTTTGCTATTTTGAACTGAGTTTTTATGTACATAATTAACCCTTTTAATTTAATTCTTCTTCATCTGTGTTCTTTGATACAAATTTTATTAAGCGACACACAAAATCCAAATCTAGATCAAGACTGAAATCAAAGAACCTGACTTTGTCTGAGTGTCCATTGTGAACATGTACGAAATCTCGTATTTCATATTTCTATTTATTTCCCTATTTTCTTATTTATTAAAATCCAAAAAATTAGATTAGTGAGTAATTAAGTGTTATATTTTATCGTATTTTTTCCTGGATTTTTACCTCCTTTAAAACCATCAAAAATTGTAAAATACCAAAAAGCCAGTTTTCTTTACACATGGAAACCACCAAAAATACCACTTTGTACATATAACTTCTTTTGCTCCCGGATCCTTCATGAAAGTTGTAAGTCTCGTCGAGACGAACAACTTTAGTGAAGAAAAAAGTTCGATCCGAGGTCTCATCCTATTTCTTTTCCATTTTCTTTTACTTTTTAATTTTGAATTTTTTTGGGGTGCCATGTGGCAGCCCCTGGGCGTGCCATGTGGCACCCCCACTCACCCACTCTCTCCAGGTAACGTGCCTAGCACGTGACCCATCCTCTCTACCACAGGTCACGTACGAGGAACGTGACCTTCTCCCTCCCCTTCCTCCGTCAACCGCCCCCAGCCATTTCTCCTCCTCTCGTAACGGCCACCTCCTCACCAGCTGCCCTCGCCGGCCGTTACTACCTCCACGTAATGCCCCATCTTACCCTCCTATAAAGCTCCTCCCCTCGCATCCATAAGCTTCATCCACCATCACCCTCCAGCTTCGAGCCCCACTGGTGACAACAGTGGGTTGTCCTTCGACGACGACGACGAGGGCTCCTAGGCGTGATCCGCGAATGTCCTTCGTGTCGCAGTAGCTCAAGCTCGTTGCTCGAGCTTCGTGGCCTTACGCATCGGTCATCTTGAGGCAATAATCGGAGCTCGAAGCTCCAACAAACACAAGGTGATCAACCCCCATGCACACTCCGTTTCCAGTCCTTTTCTTTACTCTGAGATCAAATCCACCTTCGTCTTCTCACAGAATAGAAACCTCGTCGTCGATCTGACTCGCCGTCATCTCCTACCTCCTCATCTTCACTTCTACCTCTCGTTATCTCTCATCTCTGGCTACTACATCGGTCGGAGGCTATTAGCTCCTTCCTTCACCAACCTCCAGGAGCCCCGTCCACCATCTTCCTTGAGCTTTCGAGCTCGAGAAACAAATCCTCCATCTACATGTCATCGATCAGGTCACTGCTACTTTGCTGCGTTATCGACTGGTGCCCTTCTACCGTCTACTCACAGCCCTCACCGACGATTGCCCACGACCGAGATCCCCCACAGCTGTGCGCTCCGGTCGTCCTCGCCAGTAGCCCTCTGCCCCGGAGCTCGACCATCAACAGCTCTGCAGACCGCGGAGCATTCACCTCCGTGCCTCTCCTCCGCCGCGCAGGGGTGCCTCCCTCCTTTATCAGTTGCATCGCCACTCTACGCCCTTTGCTTATGTCCTGCCTCACCATCACCCTTGAGGTTGGTGCTCCACCCCGTGTCTCACCTTCGGCGTCAGCCGCACCGACGCCCTCGAGACCCGTCAGCCGTCAGATTATGCTTATAGCCTGGAATCAACGGTCCTAAGGCAGCCACGTGCCACTCCGAACCTGGCATCCTAGCCTCGAGGTTCAGGTGGTCCGAGCCTCACCAGCCTGCCACGTAGGGTCGACAACCGAGTCTCAACCTCGCCTACCGAACTTGAGGCGCACGTGCATCACACATGTTTCAGGGGAAAATTTCAAGGAGGCCCTCGAAGATCCAACAAATATCCAGAGCCCCCCCTCAGCTGCTGAACTTTGGAAAATTTGCATACAAGCCCTTGCCACTTCCGATAATTGCAGATATACCCCCGTTTGCTGGTATTTTCTAGAAAGGCCCCTCTGACTTCTTTATTTTGCAGATAAGCCCCTCTAGGGACCTCTTTGTGAAGAAATTAATTATTTTTATTACATTTTAGTCCCTCACTTTTCAAATTATCATATCTTGCTCATTGAACTCTGATTTTAGTGCATAATATGTCGATTTGAAGCTATTTTCATGCTCTTTCCATTACATATCTTGTGGACAGAGCTGACGCTGTTTATTGATGATTATCATTTGAGGAGCATTTTGATTTATGCAGGCTTCGTCTTGACATAGTTGTGCCATTCTTAACTGAGAAGATTATTGACGTTACTTGCACGCGATTAAGTGCGAGGACCTGAAATTGTTTGATCCCTTTATACTATTCTGGATATTTTTGAGGATTTAACAATTGTAGGAGGATTAATAAAGATTTATTCCTTAATTATTAATATCGACTATTTGAGTAATTAAATCACAGAAATTCTAAGGCTAGAAATTTTGCTTCTAATTATTACGAGTATCAATTGATTTATTGACCTGAAGCATTGGAATCAATTTGAATATTTTGATTTGTGATTAATTTTGAGGATTAATTGGTCAATTTCATTGAGGATTTAAATCATATAAAATCAGAGATCCTACGCTCCATCATCTTCTCTGTTTTTTTCCTCAGCATTGTATTCCATTTCATTGCTTTTTCTAATTATTTTCAGACATAGAAATTAATGGAGCAAATAATTAATTATTTAACTTAATTTAAAACCACACAACTAAAAAGCACCATTTCCTGTGTTCGACCTTGGTAGACTTGCCAAGTATAAATACTCCACAACATTCAAAGAGTGTGGTTTCTGATCGATCGTTTTTCGCCTCCTGTACTACAATTATCGATTATTAAAGAGGAGAATTTTCGAGTTAATCAAATGACGACGTTGCCGGGAACGAGGAATTTTTAGGGTTTTAAATTATTTTTTGTAATTAATTTTTGTTCCACTTTTCTTTTGCATTTTATTTTTTGCATTTCATTTTGCATTTTCTCTCTCAGTTCTGATACTAACTGGGATTCTCTCTTCGCATATTACTCAGAGCAAATTTTTGGAATATAAATCAAGGATCTACAAGGACAAAGACTGAATCTTACTTTTGTGAGAGAGAAGCTAGTCTAGATTTATTTTTTTATCATTCACAGGGTCCCTCTCTCTTTAAACCATGTTAATTGTAATATTCAGGACTGAACTTCTACGTGGTGTATCGGGTCTGTTTCAACATATTCTGTGTGGTTGGGACCCGACTTGAGTGGCGTAGGAATTAGGCATATATACGCTTGCTTGTTTATCATTGATTGTGCTCGTAATTCTTAGGCCACACTTTTACTAATTATACACACTGGTAGATCGTTCAACATTAGCCAAATTGAAATCAATTCTTGCCCTCTAATAGAACTATCTGCTTAAGACGTTTTTCCTATGTGCATAGCATTTAGTGTAATTTTAGTTTCGTGTATTGCATCTTGAATGCGAGGAATCACTGTAAGTCTTCTTCTTAAGCATGCATCATTGATTTACTCTTGCATTGGTTTTTTCGATTCTCCCTCCTCAGTTTTACAACTTAGTAATTAAAGGAATTGGGACTATTCGTTAGGCAGTGATAAACTTAATTTAAAATCGGGACTACTAAGCAAGGCAACTATAAATAAAATTTACATAAAATTTAACCCTTGTGTCCGGTGGAGATTAACCCACTCACTGTTTGTAAGGACTAGACCACACACTTAGGACAGAGCCAAAAATCAAAAATTTTTATTAGACGACTGTAAAAACAGCTAGCTACTTCTCAGTGAGGGTTTCGGGTAGCTGTTTACGATCCAACTCCCTTAGCAGAGTGGGTGCTTTAGAGGACACCGTGAAAGGCTCCATCCTTAAGGTACACAGGTAGCCGTCTTACGGTCCGTACTTACATCCATATTGGCTGAAAGTGGATGCAACTAGTTGTATGAACTCGGGACAGTCTTTGCGAAAAAATTTCGGCACCTAACAACTCCGCTTAACTTTTCAAGATTGTTTTATCACTTGAAATTAAAATCGAAAAGATAAGTGGCCGAGCCCTGACTTGCCCTCACTAGTGTTGAGTGGGTGAATCTACATGTTTGTTTTGTGTTTGGTTTGTGTGCATCAAAGACATTGCAATTGCAAGCAAATCGTGGTTCGTAAATCATTCCATCTCTCTCTTGAGAAGATATTGACACAGTGTTCTTCTTTCCTGATTTCCGTGACCATGTCCCGATATCCTTCTTCTCACACTTCCTAGGGGAACCTGCTCTTCAAATCAGGTCCCCCTCAACCATCATTCTCTTCCCTCCCATACATCCCACCCTATGACAACACTTTTTCATGCAATAGACCTCTTTCACATTCTGACAATCTTATGGACATGAGAGAGCACACAGAAATGAGGATGAACAATAGAGTAACCGATATTGATAGTAAGACACGATTTTTGGTTACTATGATCTCACAACCTCTTGAACCATCCCCTACTCAACTTGATTATCTTCTTGAGTACAAACAATTTTCTTTCGACAATCCACAAGAAAACCAGAGTCTAGGAAATGTGACTCATGACCAAACCATAATGACTATGAACAATCAATACTCTACTCGAGGTTACATGATAGAATCATGACATATAGAGAATGATTATTCAACCACAAGTCATGATATGTTTGCGGATGAGACTGCTCGGATCAATCATAGAGAAAATGTTTTGACTGAGAAAATATATGATCTCATCCAGTCCTTGCAGAATTAAGAAGAAGTGAGGCCACCGCCAAGCGAACCAAATAATAATCACGTGACTTACAATCAAGCAAAACCACCACTGATCTCTGACCCCCTACTAACCATATCATAGAAAATACCCAAAAAAAATAGAAAATTCAAAAAAAAAAGACAATTCTGAAATGAAGCATTTTGCAAGAGTTTGATCTTAGAGCTTCCTTTGATTAAGGCCATAGAATATGCGCCCGATCTTAAGAGATTTGTAAAGAGTCGACTAAACCCCCAAAAAATGGGCAAGAAATAATCAAGGACTGAATATCATGTCATATCTATGCCTAGTTCTTTTGTGATGAACCGGAAAAACAAAAGCCGCAAAGTCAAGCGGTTAACTCGGATCACATGTGAAATTGAGGGTACATTATTTACTCATGTTCGGTTAGACGACGATTCTACATTAAACATCCTCCCTAAGTCCATTTTTGACCAACTCAAATTCAGACAACTCAAAAAGACTAGGGTGTTCATTCAATTGCCTGATCGATCCATCAAAAGACCACGGGGGATTGTTTCGTTTGTCGTGAACTTCCGAGATGACAAATACAAAGTGGACTTTATTGTCCTTGACATCGAGCACTGCGAAGGATTCTCTGAGTCTCCTATCATTTTAGGAAAGCCGTTCTTAGCCTCCGCTAAGGCAATTGTTGATTGTGAGACTAATGAAATCAAGTTTCTGAACTATGATCACAATGCACAAAACCTCAATAACACAACATATTCTGAGGAAACCCGACTTGAAAAAGACAATCGTGGTCGGGATGCAAACACTTCACATGATCAAACCTCTCCTCATGAAACACCGACACATGCCCTAGGAGAGACAACCATGAGACCGACTGTTGAACAGACCTCTGATTCTCACAACACCTCCCACCCTGAAACTACTCCTAAAAGGAAAATTTTTTTAGGAGCTTACGAAGAATTAGACCATATGTCTGAGGATCGTCAAAATTATTTAAGTGGTCCAATCTTTGAGTCGGCAGTAGTTCACGAGAGACTTGAACCATATAAGGAACCGACTCAGGAAACCTTTGATGTTACCGAAAATCACGATTATCAGGATGTGACATCAACATCCCGGCCAATATTCACAAAGCCACCAGGAACATGCTCCCTCGTCCGAAGCAGCTTAGGACCCTACAAGAATTAGTCGACTTTTACGGGGATTCATTCGACGAAGAATTCATAAATGCCACACCGGTTACTCAAGAAAGGGAGAAGAATACTTTTCATCTTCCTCCCAGTACTTCCCAAGGAAACAAACTGACCAAGAAAGTCATCTTTGACCTTAAAACACCAGGTGATTTCTGAAGAGTCCTCGTCAGGTCCTGAAGTAGTTCATCAGATAAGTGCAATAAGTATAGCTCTGATCCAAGGGCACTTACCTCTGATTGATAATAGTTGGAAATCCTCTGTGTACGACAATTATCCTCTTGAGGATGACTCTGATGATGGTTGGTATTTCTTCATCTGCCCCCTCTTCACCGCTCTCTACATCTCCATACTATCTCTCACTACACTACTGCAAGAAGGTCCATCGCAAACCTCCTTGATCTTGTATATCCATAATCTACCGGTTCCCCACTTGTAATTATCCGATCATACTTAGGCTGAACTGAGCCTAAGTATAGGGGGGACTGGTACCATTGTGTATACATCACTTCTATTCTTTTCCCCTCACCCTCAATTGCTTTATTTCATGCTTTTTTGTGATGCTTAATCCCTCAAAAGTCTAAGTATAGGGGGGCATGTCAATTTCTTTTCTTTTTTTCTCAACTATACTTAGTACGAGCTATGTCTACATTTCACTTTGTACCATGAGGACATAGCATAAGCTAAGTAGAAGGGGTATGTTTGTATATTTTCTACATACTGTATACATAGCTCATACTTTAATTGTTTTCATCTAACATCGGTGATGGGTACAAGTAGTGTATATTATACTAAATCCTTTCTGTAAATATTACCTTGTTTAAAAAAACAAAACAAAAAAAACTTTTTGCATTGAAAAAAAACACTAATGGTCTTGCATTTCATTAAGCATCTCATCCATCCCTTGGTTGATATATTCCTGACACATTCACTATCACTCAAGGCTTGAGGAATTTAAAGACACTGGATTTCTGAGATCTTGAAAGTCTGAGTTAGCCAGCCTTAGTCATTATAGTTTTTGAACTTAATAATCCACACTTCCCTAGTTGGAAAGATTTGAGCGCTATATTGCACTCTTCATCTCTACCCTCTAAAGAATATGATCAGCAACAAACACATTCACAATTGCATGATTGATGAGATGAGTTGAGTTATCACTTGAGGAACTAGGTCTGGTGATTTGAGTCTAGACCCGACCTAATGATGCTCGAGGATGGGATAAAGTTAATGAAGGCTTCAAGGAACCTGAATGTCAGCAAACCATAGCCAGTATGTGAACAAGTTCATATGCTATCTCTTTGGTATTTACCTACGTTCCAGGGTATGATGAAACTTAAATTAATTTTTGATCAGTGTGCGCCAACTTTTGCTAGAAGCAGTGGAGCTAGCCAAAAAGAAAAGAAAAAAATGTTCAAAGAGAAGCTCTATCCTTCAAAAGTCAAATGCCAAATGAGCTTTCAACAATGATGAGTGCTCCCAATCATATTCAAAGTGTCCACTTGGACCAAGAGCTAATTAGGATCAAGGAGTTGGGCTAGCACCATAAAAGGGCTCTGCATCGTATAGTGATACAAGTCTGGGTGTCGAAGGTATCTTAGATACTCAAAAGAGACACATCCCGTTGTACTCCCAGAAAAACAAGTGCATACAACTCCGAATTCTCTTGACGGACACATTGATCAACAAAATAAAAATACATGTGTTGAGTAATAAGGCACCCGAGAGGTCCCTTGTTCAAATGCGAGGGAGAGAAAAATAGACACAATCCCAGGCCCTCCATCATCTGGCCGTCCATCTACATTTTCAAGTCTAACAAACTAAAGCGACGGTTGATTGAACCAAGAATAGACTTATTTGCTAGTGTTGAGGATCAGGTCTAGAGGAGAGTCTCATGGACTGGAACTTTGGGTGATTTCTTGGCTCGACTGTCGTGAATGCAGTACAGTAAAAGTCATATCCTTATATTATATGTACAAACAAGAGTTTGATAAATAGAGAAGTTGGATTCCTTTTGATTAAAGCATGGTTGAGCCTAGAATTTTAGGATCGCTCAAATTAAGGGTCTTTAATGAATTGAGCCTTGAAAATGCACATGCACGGTCAGGGATGTATCCGACTAAGTCATTCATTCATTGATGCTCGAGGATAAGTATGGTTTAAGTACATGGGTATGATGAATCTCATATTCATCATGCTAAAATTGGTCAACTAGGCTCTGTTCTCCATAATTCATTTGCATTTAATCATTAATATAACACCATTAGCATTCATACATGTGTTAATAATATTCACATTTCATCATGCATAATTGCATCAAAAATCTAAGTGTAAATTAGCCTAAAAAGCCACTAACTTCCCATATTTTTAATTAATTCATCCTAATTCCAATTGACCCCAAACTACCTTCATTGTGTAAATATTACTAACAAGATTAAATAAAAAATACAAAATTACTAACTCAAATAAGTGGCAAATAAACGCAAAACTAATTTTCACATCTAACAGACTAAAACACACATATCTCCCTCATATAGTGTCCGATTTTGGTCTACTCACTTTGAAAGTACTCCATTTTCAAATACCATCAAAACTAGATCGATTTCATGAAATTCGAAGCTCATATGTGAAAGTTGGGTTTTGGGCCTCTTTTGCGCATTTTATCTTTTTGCTACTTTGACATGAGTTTTTATGTACATAATTAACCCTTTTAATTTTAATTATTCTTCATCTGTGTTCTTTGATGAAAGTTTTATTAAGCATCATAAAAAATCGAAATCTAGATCAAGATTGAAATCAAAGAAACTGACTGTGTCCTAGTGTCCATTATGAGTCTGTACAAAAATCTCATATTTCGTATTTTTATTTCCTATTTGTTATTTATTAAAAATCCAAAAAAATAGATTAGTATGTAATTAAGTGTCTTGTATTTTATCATATTTTTTCTGGATTTTTTCCCTCCTTTAAAACCACCAAAAAGATTGCAAAATCCCAAAAAAGTTGGTTTTCTTTACACATGGAGACCACCAAAAATACCAATTTGTACAGATGACCTCTTTTGCTTCGGGTCCTTCATGAAAGTCGTAAATCTCGTCGAGACGAACAACTTTTGTGAAGAAAACTTTTCGATCCAAGGTATCCTCCTATTTCTTTTCCATTTTCTTTTCCTTTTTAATTTTGATTTTTTTTGGGGTGCTACATGGCAGCCCCTGGGAGTGCCACATGGCACCGCCACTCACCCACTCTCTCTAGGTCACGTGCCTAGCACGTGACCCATCGGGCCATCCCCTCTACCACCATTCACCTGCGAGGCACGTGACCTGCTCCCTCCCTTTACTTCGTGAACCGCCACCCCAACTGTTTCTCCTCCTCCTCTCGTAACGACCACCTCCTCGCCAGCCGCCCTCGCCAGCCGTTACTACTTCCGTGTAACGCCCCACCTCGCCCTCCTATAAAGCTCCTCCCATTACAGCCATCAGCTCCATCTGCCATCACTGTTTAGCTTCGAGCCCCATTGGTGACAGCAGTGGGCTATCCTTCGACGACGACGACGAGGGTTCCTAGGCATGATCATCCGTGTCATACGATGACACACTCCTCAACTTAATTTTGGAGAAGAAGGCCTCATGTGCTGACACGTGTCAAAACCTGATAGGCTAGAATATCAATTCGCTTATAAATTAAGTAATAAATATGAAATGAACATATTTTAAAAATGTGTAGAAGGAAAATTATAAACAATTATGTTTATAAATAATATATTTTAAAAATCTAAAATATGGTATATTTTATGTCTATAAATAATATTTTTTTAGTTATAATTATAATATTAATAAACATATATAATATGCTTAATAAATTGATTGGTATTTTTAATGCAATATTTTAATATATAGTATATTATTTTTATATTTTTTTATTATTATAATAATAAATAAGAGTTTTATGATTTTTTGTAGATTTTAAAAAAATAGTTTGGATATATAGATAAATACAGAAAAATCATCACAGTTCAATTTCATCTATACTTTAGGGTTTTTGAATTATTTACGAGTTAAAAATTCTAAATTAGTTTATATAAAAAATACAAGATCAAGAAATTAATTAAAAAATAAAGGAATCATTGATACTATAAATAGTGTGTTCAGAATAAAATAAATAGCCCAGAAACCCAATTGTCATTAGGTGCCAAAATCGAGTTTTTACGAACTAACTCGATTTTAGTGAATTCACCTTCATTAATTAGAGAATATTATTGTAAGAACTTTAAAGTGAGTAGAGTGAAACTCGAGTTCGTATGAAGAAGTTATGAGGTTTGGAAGTTGAAAAAAATGAAAATTTCATAGTTGGTGTTCTTGGTATCCATGTGTGGATTTTTTAGGATTTATATATTTTTATATACATTTTCAGAATACATAGGAGAAGAGTTTGGTGAAAATATGTAAAAATGAATTAATTGAAAATCAATGAAATTTTGATAAATAATGAATAAATGAGGACAATGTGGAGTGCATAAATAATTCTTTTTGTTATTTTGTTCCTTATCTCCCCCTACTTTATGGTTTGTCGACTTATGATGAATCTCAGATTCATAACTTAAAAAATGATTAATTAAACTCAAATTCCTAAAATTCATTGGCATTTCTTCATTCTGCATAATTAGCATTCATGAATGTAATAATAAGAATTGCATTTTATCACTCATTATTGCACAATAAGAAGCCAAAAATCCCAGCCCAATTGACCTTTAAAATAGCCTAACTTCCCTAATTTTTAACTAATTCATTCTAACTCCAAATGATCTAAAATTACCTCCATTGTGTACATATTACTAACAAGAATAAATGAAAAATACAAAAAAGTCACTAACCTAAATAAGTGGAACAAAAACCCAAACCCTAATTGCAGGATTTTTGAACTAGAACCTTGATATCTTCCTCGTCCATGGTCCGATTTGATCATACACGCTTTTGAACTAATGTATATTCAATTACCTTCAAAACAAGACCAAGTTAAAGTGAATCGGAGCTCATATGTGAAAGTTGGGTTTTGGGCCTCTTTTGTACATTTTGTATTTTAGAGGGTTTTGACTTATTATTTTATGTACCTATTTGACCCTTTTTATTTTATTTCTATATCATTTATTTTCTTTGATAAAAGTTTTATTAAAATACACAAAAATGCTAATCCAAAATGAGCTTGAAAATAAAGAAACTAACATAGTTCGAGTCATCACTAATTGTTTGTACACAAATTGTCTTTTTTGTGTTTTATTTTATTTCTTCATTTTCTTACTTAATAAAAAATAAAAAAATAGATTAATATGTAAATATTTATCTTTGATTTTATCATATTTTTGCGGATTTTTATCTGGTTTAAAAATAACAAAAAAATTATTAAACCAAAAAATCAAGGTATTCTATGTACATGGGATACCCCAAAAATATAACTTTGCACAAATGATCGATTTTGATTTTAATCCCTTCATGAAAGCGCTTGTAGATCTCATCGAAACGAGCAATTTTCATGAAGAAACTTTTTGGATCTGAGGTCATTTGCTATTTATTTTCGATTTATCATTATAATTTATTTTCGAGTTTTGGGGCTAACACGTGGCTGCTCCTGGAGCCGCCACGTGTCACCCATTTTTGGAGGTATTTAAATTTGTGTTATTAAAAAAATGTTTAAAAAATAATAAAAAATATTAATAAAATGCTGCCACATGGCACAATCTGGGTTGTCCGATCTCGGCCGATCGGACGACCCCAGACCCATCGTCCTCCTCCCCCGTCTCCAGATCCAGGCGTGTTCTCCTTCCTCCAATTACCTATATCGCCCGGCTGCCTACTCAAGCCACCGCCTCCAACCTTCCATCTTCGGCCACCCGTCCCCGTGCTCGTATCTCCTCTACGATCCCGTTCCCTTCTCAGTCACCTCCCTAATCGGTTAACGCCGATCTCAATCTCGTCAACCCTCCTTCCTGTTCAAATCCATGTCAGATCTTCATCCCCTTCAATCCCTGCGATTCTCCAATCACAAATCAATCACGATCGATTCCATCCTGCCATCTCCAAATGTGCCCTTCGTCGCCTATATAACTCAACCTCCCCCTCCATCAACAAGCACCCGCCTATAGAGGACGGACACACGGAGATGACAGCTCCGACGCCACCTCCTACGGTGAGATCTGGCCTCTTGGGCTGTTGCAGCAAGCGCTCCTCCATGCATCTGCCCCAGATCCGGCCTCTCCGCACTGTTGAGCCAACGATTGCTTCATCAATGCACCTTCTCCACTCTGCCTTCTTCCAGGAGCCCTCCGCCTAGGATCTGGTCGCTGCACCACCGTGGTTCGCCACCGACGATGTAACAACCAACACCATCGACAACAACCCTCTGTTTCTCCGCCAGCAGAGTTTCATCGACCATAGTGCTGCATCATCTCCAGATTTGCTCGTGTCATAAACAACGAAGCTCAACCGAACATCTTTTTTGGCATGGGAGTTCCTCTACCAAGCCCACACCGACTCCTGTCGCTCCTCCGCCGAAGGCCACCGCCCTCCACTCATCGTTCACCGGGGCTCAAATCCCGAGACCCTCCCACGTGCTGCGCACGTGTGGGAGGGGACAATTCGCAAAATATGCCCCTCCATTGTGTTTATTTTTAGAAGCACCCCGCCTTGGATCAAACACGTGCCTAGCACGTGCCATGGTGGACATTTTACGAAGACACCCCCAGGGGACCGCCTTATTACCAAGCACCCCCACCTCTCTAAGGGTCACGTGCTTGGCACGTGACCATTTGGAATTTTTGCAGAAACTACCCATGTACACTCTGGCAAACAAAGGAGCACACCGTCCTCAAGGACTCAGTTGCTTAAAACCTCAGGCTAACAGTTAATCATAAAACCTAGCGTCTTTAAATACATGTTGTCGTGACCCAGCCGCTATTGAATCCCCCGTGCCTCAACATGGCACGACCACATCTTCCGTCGTTCAACCCGAATATATCAGCTCCCGGTACCACGCATTGCAAATCATTCATTTCGTGCGCCCTTATCATAACATGGCAACCGTGTACCACCTAGGTAGGGAAATACCAATACGGGTTCCTTCCGACAAACCTACAGGTTGCATGCCCGACATGTAGTTCTACTCCCAATCATCCTTAACATGACTCACAACCCTGTTCAGGATCCAACTCAAAACACATCAATTCCCATGATGTAATTCCTTAATTCAGCCTTATATTTGCATAACCATAAATTACTGAGTATAGACTTACACATATATTAATTCATATATTTATATACTCATAATTATGCTCACTTTAACTTCGAAACCCTAACTTTCCAAGCCAATACATCAATTAGATGCTTAGACCTTATTTTAATTGAAATCACAAAGAAACTTTTCATATTTTCTCAAAAATAATCAAATTAGGGTTCTTCGTAGCAAATAACATTTAATCAGAAATTTCAACGATCTCATATGAAAACCCAACAGCAAAATGAAGGATTTCGTTCCCTAATCGAGCTCTCTCTCGCGTATGCAGGTGCTTTATCATGTTTTGTTTTCAAAAAGGATAATTTAAGGCTCCTGAAATGATCGAATTTCATTTTCCTATAAAAAACGCTAAGAACGTGTCAAGAACGCGAAGAAAGAACGAAGAACACGAATAACGCGAAGAACACAAAGAACAAGAAGAACGCCAAGAACATATTTTCTCTTGAAATTTCGGCAGAGCTTCCCTTATATGGGTGATATTTCTAGCAAAATTTTGGCAGAGTTTCCCCTTATATCGAGACATATTTCTCGGAAAATTTCGGCAGAGTTTCCCCTTATAGCGTGACATATTTCTCCGAAAATTTCGGTAGAGTTTCCCCTTATATCGGGACATATTTCAAAATAAAAATGAAAAGAGTTTCCTCTATAGAATCAATCGAGAGGAAACAACAACGAAACTGAAAGAATATAATTAAACTGACGAATCACAGGGTTCACTGACATGCACAGCCGCCTGAACCTAAGTAGGGTATTACACATATTTCTCCATCAAAATAATTATAAAAGCGAAAAAGAAAGAACAATAAGCAATGGGGAATCGGTAGACACCACACGTCTTAGGTGAGTAAATGTGTGACGAATCACAGGGTTCACTGACGTGCACAGCCGTCCGCACCTAAGTAGGGTATTACATAGATTTCTCCTCGAACCACAACATGAAACAAATTGGAAAGAAAGATGAATCAAGAACAAAACTTGGAAGAAAAGAGGATGAATTGGAAGCCTAGATTACGAAGAAAACTAAGAAAAGATCATACCTTTCTCCTCCTCGTTCTCCTGGCCGCGCTTTGCTAGTGCTCTTTCCCCGCCTCCCACTCCTCTCCCTACCTCTCAACCCTAGCCCTTGGGTGGTGGTGGTAATGGAAATCGTAGAGAATGAATGGGTGGGGGTATTTATAGGCTCCAGAAAACCACTAAGCATGGTTAGAAAACCATGGTTTAGCGACCCATGGTTTTGGCCAAAACTTATCCCAAACATGGGGCTTAAGTTTGAACATTCTAGAAGATTCTAGATTCGCTAGTGACACTTAATTAACACTAATCGTGATTAACTTTCACTAGTTACGATTTAACTTTCACGGCTTACGTTTATCTTTTGCTAACTATTGATTAGTGTTTGCTAATGTTCATTAACGATTTTTAATCAATCATTAGTTTCTTTAATTATTCTTAATTAGTCTTAATGACAGTCATTATGGGTTAATGACATCTTAACCCTCCTTACTTCTCTTTCTTCTGAAAATCATAACAAATCGAAATAAAGTCCGATTCACACGAAACAAATTCCGTTGGTTTTCTCTTGACGAGTAGAATCATATGATATAGGATCCGAGAGATGCCAAGTTCATGGCTTTACAATTATAACAACCTTAAAGGAATTCTCGTCCTCGAGACTAGAGATGCAGGCATAACAACCTTAAATAGAATGAACGTCCTTTCATTTATAATGAACATATACAGAATACATAGTGTTATCATTCAAACAAGTACGGGTATTTCTCTCTCATTTCTGCCTCAGGTTCCTATGCAGCTTCTTCAAACTCTTGGTTCCGCCACAATACTTTAACTAGAGGCACCTCTTTGTTTCTCAACTTCTTGATATCCCTTTCATGTATTTGCACGGGTATCTCTTGGTATGTCAAGTCTGGCTCAACATGTAAATCATTGATGAATACCCATTCATCACTCTTTATTCTTATATTTTAGCTACAAAAACCTATGCAAATGCATGTAGATATGTGTAAATAGGAATAATTAGCAAAGCATGCATTTTTGTAAATACTTATAATTAGCATGTTTTTGTGCAAAAATAAAAGAATAAAGAGGAAAAAGAAAAAGAGGGAAATATTTAGAATAAATATTGAGCAACCTAACCCAAGGGAGGGCTCAGCATGGGCCTGACCGCATAAAAGCCAAGTAGAGGGAGATAGGGGCTCACATATGTATATATTTGTAAATAAATAAAATTTATATTTTCCTCATCCAAAAATATGATTGTACATATTTTGTATATATTTAGAAGCTATTAAAAACAAGATAAAAATTTAAAAATCAAAAAGACCAAAAATAACCCTTCACCTTGTACATAGACCATGTCTTTTTATTTATTTCACCTTGTAAATAAACTTATTTATTTTCTAAACTTTTTGTAAATACTTTTTTTTTTATTTTGTAAATAAATAAAATAAAAAGAATCAAAACAAAAATCAAATAAAAATTACAAAATTAAAAATGCAAAAATACATTGTATATATACCATGTACATAAATGTATATAACTATTTATTTCACCTATGTATATAAATAATAAAAATAAAATAAAAATAGCCTTTTATTCCTCATTTTATCCTATAAATAAATAAAATATAAAATAGGAATAAAAATGTATAAAAATAACTAATTAAAAATCAAAATTAAAAACCCTATATTGTATATATACCTATGTATAGACCTATTATGTAAATACCTTATTTTATTTCCAAAAATTAATTAAAAATCACAAAAAAAATAGAAAAAAATAAATTAAAAATATTTCATGTTTTAAGTTTTTGAAAATTCGGCCATTTAATTTCTGACATGGCGCCGTTGCCGGGGAGCACGGCTTAGTAGTTATTTTTGTTTTTATTTTCATTTCTATTTTCGCGGCTTTTCGCGGCTCTTCGGAGCCCGCGGCCTTTCGCGGCTTTTGTATTTAGTTTCTTTTTGATTTATTTTGTTTTATTTTTATTTTGTTTTATTTTTATTTTTGTTTTATATTGTGTGTTTATTTATTTTTCATTTTTTTTGCATATATACCCTGACTTGTATTTTCATTTCTTTTTCTTTTCATTTGATTATTTTTTTATTGGTCTGACCACTCTTCTTTTCTCTGTCTTGCGAGGGCCCGAGGACCGCGGAGGCGACTTTCGAGGAGCCGGTGCAGCCGCGGCACTTGGAGGCGGCTTCTTTCTCTACGAAGCCGCAGGAGAGAGCGAGAGGAGAGAGTTGAGTGGGTGAGGTATTAGGATAGATATTTTATTTATTCATTATTAATTGTAATAATACAGGGACACTCTTGGACTGCTTGGACACTTGTGACCGTAGTGGGTCTGTTTCGCCGAGCACCGGTGTGCTCGGGGGACCCTTTAGGACCTCGCGGTTTTTCGCGGCTTTTTACGCGGCATTATTTTTCCTTTCTTACTATCATTTGCCGGTTTTTCGCGGTTTTTGTCGAGCACCTAGATTTAGGACTTTCTGGTGATTGTGACGTAATTGAGTAGGATCCATACACTTAAGGCATATCTGTTCCTATAGACCGTAATTGGACCTACTTAAAATAAATAATAAAAATAACCGACTCGCTAGCCTCCGTAGCCTACGTGCCGTAGCCCGTCCTGTAAAGCGCTTACTCCTACCCCCGATTTGTCGGGCAGGGGAGGGACGGGCCAAGACCGGACCCTTTGGCTTGGAGGTCGGTGACCGGTTAGACGGTTCTTCGCTAGAAGTTGCTCGTCTAGGACTCGGCTTCCCGCTGCATCATTTAGCTTAGTTTTAATTCTGTCTTTATTTTATGCGCGGATCATATTGCATGTAGAGAGCTGGAGGCAGGTACGCATTTCTGACTTTGCATGCATCATTGATTTCTCGTGCATCGGCTTTTTCGACTTCTCCCCCCTGTTTTTGACTTAATAATCAGGAGAATCGAAAAATTCGTTAGGCGTTTTGTTTGCTTTGAAAAATACCTAAAAAGTGAAACCATAAAATTGGGACTGCTAAAATTATTGACCTTAAAACTTGCTCACCCTAAAAATTCTGTCTTGGGGAGAGCAACCCCCTCATTGCTTGGTTTGTATGCGCGAGAGAGTGACCCGCACACTAGGTAGAGCCCCCCGTTGCTAAACCCGGCTGATTACCGACTCTTCCGTGCGGGCCAGTCGGTTGGGGTTAGCAGCGGATATCCCAACAGGTCACGTAAGCGCTCTGATATCTTGAGTGTTCACCCAAAATAAAATTGACAAGATAATTTGACCGATCTTTCACGGTCTTCAGCTCGCGTTGCGTTGGTGAACCGGGGGTTTGTTTTTAGATCATAATTTTTCCAGATCTCATCCGCCCTACTCGCCAGATCAAGATGATGGGTAGACGATCTCTTAGGCAGCCTTTGGCTGCACCGCTTTCGGGCGCGTCTACCTCATCATCTAGGTTGGCTCGCGAGAGCTCAGACCCGCTCTCCGAGCCCGAGTACGACTCCACCCTGTTCCCCCTCGATCCCCTTTCTGATCTTCCTGAGAGACACGAGCCCGAGGAGAGATTGATACACTTGACAGCACCTGAGTTGGGCTCGTTTGATTTTGCAGACGTCGAGATGGCCGGAGCAGGCAGTTCTGATGATCACTCCCGTAGACCAGAGCACATTGTACTAGACCAGGGAGCGATCAACTCCACCCTGATCGCATCACTCGATACAGTTCAGCAGCAGCTCCGCGACCAGGGAGCATTCATGATTGAGATGAGGCGCGAGTTGGAGAGGCTCAGAGCAGAGAGAGACCAGCAGAGCGAGCCCGAGGAGATCCCGGATGCAGATGCACAGGCACGAGCCGCAGCAGCAGCAGCAGCCGCGGCCGCCGCCGCAGCGGCAGCAGCCGCAGGAGGAGCAGGACCACCTAGATCGATGCGGGATTTACACAATCCCGGATCTACACTGATGCACCACTGAGTGGTGGTTCCAGCTATCGTGGGGGACTTCAAGTTCCCCCCGAACACCTTGCAGATGCTTCCTCGGTTCCATGGACTTGCTACAGAGGAGCCCCACCTCCACCTCCAGGAGTTTCTTATGATTTGCAGTACTGTCCACGACAGACATGTGGACCAGGATACGATCAGGATGATCGCTTTCCCCTTCTCACTAGCAGATAGAGCAGCCACCTGGCTGAAGCATTTGGGGAGATTTGTCTATACCTGGGAGCAGCTCCGCACCGAGTACTTGAACAAGTACTATCCACTCGGGCGGACGAATGCAGCGAGGGCCCTGATTAGTAACTTCTCCATGTTCCCCAACGAGCAGTTTCACGAGGCTTGGGAGAGGTTCCGAGAGCTTCTGGACAGATGCCCGCACCACGACATCACGAAGCCGAACTTAGTTCAGAGCTTCTTCAGTGGGTTGTCACCAGAGCTACAGGGCCTGGTGAATGCTTCTTGTGGCGGGTCCTACTTCGCCAAGGACCACGACCAGGTCTGGGCTATTTTTGAGGAGATGGCAGAGAACTACATGGTGATGTCCCAGACCCGGCTCTACACTCAGAAGACCCAGCCACATCAGCCAGGACTCGTGCAGTACCAGAGGATAGCACGGGTAGATGCAGGTCCTTCCAGTTCGTCTGCAGCCGCAGCAGCACAGGCAGAGTCATCAGCTGCAGACATGGGTATCATCAGCGAGAAGTTGGACCGCATGGAGCTGATAGAGAAGAAGCAGTGCCAGAGTATCACGCAGATGGAGCAGATGGCACAGGTCTTGAGCGACATCAAGACACAGCTCATGTGTCTCCAGGAGGCACAGACGGCTTCTCAGCCCCGTCTTCAGTCGCGAGGCGACACCGGCAGCAGCAGCAGCTCGTCCCAGCGCTCCAGCACCCCAGTGCAGCCTAGACAGGTTCACCTTGTACAGGCGGAGCCGTACCAGCAGCCGCAGCCCACCTACCAGTCCCCACCATCTCTAGAGATGCAGATGGTGGTCTACCAGCCGGACCAGCCTCTGGCAGTACTCCCACCAGCCCCCTTTGATGCCGAGCCGTTGATGGATGTCAACGGGATTTGGTACGACCGCCCCCAGCCTGGGATCCGACGAGACCATCCCGGATTCAGGTGGGGGAGTGGTGGTGCCCAGCCCCAGCAGCATCCGTCAGGACAGGGAGGGCAGTACTCCCAGCAGAGAGACCAGCACCAGCCGCAGCAGCAGCCCCCAGCGTATCAGCAGCAGTCATCCTACGGTCCGCGTCCCTATCAGCAGCAGGGACAGCCTTGGAGACGTGAGCAGCAGGCTCACCAGGGATACCAGCAGCACCCTCCTTCCTACCCCTCTTACCCACCACAGCAGTTCCAGCAGCCTCACCCACAGAGAGGCCACCTGTCGGGCTCCCACGAGAGCCCTGCTTTGGATGTTATCGCCCGCCTCCTCACAGACCAGCAGGCCACATTCAGACGGGAGATGGATGAGTTCCGCCAGGAGATGCGGGACCTGGTGAGAGGGAAGGCCGCCATACCAGCCCAGATAGAGCCCAATCCGAACAGCCTCAAGCGGAAATCTGAGCAGGTAGTACCTACTGAGTTAGCCACTCCTAGTGACCCATTTGATGATACTTCTTCGGATCTATTTGATGCTGATTTCGTCACACTTAGGAGCGGTAGGACCCCAGCAGGCGGCGGCGCCTCATCTGAGCACCATCCCGAGGCGCCACAGGAGGAGGAGGAGAGCGGTACTGAGGCCGCTCCAGACGATGACGGTGGTACTGAGGCCACCAAGGATGCTGATCCCACCGGCGGTACTGAGGCCGCCACTTCACCAGATCTAGGAGGTGGTACTGATGCCACCCATTCAGCCGAGCCAGCCAGCGGTACTGATGCCGCACGACGTCTACCTTCAGCAGTAGCAGAGCAGCCAGCCCGTGGTGGTATTGAGGCCACCGGTGTTTGTATAGAGAGAGATGATGTTATTCCTTGTGTTCATGTATCTCAGAATTCTGCTATGAATAAAGGAAAAGGTTTACTTTCTTTCGGTCCCACTGTGGTGCATGA
Source organism: Ottelia alismoides (assembly GCA_037367405.1). Lineage (NCBI taxonomy): Eukaryota > Viridiplantae > Streptophyta > Magnoliopsida > Alismatales > Hydrocharitaceae > Ottelia > Ottelia alismoides. The sequence continues at coordinate 77,718 of JAZKJV010003503.1, read as the reverse complement.
TGTATGTGTGGATCCGGTCCTTGAACCGTCTAGACCTTTTCCTAGTCCTTCATCTGAGAAGGACCCAGTGATCCCCTTCCCTAGAGCCCTTCAGATGGAGAAGGGGAAGAAAAATGATCCAAAAAAGAGAGAGCTTGAGGAGTTCAGCCAGAGCATGATTGATCGATTCCATATCCAGCTGACCCTCCAGGAGGCTTTGCAGCACATCCCCCTTCTCCAGCGATCTTTGAGAGAGAGGACTACAGTCAGGAGGAGGAGGAGGAACCACACTTCAGAGATACATGTGCTGACAAAAGCCACGTGCTTTGCGATCCAGAACCGACTGCCAGCCAAGAGGCCAGATTCAGGGGCCCCGTATGTCAGATGCCAGATTAGTGAGCAGTGGTTCGACCGTACTCTTCTAGATAGCGGATCGTCGATTAACCTTCTTCCGGCAGCCCTTCTCGACCTCTTCGAGTTGGGCACTCTTCGACAGAGCAGGACAGTCCTTCAGTTCGCTGATCGATCTGTCAAGAGGCCAAAGGGGTTATTACGAGACGTTATCGTCACGATTCAGGGTCTGCAATTCCCCGTGGACTTCGTAGTGTTGGACATGGAGATCCCTGAGTCAGTGACCGATACCCCCATCATCCTTGGTCGTCCGTTCTTGGCCACAGCCAAGGCGGTGACTGATCATGATAGCGGGAAGGTGTACTTTCGCGTCCAGGGCGAGAGTGTACAAATAGAGACGGTCGAGGACTATAGAGCCAGATTCAGAACCCGCTCAGGTGCGAGTACTGATTCAGAGCAGCTGACAGACGTAGAGCCAGACATCCACCAGGACTGTGATTTTGTGATCACAGATGATGAGGCAGCTTGGGCAGACCTTGAGACACAGACCACCCTCTCACTTTCAGACACAGCTGATGCAGAGATGACAGCAGAGGAGAGACTGGAGAGCACAGACCTGGTTCAGGATACCATTGCGGCAGCAGAGCCGATCCTTGATCGTAGCACGATGACTAGTGATGGTGGTGCTGAGGCCACCTTGTTCTCCGGTGGTACTGATGCCACCGCTTCTGATACAGATCCCTCGGATTCAGAGTCTGATTGGGCCGATTGTTATGATCAGATGCCAGACCAGAGTCCATCTGAGCCTAGAGATGAGGAGGAGGTAGATGCAGAGCAGAGCAGAGACAGTGCAGTTGAGCCGCCTTCTCCCGATACAGTTTGCGAGAGTACACTTTCACTTTCCCAGGCAGATTTGGCCGACCTTGCAGCTTTCACTCAGTTTCTTCCACAGCCAGATTTGCCGGCACCCAGCATTCCAGAGCTGAAGCCGCTCCCTACTTCGCTGAAGTATCGATTCCTTGCGGGCGAGCCTGAGATGCACTCAGTCATCATCTCTGCCGAGTTGACTGGAGAGCAGGAATCCCGTTTGATGGTGGTTCTTGAAAAGAACCGCAAGGCGATCGGATGGAGCGTAGCAGATCTCCATGGGATTAGTCCATCAGTGTGCTCCCACCATATCTATCTCGAGGAAGGGGCGAAGCCGTCGCGTGAGTTCCAGCGGCGTCTGAACCCCAACCTGAGAGAGGTTGTGATGAAGGAAATATCAAAGTGGTGGGGTGCAGGTTTTATTTATCCCATTTCCGACTCCAAGTGGGTCAGCCCCTTGCATGTGGTGCCCAAGAAGACGGGCATCACGACTGTGATCAGTGAGTCAGGAGAGGAGATTGCTACACGAGTACCCACCTCTTGGAGGGTTTGTGTTGACTACAGGAGACTCAACCAAGCCACCAAGAAGGACCATTTCCCTCTGCCTTTTATTGACCAGATCATTGAGAGACTGGCAGGGAAGAGCCATTATTGCTTCCTGGATGGGTACTCGGGCTACAACCAAGTGGCCATCGCTCCTGAGGATAAGGAGAAGACCACCTTTACCTGTCCCTTCGGCACATACGCTTTTCGACGCATGCCATTTGGGCTATGCAACGCCCCTGCGACTTTTCAGAGGTGCATGCTGTCGATCTTCTCGGACATGGTAGGGGAGTGCTTAGAGGTCTTCATGGATGATTTCTCGATCTACGGCGACGGATTTGATTCTTGTCTTGACTGCCTAGATCGAGTACTTCAGCGATGTATTGAGTATCACTTGGTGCTATCTTGGGAGAAGAGTCACTTCATGCTGACTCAAGGGACGGTGCTTGGCCACATCATCTCCAACAGGGGCATGGAGGTTGATCCGGCCAAGGTTGATGTCATTAGGAAACTCACACCGCCGTCCAATCTGAGGCAGTTACGGTCATTTCTGGGGCACGTTGGATTTTATAGGAGATTTATTCAGGATTTCAGCAGGATTGCCCGGCCGTTGACTGACCTCTTGACGAAAGACACCGAGTTCCTTGTCGATGACAAGTGTCTTTCGTCGTTTGCTACTCTCCAGCAGTGTGTGATTGAGGCTCCTGTCCTCCAGCCGCCTGATTGGTCTCTCCCATTCGAGATCATGACGGACGCCTCCGATTTTGCCGTAGGGGCAGTGCTGGGACAGAGGAGGGATGGAGTGCCATTTGCTATACACTACGCTAGCCGCACATTGGATTCCGCCCAGCGGAATTATACAGTCACAGAGAAGGAGATGCTAGCCGTAGTGTTTGCCCTGGATAAGTTCAGATCATATATCATCGGATCTAGAGTGACTTTGTTTACAGATCACACCGCCATCAGGTACCTCATGGCAAAGAAGGATGCCAAGGCCAGACTGACTAGATGGATCCTTCTACTCCAGGAGTTCAACATTGAGATTAAGGATAAGCCTGGAGTCAAGAATGTGGTGGCGGATCACCTCTCCCGATTAGAGCAGCCTGAGGAGACTGAGCAGATCGATCCTATCCGAGATACCTTCCCAGATGAGGCGATCCTTGCTATCGCCTCACTCCCATGGTACGCCGATATTGTGAACTTTCTCGTTGCTGGGAAAGTCCCACAAGATTGGCCCAGACAGAGGCTTGAGACCTTCCTAGCGAAGGCCAAGTCTTACCATTGGGAGGATCCCATCCTTTACCACGAAGGAGGGGATAGCGTCTGGCGTCGGTGTATTCCTCAGGAGGAACACCATAGCGTCCTCACTTACTGCCACAAGCTTGAGGCAGGAGGACATCATTCTGGGAGGAGAACGGCACAGAAAGTGCTCCAATCCGGCTTGTGGTGGCCTACCCTCTTCAAGGACTCAGATGAGTTCGTGAAGAGGTGTACTGACTGTCAGAGGATGGGCACTTGTGGACATCGTGATATGATGCCGATGCAGCCCATTCACTTCTGTGAGGTTTTTGACGCATGGGGCATCGATTTCATGGGTCCATTCCCTAAGAGTCAGGGATTTGAGTACATTCTGTTGGCCGTTGATTATGTAAGTCGTTGGGTGGAGGCAATCCCCGCCCGAGCCGCTGATGCGAGGACAGTTTGCAGATTTTTGAGGAAGCATATCATCACGCGGTTCGGGGTTCCACGAGTTCTTATCTCTGATGGGGGATCTCACTTCATCAACGACCAGGTAAAGGCACTTGCTAGCGAGTTCGGCATAGATCATCGTGTTGCTACACCGTACCATCCACAGACGAATGGTCTAGCCGAAGTGTCGAATAGGGAGATCAAGACTATTCTGCAGAAAGTCGTCCGCCCTGACCGAAAGGATTGGTCACAGCTTTTGGACTCGGTCTTGTGGGCATATAGGACGTCTTTCAAGACACCTTTGGGCACATCTCCCTTTCGCCTCGTATATGGCAAGCCATGCCATTTACCTGTTGAGCTGAGGCACAAGTCACTTTGGGCAGTTACAGACATACTTATGGATCCAGATGGTATAGGAGACCAGAGGAGGGCAGAGCTAGCTGCCCTGGAGGAGCTTAGAGATGCAGCTTTCTCAAGCAGCCTACATTATAAGGAGAGAGTCAAGGAGTGGCATGATTCTCATATCAGCCACAAGCATTTTGAGATCGGACAGAGAGTATGGATGTTTGATGCTAGGCTTAGATTATTTCCAGGGAAGCTACAGAGCAAATGGAAAGGACCTTATCTGGTTAGGAAGGTACACGACAACGGTAGCATTGACATATCCGAGTTGTCTTCTGAGAGTACCTTCCGAGTGAACGGCCAGCGGCTCAAGCCATTTCTAGATCATGAGCCGCGAGTCGTTGATATTGCCCCTATTCATTTTGCGTGAGATGTGGTCTTTGACTCACATCTAATGCATCTCACGCCTGAGTTTCACTGATCTTCCGCTGTATATAGATCCAGATGTCCATATCAGCACATTCTTTAGTCCCACATCCCTTTCTCCATCTTACGATTATGCTATACTTAGGGTGCACTTTACCCTAAGTATAGGGGGGATGTGAGACATTTCGGGTATTTCTTTTGTTTCTGTCTACCCCTGTTTTGCTGCCTATACTTAGGGGCATTTCACCCTAAGTATAGGGGGGGTAGACCCTGTACATTCTCCACTCGGTTTTCCCTTCGTGTACAGCCTGCTATACTTAGGATTACTTGATCCTAAGTATAGGGGGAAGACCTGAGTCCCTTTCGACTTTTCATCTCCTTTTTGTATAGCCTTCCTTTTCACTTCCCTATACATAGCACGAGTTATGTCTTCTTCATCGCTCTTGACTCTGAGGACATCGTTCGAGCTAAGTATAGGGGGGTGTGTATATATTTCATATATACTTTAGCCATAACTCGTACTTTGTGTGAGTGTGTTAATAAATAAAATGGCTAAAAACCACAAAAATTAAAAAAAAATTAAAATTTTTTTCATGTACATAATCTTCTTTTATTTGCACATACATAGCTAATGTACAAATTATTTTTGTAAAAATGATTTCAAAAATCTTGTGTGTAAAGCTTGTGTAAATAGTTTTGTATCAAAATTATGTATATAGTACAAAATTTTTCCAAAATGTTTTGAAAATCAAAAGTTTGCAAAAATCTTGTGTAAATGTGTGTAAATATCTTTTTGCAAAACTTGCACTTCATGCATCATCATTCATGATTTCAAAACATTTTTCAAAAATTTTGCATGATTGTAAAATTTGTGTAAATATGCATCTTTTTGTACATATGTATATAGTTTTTCTGGATGATAGTTGATATTTAAACTAGCATGGAATCAAATTGAGAAATGGAGCTTGATTAAGATCTTAATCCACCTAATTCTAAGAGGAACCTTATAGGGCTTAGGTTTAAGGCTTTTCAGGTCCATGGTGACTTAATTCTTTGAGTCCACTAGGCTATGATCACATGTCATCTCAATGAGCCTAAGTAGAGCACTTAACAACAACACATGACTCATATAGATTATGGCTTTACTTGGGCAACCGCACTATGCACCGAGCTCTCTACGGATGAGGTGGTGAGGAGGCAGTCTTCCTTGGCTTGGGGTAGCATATGAGGGTAGTACTTCTAGGCGGAACCTCTCTTCTTCTTATAGTGAAGGAAGTGCGTCTCAACTTGGTCTGGTTGCCATGAGGTCTAACGACAGGAGTTGTGGGTTGCAATAAAGCTTCAAAAGAGGGATAGTCTACTGGCTCAAGAGGAAAAACTCCTTGTATATATGATGCACATGTATATGTTGTATAGATGCACTCGAAAAAAAATGTGCAAAAAGAAAAGAACTCCAAAAAAGTGGTGGGTCTGAGAGAAAATGATAATCCCACCGGAGTATGTATATAAGTGCAATAAGCAAAGCTTGGTTTCATGATCCACCTGTTGTAGCTTGCAGCAGGGAGACTTGGCTACACTGGTCAAGCTCCCAAGGGTACTTGGCTACACTGGCCTTGACCCATTCTCTTCTTCCCCCTCTTCTTGAGCCGGTTGTACTTGAACTTAGAAGGGAATACCCCGCTCCTCGAGGAAAGAGTGGCCAGATTGAGGTCATAGAGTTACCTTGTTGGGGAAGGTTGTCAAGTTGCCATTTCTGAGGTGGAGAGCTTAGACCTCACTTTCACAGGACAAGAAAAGATTCATGGTCTTCAGGGTTTGTGGTTGATGACTTGTTCTGATCTGGAGCATTGAGGAGTCTTGGTTATAGAGTAGTGGAACTTAGAGGCTGTTAGGTTTTAAGCTTAAGTCTAAATAAGGTTCCGACACATTAATAATCCAAAGATCTGATTGAGCTCCATACCTCAATTTAATGAAGGCAAGTTTAATAATCAACCTTGATCCATGTACATTCTCTTTTTCTTTTTCTTTTTCTTTCTTTTTCACTTCTTTTTCAAATAAGTGTTTGCTAAGGGACTAGCAAAGTATAGTATAGGGGGGTGATGAATACCCATTCATCACTCTTTATTCTTATATTTTAGCTACAAAAACCTATGCAAATGCATGTAGATATGTGTAAATAGGAATAATTAGCAAAGCATGCATTTTTGTAAATACTTATAATTAGCATGTTTTTGTGCAAAAATAAAAGAATAAAGAGGAAAAAGAAAAAGAGGGAAATATTTAGAATAAATATTGAGCAACCTAACCCAAGGGAGGGCTCAGCATGGGCCTGACCGCATAAAAGCCAAGTAGAGGGAGATAGAGGCTCACATATGTATATATATGTAAATAAATAAAAATTATATTTTCCTCACCCAAAAATATGATTGTAAATATTTTGTATATATTTAGAAGCTATTAAAAACAAGATAAAAATTTAAAAATCAAAAAGACCAAAAATAACCCTTCACCTTGTACATAGACCATGTCTTTTTATTTATTTCACCTTGTAAATAAACTTATTTATTTTCTAAACTTTTTGTAAATACTTTTTTTATTTTGTAAATAAATAAAATAAAAAGAATCAAAACAAAAATCAAATAAAAATTACAAAATTAAAAATGCAAAAATACATTGTATATATACCATGTACATAAATGTATATAACTATTTATTTCACCTATGTATATAAATAATAAAAATAAAATAAAAATAGCCTTTTATTCCTCATTTTATCCTATAAATAAATAAAATATAAAATAGGAATAAAAATGTATAAAAATAACTAATTAAAAATCAAAATTAAAAACCCTATATTGTATATATACCTATGTATAGACCTATTATGTAAATACCTTATTTTATTTCCAAAAATTAATTAAAAATCACAAAAAAATAGAAAAAAATAAATTAAAAATATTTCATGTTTTAAGTTTTTGAAAATTCGGCCATTTAATGGCCCAAAAAAATCAAATAAAAATTTCTGACATGGCTGATTTCTATTGGTCCACGGGAATTGTTGACCGCCCGGTCAACTCCCCCCTGTGGACCACTTCCCACGGATCTCGTTCGCGGACCCAACTTCGCCCAATTATTCCCACCAAACCCGATCACCATTTCGCCTAATCTAAGGTCCTAATTACTCCCCAGGTATCCGGGAATCTCGCCCGACAGTGATCCTAGGGATCCGTGCTCAATCGAGCCGGACCCGAGCTCTTCTTCCCGGACCTGCACCCACATAAAAACCGAGCTCCGCCGCATTCATTCTCCATCTTTGGCTCGCCACTCTCATTCCCGTGACCTCCATTGCAAACCCCGAGGTGACAGCTCGCGGTTGCCTTTGTCGTAGTGAGGTGGGGGTGCCCGGACCATCGATCCGGCGACTTTGCGTCGCCGTGCTCCGCCACCTAGCAGGAGCTCGAGCCTCAGGCAGTGACAACCTTCGAGGCGACGACCAGGAGATACCTAAGCTCCAGCATAGTCTTCCACTCCGCCCAGGTAACCCTTTAGCCCTTCCATTTAGCTTAATTTTGAGTTTCCCCCAAATCGCATCTCCGCTGAGTTCCGTCGATTCCGGCCATATCGTATACCCTCTCGATCATCGGAACCCACGCTCACCATCGCCATCCCTCCGCGCACGTTCTTCGCCCCTTCGTTCAACCCAGCTCGCCCCGGAGCTGGGGTTCGAGCTCCACCGTCCTCCGCTCGCCGGAGCTCACTCACCCCGATGCACCGTCCACCCTCATGCCGCTTCATCGGGTCGAGGCACTTTGCCCTCGACCCGCGAAGCTTCTGGTTCATTTTGCAGGTCAAGAGGAGGCCATCTGAGGCCCCCTCACTTCCAGGCCAGGAGCTCGACTCCGCTGACCTCGCCGGAGCCCCTCTAGGGCTCGGCCGGGCCATCGGATAGCACCCACAGCTGCGGAACGTCAGTGCGGACCTGCTCCGATCTTCAGAGGTAGCTGAGGAGGCCCCCAGCTCGCGCACGAGGCCGGCGAACCTCGCCGGCCACCTGTTCTTCGAGGGACCTCCATCACCGTCCGATCAGCCTCAGCTCCCCAGTTCGCATCACGACCGTCCATTCCACGAGGAGCAGTTGCCGTTGATCATTTCGAGGCTGCATCCATACCGTTAGGCAGAGGAGAGAGGCACCAGCCCCTGTGCACCGTTAGATCTTCCACGTGCCTTGCTCTGCACTGTCGATCGGCCCACGTGCGAAGGAGAGAGAGGCGCCACTCACCAGGACCGTCCGATCATCTACGTGGCGCTCATCCAGCCGTCGGCGTAATAAGGGGTAATTTACTTAGGGCCCCCTTTTAGTTTTTGTTTTCAGTCCTAGTCCTGTAAATATTTTAGTCATTTTATTTACGTAGGGTAAATTGCACATTGGACCTCTTGTTTGTTGATATTTGCATTTATGCCCCTGTATGTGTGAGACACGTGCTTCGTCACGTGTAGTTTAGGGTTATTTGCAACTATTATCCTGTAGTTCTGATGGGTTTATGAATGAATGAATACTTTCTGGTATTTGCATATCTACCCCTGTGAATGTTTTATTTGAACATGTGCGGATTTTAGTGGGTTAATTGCAACCGAATCTGGACTTTTTGGTACGAGTTACCAAAAGGTCCTAGGAGTTGGTTTTTATTACCAGAAGGTCCCTGAGTGCCCCAGGCACGCGCCACGCGCGTGACTTGCTGGGAAAATTGCACCTGGACCCCCAGAGTTTCGGGTATTTGCACTTAAGTCCCTGTGCACAGTGCCCCCTTTTTGATTTTTGAATAAATATCAAACCACCTCCAAATTCGATGAAAATTTGACACATGGCTCCTGCCATGTTGTAGGATTTTTGAGAATTTTTGAGGACATATTTGATTTTATTTAGTATTTTTAAAAATTCAAAAACATCCATTTTAGCTACTGTCTAGGTTTAAAAATCCCCAAAAAATATAAATACACCCCCAAAAATTCTAAAAAAATTAGGTTCTGTTTCTTGTGTGTTTTTTGATTTTCTAGCCAATTTTGGCTATTTTTCATTGAGTAAAAACCCTAAAAATTGAAAAACACCTAAAAACTCATAAAAATTATAATAAATAATCTAAAAATCCAAAAACAATAATTTTGGTGCTCAAATTTTCCTTATGTTTTCTAGAATACAGGAAAATTACCTCCAGGGCCTTCTGAGATCCTTAAATATTTTATTTTTGGGTTTTGGGCCCTGCTGGACAGTACCTCATCTTTTTAGTACTGTTTGTTTTTTAGAAAATAAAATATACCTTATAAAAATCTCAAAAATTCACCAAAAACACTTAAAAACCTAAAAAACATAAAAATAATTTTTCTTGAATTTTTGCTTAATTTTTGGTGCTTTTAATAATTAGCTAAAGTGTGCATTTGTTTGCTTTCTTTTATTTTTCTCACTTTTAAAAATCCAAAAAAAATTTAAAAATTATTAAAAACCACTAAAAACATTTTCTTTTAGTTTATTTTCATTCTTACTACTTCGTAGGCCCTAGGCCAACCCGTGCTCCTTGTGTTCGACCCTGGGAGCTATACCAGGTTAATCTCATAGCTAGGACCGCTTGCTTTGTTTTGTTTGATATTCGATTTATTTCGCGGTTCGATCTTTTTCTTGATACACCTAGCCTGAGTGATTGAGGTCGCAACGACCATTTCTATACATTTACCTTAGTCACTCGGGTGGTTATCAATCATCATAACTTATCTTATGCTCTGGATCCCTAACATACTTTCTCAGATTTCATACATGAAATACATCATGTATTGCCGAAAGATGTGGAGGAAGCACAAGTCTATAGGCAACTTTTCCAATCCGTTGAATAATTTCAAAGAGACCCACGAACCCGGGTGCTAACTTCCCACGCAAGCCAAACCTCTGAACACCCTTCATAGGTGATACTTTGAGGAATACAAAATCTCCTACTTCAAACTCAAGGTCTCTTCGCCTGGTATCACTATAGCTTTTCTAGCGACTCTGGGCACTTAATAGTCTTTTTCTAGCAAGCTCTACATCTTCCCGTCTCTCCTGAATTCTATCTGAATCATAAAAATTCTTTATTCCGACCTCTTGCCAACACAAAGTAGTAGTACACCTTCGTCCATATAGTACTTCAAATGGTGCCATGCCAATACTTGTATGGTAACTATTATTGTAGGTAACATCTGCAAGAGGCAAATGTTTAATCCACGTTTCCTTCCATTCTAAGGCATATGCTCGTAGCATATCCTCTAGTGTTTGAATCGTACGTTTTGACTGACCGTTTGTTTGTGGATGATATGTTGTGCTCAAGCATAACTGTGTACCTAAGGCTTTCATGAAGTTCTCCCAATAGTATGAGGTGAATCGTGAATCTCGATCGGAAACTACTTCTTTGGGATACCATGGAGGCAGATCACATGTGTAATATATAACTCAGCAAGATGGTCTGGAATGAAAGATAAGCTTATTGGAATGAAGTGTGCTACCTTGGTCAGACTTCTATTATTACCCATATACTATCTTTACCACCAGTCGTCTGATGTAAACCAGTAACGAAGTCCATGGAAATGCTTTCCCATTTCCACTCAGGTATAGAGAGGGGTTGTAACAATCCTGGTGGCTTTTGGTGTGAAGCTTTTACATGTTGGCAAGTAAAACATGAATTCACAAACTCAGCAACATCTTTCTTCATTCCTGGCCACTAAAAGTATGAATGAAGATCCTTATACATCTTCGTAATTCCTGGATGAGTAGATAATCTAGAACAATGAGCTTCACGTAAGATGTCATTCCTCAGTTCTGGTATGTCTGGTACACAAGCTCTATGATGATTATATAGTAAACCATCTTGTATCTGGAATCCCTCTATCTCATTCGTCTCAAGTTGTTGTCTCAAGTCTTTAAGGACTGGATCATCCTCCTATCCTTTCTTTATTTTATCCCAGATCTCTGGTTTGTATCGGTGAGGAATAGTTATAGTACCAGCACTACTATCAAATGATTTCTATTCACATAACGTTGATAGTAAACCTCAGAAGTGGATAACACTCACTAACCCGGGTGAATAAGTTTTTCTGCTCAGGGCATCTGCTACGACGTTTCCCTTACCAGGGTGGTAGGAGATAGTGCAATCATAATCTTTCAACAACTCTAGCCACCGTCTCTGTCTCATATTAAGCCCCTTTTGATCAAACAAATATTTCAAGCTTTTATGTTCGGTGAAGATTTCAAAAGTAATACCATACAGGTAGTGTCTCCATATATTTAAAGCAAAAACTACGGCAGCTAATCCAAGGTCATGTGTTGGGTAGTTCTTCTCATGTGTCCTGAGCTGTCGTGATGCATATGCAACTTTCTTACCATGTTGCATATGCAACTACCGTCCCAAGTCATTCTTTAGATGCGTCAGTGTACACTGTAAACCCTTCACTCCCGGAGGGTTGAGTAAGGATGGGTGCAGATGTTAGGCATTCGTTCAGTGTTTGGAAACTAGTTTCACATGCGTTGAACCATATGAACGGAACTTCCTTCTGGGTCAACCTAGTCATTGGCAATCTATACGTGAAAAGTCCTTCACAAATCTTCTATAATACCTAGCTAGATCCAGAAAAGATCGTATTTCTGTGACAGTCTTCGGGCGTTCACAACTCATCACCGCACTAACCTTTGTAGGATCAACTGATATTCCTTCCCCAGAAATAACATGGCCTAAGAAAGATACTTCAGATATCCAGAAGTCACATTTGCTATATTTAGCATACAGTTTGTTCTTCCTTAGAGTTTCAAGTGCTTGCCTGAGATGGTGTTCATACAGATACTTATCCTTGGAGTAAATAAGCACATCATCGATAAAGACTACTACAAAGTGATCTAAGAACTCCTTGAATACTCTATTCATGAGATCCATGAAGGATGCTGAGGCATTTGTCAGTCCAAAAGGCATAACTAAGAATTCATAATGCCCGTATCTAGTTCGAAAAGCTGTCTTGGGAATATCTGTATCTTTAATTTTTAATTGATGGTATCCATATCTTAAATCAATCTTGGAATACACAGTTGAACCCTGTAACTGATCAAAGAGATCATCTATTCTTGGTAGAGGATACTTGTTCTTTACGGTCTTCTTGTTTAGTTGTCTATAGTCAATGCACAACTGCATTGACCCATCCTTTTTCCTGATAAATAAGACATGTGCTCCCCATGGTGAAGTACTAGGATAAATGAATCCTTTATCTAACAGTTCTTGCAACTGTACCTTTAACTCTTGTAACTCAGCTGGTACCATCCTATACAGAGGGATAGAGACAGGCTAAGTATCAGGTATGAGAGAGATTTCAAATTCAATTTATCGCTCAGGTGGTAATCCAGGTAGTTCCTCTGGAAATACCTCAGGAAACTCACACACTATAGGTATATCTTCCATCATTTTGTCTGGCCTTGATGTAGGGGTTACATAGGCTAAATAACCTTGGCACCCTTGCTCTGACAATTGTTATGCCGTCAAAGTAGAGATATATTCGATATTATCATTAGATGTCTTTCCAATGAACGGGAACTCTATCGAGTTAGGAAGGTGAAACGTTACTGTCTTCTGAAAACAGTCAAGATATGCATGATGCCTTTCTAGCCAATCCATCCCCATGATGAGATCAAAATAGTTCATTTCTATAAGTAGCAGATAAGCAGGTGACTGATGTCCTGCAATCTGTCCCACACAGTCGTCTAAGATTTTCTTCAATTATAATTGACCTCCTTGCTTCTTACTCATATAATGGTTTTTTTTTGTTTTATCGAAATCTTATCCTTACAATAGGAATCAAATATTCTTCTTCTTTTCTTTTCTTTTTGTGTGTGTACGAAGCGCCTCCTCCACTGATCCTCCAAATAGAGTAGGGGCAAACAAATTTTATGTACTAATGATATCTAGACTCTTTCTTATGAGGCTGAATAGAACCCTCAAATCTAGCATCCACGAGTCTGGATGACTTTGATCTCTCATTGTGGCATTGAGTCTTCGCTCTAATGCCTATTATCTTTGACCCATCTCATGGGTCATCACTATCGTAACCGCTAATTTCCTAGACACATTTTGGTCTGCCATGATCCTGGGATAAATCAAGGACAAAGGTTAGGTCTTATATGTCTTAGCATGATGTACGTAAGGGACAATGATTTGTGAATGGTATTGTAGTCAATTATTAATATCAAAGGATCTTAATAAAACCTTATTTTCTGAGTACTGCTCATAGTTGTTAATTACTAAATAAATAATGGAGTAATCAGGCTCTGATAGCAATCTGCCGCGACCCCGAATCTTGGGCCGTCAGATCCTCCCATATCCGGATCTGGTTACTCAGCAATAATTTATTCGGCAATCACAACTAACATTCAGAAACAAACTGCACATAAAAATACACAGAAGGAAGTATTTCAACACTTTTCCATTTATAAAATAATGTTTACATGATCCATTGTCCCACTACAACCCTTTATATGTACATCAGCTTGAAGAAAATACACAGAAATATTACTAACTACCTTATAAAGAAAAGCTATTGTGGCTGGATGGATGTTTAGTATGTAAGCTGGATGGATTTTTAAAGTCCTTACAATGGTTCACCAGCACCTGTTGGGTTTTCCATAAATCATGGGATAAAAATTAGCGAATGCTAAGTAACAAACAAGAGAAAAGAAAACAAATTGTGTAATTTTGCAAAACTTGTTATCACAAAAGGTTCCATTCCTTCTTGTTAATTTAAGTCCTATTCCTTTCTATTTTACGTTAGGGATTAGTCCAAGGGAACCCCACCATTCTTGGACTCCGAAGCTATGGACACTTCAGGATTGGAGATTGTGTTGATCTTGGTAAGCTTATACCGCCGCACGTCACCTCAACCAATCCTCCAATACTGCCCTGATAATTTCCTTTTCTTTTATTCATCAGGGTCTTAACCCTTAGCCTGGCAAACATAGGAGTACACTGTCCTCGAGGACTCGGTTTCTTAAAACCTCAGGCTAATAATTAATCATAAAACCTAGCGGCTTTAAATACATGTTGTCGTGACCCAGCTGCTATTGAACCACCCGTGCTTCCAAATGGCACGACCACATCTTCCATCGTTCAACCCGAATATATTGGCTCCCGGTACCATGCGTTGCAAATCAATCATTTCGTGCGCACTTATCATAACAGGGCAACCGTGTACCATATAGGTAGGGAAACACCAATACGGGTTCCTTCCGACAAACCTACAGGTTGCATGCCCGACCTGTAGTTCTACTCCCAGTCATCCTTAATGTGACTCACGATTCTTTTGAGGATCCAACTCAAAACACATCAATTCTCATGATGTAATTCCTCAATTCAGCCTTATATCTGCATAACCATAAAATAATGAGTATAGACTTACACATATATTAAATCATATATTTATATACTCATAATTATACTCATTTTAACTTCCAAACCCCTTTCCAAGCCACTACATCAATTCAATGCTTAGACCTTATTTTAATGTAAATCACAAAGCAACTTTTCATATTTTCTCAAAAATAACCAAATTAGGGTTCTTCATAGCAAAGAACATAAAATCAGAAATTTCAACGATCTCATATGAAAACCCAATAACAAAAGGAAGGATTTAGTTACCTAATCGGGCTCTCTCTCACATATGCAGTGCTTTATCGTGTTTTGTTTTCAGAAAGGATGATTTAAGGCTCCTGAAACGATCGAATTTCATTTCCGTATCAAAAACGCTAAGAATTTGTCAAGAACACGAAGAACGAACGAAGAACACGAAGAATGCCAGGAAAATATTTTCTCTTGAAATTTCGGCAGAGCTTCCCCTTATATGGGTGATATTTTTAGGAAACTTTTGGCAGAGTTTCCCCTTATATCGAGACATATTTCTTGGAAAATTTCGGCAGAGTTTCCCCTTATATCGGGACATATTTCTCGGAAAATTTCGGCAGAGTTTCCCCTTATATCAGGACATTTCAAAATAAAAATGAAAAGAGTTTCCTCTATAAAATCAATCGAGAGGAAAACAACATCGAAACTGAAAGAATATAATTAAACTGCAAGTGATGGAGAATCGGTAGACACCACACGTCTTAGGTGAGTGAATGTGTGACGAATCTCAGGGTTCACTGACATGCACAGCCGCCCGCACCTAAGTAGGGTATGACACAGATTTCTCCATCAAAATAACTATAAAAGCGGAAAAGAAAGAACAATAAGCAATGTGGAATCGGTAGACACCACGCATCTTAGGTGAGTGAATGTGTGACGAATCACAGGTTTCACTGACGTCCACAGCCTCCCGCACCTAAGTAGGGTGTTACACAGATTTCTCCTCAAACCACAACAGGAAACAAATCGGCAAGAAAGATGAATCAAGAACAAAACTTGGAAGAAAAGATGATGAATTGAAAGCCTATCTTACGAAGAAAACTAAGAGAGGATCATACCTTCCTCCTCCTCGTTCTCCCGACAATGCTTCGCTAGCGCTCTTTCCCCGCCTCCCACCCCTCCTCCCGACCTCTCAACCGTAGCCCGTGGGTGGTGGTGGTGGTGGTGGAAATCATATAGAATGAATGGGGAGGGGTATTTATAGGCTCTAGAAAAACACTAAGCATGGTTAGAAAACCATGGTTTAGACCTTAACCATGGTTTAGAGGCTCATGGTTCTGGTCAAAACTTTTCCCAAACTTGGGGCTTAAGTTTGAACATTCTAGAAGATTCTAGATTCGCTAATGACGCTTAATTAACACTAACCGTGATTAACTTTCACTAATCACGATTTAACTTTCGTAGCTTACGTTTATCTTTTGCTAATTTGATTAGTGTTTGCTAATGATAATTAACGGTTTTTAATCCATCATTAGTTTCTCTAATCATTCTTAATTAGTCTTAATGACAATTATTATGGGTTAATGATGTCTTAACCCTCCTTACTTCTCTTTCTTTCGAAAATCATAACAAATCGAAATAAAGTCCGATTCAGACGAAACAAATTCCGTTGGTTTTTCTCTTGACGAGTCGGATCATATGATATAGGATCCGAGAGATGCCAAGTTCATGGATTTACACCAACCGCCTTCATTCTTTCCTCACAATCTTGTTGGGATAGGTCCACAACTCATAGAAATACATCCGGACTGGACCTTAGGGAATAATATAAATACCTGATTAAACCACAAGGAAAGGTCCACACCCAATGATCATCAGTGTTGGATTAATCATAACAATCACATCTCTATTGACCAACCAGAATACCACTCTTTCGGACAACCTGCACATAGAGAGGACCAAACAGATGATATCGACAAATATGCAACCTGTATGACTCCATTGTTGGGGATACGATCAATCATGACCAGGGAAGTAGACTCTACTCAAACCAACATTGTATGCTTGAGTCACGGTATGCTGAGTATGAAACCTACAGATTCCTGTAAAATACTTCCACTGAGCAGACTCCTTCCATAATTTTTGAGGAGAAATTTTCTGAAAATAACAACCATATATTGGATATTCCAAGAGAATCTCCTCCTAGCTCATACAGAAAAATGGAAGATGAAATGACTGTATCTCAAATTCAAAAATGAGAACCCACACGGATTGCTCCCATGATTGATCACGAAAGGTTTCTGGATGATGACATTTCAAGGATTACTAAGAGATATGGATTAATTGAGGATAAATTTAGAAAGTTCACTGACCGACTCATTTCATTCTGTGGTAGCTCGGATATAAAAATGGAATATGAAAAGATTGGATCTCCTATTAAAAGCCTTAAGGATATTCAGAAATCCATAGACTATGTTCACCC
This sequence comes from Ottelia alismoides, assembly GCA_037367405.1. Taxonomy (NCBI): domain Eukaryota; kingdom Viridiplantae; phylum Streptophyta; class Magnoliopsida; order Alismatales; family Hydrocharitaceae; genus Ottelia; species Ottelia alismoides. The sequence continues at coordinate 60,648 of JAZKJV010003503.1, read as the reverse complement.
TAGGAACGACTCTGACAACAACACCTCTGCATATTATTCCCCTATGGATGACTCTAATTTCGACTCTTACTCGGTGAATCAAAACCCCTCATCACCTATGGAAGGCACCACGTCTACACACCACACACAAAATATCAAAAAATTGAAATATTCGAAAACACTCAAAAAATCGAAAAACTACAAAAATTCATAAAAATTGAAAGTGAGGAAGATATAAAGAATTTGGATCCTGCTTTAAGGGAAGCACTGGAGAAAAGACTGATTTTTTAACTTCCCTTGATACAAGCCATTAAACACTTTCCTGACCTTAAAGGATTTGTAATGAGCAAATTAATGATGAAAACGTCGGGCAGGACGAGAACAAAATTGAAAGACATATCTTGTCAATGGCCACCTCTTTGGTGTTGAGGAGAAAAATCAAGAGCCGCATAGTGAAGCGGTTGCCCAGATTTGATTGTGGAATCGAAGACACAATATTTACCCATCCTCGAATCGATGACGACTCACCAATCAATATCCTCCCGACCTCTATATTTGACAAGCTCAAACTCGGACATATCAGAAAGATAAGAGAGATCGTTCAAATGGCTGATCGATCTATAAGCGACCAAGAGGATCAATTCCAGTCGTCGTTACATTCCAAGGTGCTCCGCTCAAAATGGACTTAGGATCATTGATATTGAGCATCAAGGAGAATTCACCCAATCTCCGATTATTCTTAGAAAGCCGTTCTTGGTAATTGCTAAGGCAATTATTGAGTGTGAGATTCGGGAAATCAAATTTATAGCATTGGGTGCACTTTGATCTCACACAGTCTTGGAGGAAACGCAATATCCTAAGGCAACCCACGAAGCCATCAATAACCGTAACCATCAAGCGGTAGATGAGCCCTACCCTATTGCTACACCTAAGATAACAGTTGTTAGGAGACTCTCCCCACTATTCCGTTTCCCGCTTCTCTCACCACGGGAAATGACTTCTCATATGATCCTGATACATATGCATGGGCGCATCCTGAGTCGACCGAAATCTCCTCTTACCACTTTGATCAAATCAACTTGACACAGGAATGCACCAACATCAAGTCAATTGAGAACGAATATGGGGGGCGTGCACTAACCAGTAGTTCAGAGAGTCTACCCACTGTTCCATTTCCCGCTACTCTCACCATGGGAAAGGATTTCTATTATGATCCTGAGACATATGCATGGGCGCATCCCGAGTCAGCTGAAATATTCTCTGACCAGCTTGACCAATTCAATCCAACTCAAGAGTGCACCAACATTAAGACAACACGAAACAAAATTGCTGCACCTTCATATAAAAAGAAAGTCGCCTTTGACATGCCAAAAAAGGAAGCGTCCGATGATACCTCTTCAGGTCCAGACAAGGTAATTTACGTGAGTGAGGTTTGTTCGGCAATTCTAAAACTCTATATACGCAAGGATCCAAACATTGATTCCCATTGGACGACTTCTATTCCTCTCTATTATTCATCCAAAGTCGATTCTCCTGGTCTCATTAAATATACTGGAAAAATCTGTTATGCCCACACTGAGACTAGAGCTTCGGAATATTCATTTGAGGACGAATAACTTCATCCCAAGAAGGAACAAATTCTTAGAAAACAACTAAAGCAGCTTAAGAACAAGAATATCTGGAGTGCCTCCACCTTCAAGTATTATTCTTCTGAGGATAACTCTGATGATGGCTGGATATCATCTGATTCAAACGCTTCATCTACTCTCCAGCATGATTTTTCTGAGGATAACACTGACAATGGTTGGGAATCATATGCTTCATCTTCTTCATATCATTACTATCTCCAACCACATGCTCACAAAAAGATTGGCTAAAATCTGCCTTAATCATTGGCTAACCTCCCTCCCTCTCGACCTCATCGGTCTCCCTGTACATCTTCTTCCTCTACTTAGGCCAATGCCTAAGTATAGGGGGGACCAATGCCATGTGTATATACCATTCTCCTCATCAACTCCTTCTCACGATCGCTCCATATCCACCCTTCTTCCATACTTAGGCTGACCATAGCCTAAGTATAGGGGAAACAGATGCCCATCTATATATATTATCCTTATTTGCATCTCCCGACCGCCTCAGTTTTGCTCTTCTTCTATACTTGGATTGTTCATAGTCTAAGTATAGGGGGCGGACCGACTTCTATCTTTTTCTTTTTCTTTTCACTCTCTTACGCTTAGCCCGAGCTATGTCTTCTCTACGCTTCTTATGCTCTAAGGACATAACACTCGCTAAGTATAGGGGTGTGTGTATATATACTATGTATATATTTTACCCATAGCTCGTACTTTCGCATAAGTATATATGTATTTACGAGGTGGGTAATTGAGTTGTAAAAAACAAAAAAAAGAAAAAAGGGAAGTTTTGCTACTAACACTAACTGTATCCAGCCAAAAATTTTGAGAAAAAAACAGCTTCTTATTCATTTTTGCATAAAAAATCCTCGCAATATAAAAAATTTCTCTAAAAAAAATTCAAATCACAAGAGTAAAAAAAATTCAAATCACAAAAGTAAAAAAAAGGTGCCTGCATTTCACACACCTGCACTTCATCCAACATCACATTCATTGCTTTTGTGAAAAGCCCTTGGGTTCTGAACCGAGTTATGAGTAGAACCGAGAGTGGTCTGGACTTGACCTTAATCCACCTAATTTTCAGAGGAACTTCACGGAGAAAAAGGATTTTAGAAGCTTCAGGTCTTTGACTTAATTCTTCGAGTTCAACATGACAATATGCAACATTTGACTCTTAGTGTCTAATCTGGTCTCTTCATTCTGGGTACGACTCTGGAATATGGAATTAATTTGTACTCTCACACTATGCACTTAGCTCAACTCAGAAGGGGTGTTGGAAGACTATGTGAGTTTCTTTTCTGGTAGCGTGGACATTTAAAGACCGGAGTACAGGTTGAAATAAAGCTTCGGTAAAGGGATGGACGGTTCCATATCTGTAGGGGCACAACAAAATCCATGTAGAACTACCAAAAATCCAAATACAAAGAAGCCTGCTACCAAATAAATATTTAACTGAAAAAAGGTCCAAACTTCAAGAAAACATGCAGATCTTGGTGGAGACTTGGCTAAACTGGCCTGCTTCACAAGGAGAGGTGACTACACTGGTCACCCTACATTTCTTTTTTCCTTCTTCTAATTTCTCCCTCTATTCGATTGTGAACACAACGCGACAAACCTTATAAGGATTACCTGACTCCCCAAGGATGAGTTATTGGAGAGGAGGTTTGCATGGTAGTCCAGCATTCTGGATGGGAAGAGCTAAAATCTTTCACACACATGAGTCGATTGTTCAATGTTCATAGAACTTGGAGGCTGTTGAGATTAAAATTCTAAATCTCACAGAGGTTCGACCAAACTAATAATCCAAAAGCCATGTCTAGTTCCATTTTCACCTTCAGCTCAAAGTCTTGGTATGGAACCCAATCTCATTTCACCTCATTGCATTTATTTAAATGCTCAGGGACGAGCATGGTTTAAGTATAGGGGGATGATGAATCTCAAATTCATCACTCTAAAAATGATTAATTAAGATCACATCCCTAAAATGCATTAGCACTTCTTCATTTATTCTTCATAATTAGCATTCATGCATGTAATAATAAGAATTGCATTTTACCACTCATTATTGCACAAAATAAGAAGCAAAAAATCCTAGCCCAATTGACTTGTAAAATAGCCTAACTTCCTTGATTTTTAACTAATTCATTCTAACTCCAAATGACCTGAAATCACCTCCATTGTATACATATTACTAATAAGAATAAATGGAAAATATAAAAAAACACTAACCTAAATAAGTGGACCAAAAGCCCAAACCCTAATTGCAGCTTTCTCAGAGTAAAAGCTCGATATCTTCCTCATCTAGTATCTGATTTGATCATGCTTTTGGACTAATGTACATTCAATTACTTTCAAAACAAGACCAAGTTCAAGTGAATTGGAGATCATATGTGAAAGTTGGATTTTGGGCCTCTTTTTTACATTTTATATTTTAGTGATTTTTGACCTATTATTTTATGTACATATTAACCCTTTTTATTTTATTTCTTTTTCATTTCTTTTCTTTGATAAAAGTTTTATTAAAATACCTGAAAATACAAATCCAAAATGAGCTTGAAATCAAATAAACTAACAGAGTCCGAGTTATCACTAATTGTCTGTAACAAAAATTATCTTTTTCATGTTTTACTTTATTTCTTCTTATTCTTACTCAATAAAAAACCAAGAAAATATATTAATGTCTAAATATTTATCTTTGATTTTATCATGTTTTTCCGGATTTATCTATTAAAAATAACAAAAAAATTTATTAAACCTAAAAATCAAGGTATTATATGTACATGGGATACCCCAAAAATATCATTTTGCACAAATGATAGATTTTGGTTTTGATCCCTTCATGAAAGTTGTAGATCTCATCGAAACGAGTAACATTTATGAATAAAGTTTTTGGATCCGAGGTCATTTGCTATTTATTTTCGATTTATCTTTATAAATTATTTTCGAATTTTTCGGTGCTTAACCATGGCAGCTCCTGGAGCCGCCACGTGTTACCCATTTTTGGAGGTATTTAAATTCGTTTTATTGAAAAAGTTTAAAAAATAATAATAAAAAAAGTAAATAATAATAATAATAAAAAGCTACCACGTGGCCTGATCTGGGTCATCCGATCTCGGCCGATAGGACGGCCCCAGACCCATCGTCCTCCTCCCCCTGTCTCCAGATCGAGGCACGTTCTCCTTCCCCCAATTTCCTCCGTCGCCCGCCTGCCTATCCAAGTCACCGCCGCCTCCAACCTTCCATCTTCGGCCACCTCTCCCCATGCTCGTATCTCCTCTACAATCCCATTCTCTTCTCATCTACCTTCGTAATCGGTTAGCGCCGATCTCAATCTCGTCAACCCTCCTTCCTGTTCAAATCCATGTCAGATCTTCATCCCCTTCATTCCCTGCGATTCTCCAATCACAAATCAATCACGATCGATTCCGTACTGCCATCTCCAGACATGCCCTTCGTCGCCTATATAACTCAGCCGCCCCCTCCATCAACAAGCATCCGTCGATAGAGCACGGACACGCGGAGGTAATAGCTTCGACGCCACCCCCTGCGGCGAGATCCAACCTCTTTGGCCGTTGCAGCAAGCGCTTCTCCACGCATCTGCCCCAGCTCCGACCTCTTCGCGCTGTTGATCCAACAATCGCTCCATCAACGCACCTGCTTAGCTCCACCTTCTTCCAGGAGCAATCCGCCTAGGCTCCCATCATCGCACCACCATGGTTCGCCACTGACGACGCAACAACCAATGCCATTGACAGCAACCCTATATTCCTCCGCCAGCAGAGGTTCATCGACCACTATGCTGCATCATCTCCAGATTCGCTCGCATCATCAACAACGAAGCTCAACCACTAGGAATGAAAACGAATGTGAATATATTCATATCTGATCCGCTATCGTATTCATTTTATACATATTTTGACGATTGTATTCGTATTCATTTTAAAATGGATGCGGATATGGATGTCACTTTGACATTCGCTAATATTTGCATTCGTATTCGTAAATTCATTTTCGTATATAAGCATAGTAATAGATTTATTTATAATTGTGCGTAACAACATTTTATGATTGCATTCACCATTGTTGATATAATTATTATGAAATTATTATATATGGTATATTCATTTTACGTGTAACCATCCTAAACATGTATATTTTGGCTAATCTATTAAAAATTTATGTTATTATTCGTAACCAATTCGTATTCGTTTTACATTCATATTCGTTTTTAAGGATATGGTAACATATTTTTTACATCCATCAATATTTGAATCTGTATTCGTATTCGTATTTTAAAATGGATAAAGATACGATTATACATATATTCGTGTCCGTATCCGACCATTTTCATCCCTATCGGCCACACATCTTCTTTGGCCTGAGAGTTCCTCTGCCAAGCCCTCAGCGGCACCTATCGCTCCCCCGCCAAAGGCCGCCGCCCTATGCTCTTCGTTCACTGGGGCTCGAATCTTGAGACCCTCCTACATGCTGCGCATGTGTGGGGGGGAAAATTTGCAAAAGACGCCCCTCCGTTGTGTTTATTTCTAGAAGCATCCTGCCTTGGATTAGGCACGTTCCTAGCACATGCCCTAGTGAAAATTTTGCGAAGACACCCCCGGAGGACTACCGTATTACCAAGCACCCCCACCTCTCCACGGGTCGCGTGCTTGGCACGTGACTATTTGGACTGTTTGCAAAAACTACCCTAGGAGTGTTGGTAATTTATTTTAAGTCCTTATGCATTTTATTTTATTTTCTGAATATTACAATGATACCCATGTGTTCCTCCTTTATTTTAGACTCTACATCGCATCATTTTATTTATTATAAATAGGCATTTTATTCTACAATTAATTCTCTACATCATGGCATGCTTGTGATATTTTTGTGACATTTGATTAATTAATGAATAATTTTCTTGCGGAAAATTGCATATTTTACCCATCTGTGCTCATAAATTCATATCAAATTAACCACTGCTCGAAAAATTGCCAAAAATCTACATATTAGAGGATTAATTATATTTAACATTGTATCCAAAAAGAATTGTATTTGCATGCATGCTTTGCTCAATAAAAATCATTTTGTGTATTTCAATCTTTACTTTTTAATAGGTATTAAATCTCATATTTTTTAAGTTTAGGACTTTTCTAAGATCAATTACCTAGTTGTAGATCTTGGATAATTTTATATCATGAAAATAAATAGGTTTAATATTTATTATAAATTACTATTGAAATTAACTTTATTTGCATTCATAAATTCATAAAATATTTATCTTGCATTCAAAAATTACAAAAAAACTATATTGCATACATTTCATCATAATTGACATCTTCGCCAAATTTCTTAACTTTTGGATATCCTTCGATTGAAATTGGATTTTATTCCCTTAAATTGGCCATATTTGCATTTTGCATTCGAAAATTCCATTAAAAATAAAAAATACCGCCTTGAAAAACGTGCACTAATTTTGATAGACATAATTCTAGGTTGTTCCTTCACCTGCTTGAGTTCGACCTTGGGACTTGTCCAAGTAAAATAAACATAAAACCACGCCGTTATAAAATTAATTAATTAAATGTGGTTATCTCTTGACTGATTCCGAATACCCGTCTACAACGAAACAACAAAATTAGATGATAATTCATGCAAATTAAGTAGGGCATTTCGCAGTTCATCAACCTATCCATACTGACTTACTCGCAAGGGTTAGGTTATATAAATATATCTTGAGTTATATTTATTAGTCATATTGTACATATATACACAGTTACGGTCTGCCTCCTTTTATTTTCTTTCTTTTTATTCTTTTATTTATTTGCAGGTTTTTAATGCATAAAATTACATTTTATGAGATGTTTTTATAAGGAATGATATTTAGTGCATATTTACATGTATTTGTTAAGGGTTTAAGATAAAATGCACAAGAAAAGTTAATGGATCATGGATTCATCAACCCCCTATACGTAAACAATGCTAGTCCCTTAGCAGACACTTATTTGAAAAATAAGGAAAAAGAAAGAAAGTTAGAGTGAATTTGTTTCCAAAATCAATCCACGAGAACAAACAAAGGACAGAGCTTGGTCGAGTATTGAACAAACATTTTATCGGAGCCTTAACTAGGATTAAGATTTTAATCTCAACAGTCCTCAAGTTCCACAAATCATTATTCAGGTTCACCTCAACAGCCAGCTCAGATCAACTTATTCATATCGATAACTTTATCAACCTTTATTTCAATTTGTATGGTGTGTCAATTGTGTTAGCTCTTCCGATAAAGAACTAATGAACCGCCCATCCCAATAATACACTCCCATTAGTTTCTCATCTAGGTAATCTTTCCCCGAGGAGGGGGGCATTTCCTTCTAAGGTCAGGTCGTGTTATGTCCACAATTGAATAGATAGAGAATGCAGACGGATGAGAAAAGAACTGGAGTGTGACTAGTGTAGTCACATCTCCTTGTGAAGCTAAGCCGGTGTAGCTAAGTCTTCACTAAGATATGCAAGCTTTTTAGAAGCTTGGACCATCGTGGTCATATTTATATTTGGTGGTTATCTTCTTTTTGGTAGTGATTGTAATGTTGTTTGTAATGCATCAATCTTTTGTGCCTTGACAGATTTAGCATCTTTTCATTCCATCCATTTTTTGGGGTCTTGGAAAAAATGCACCAGCAAATCCTTCCCTCATCTGAAGCTTTATTTCAACCCTACAACTCCTGTCTTTAGACATCCACACCATTAGACAAGGATGAAAATGCATCACTAATATGAAATGCCCTTCGCATCCCCATGCAGGTCGAGCTAAGTGTGAAGTGCGTGTGTCCAAAATTGGTTCATTGTTGGAGAGTTAAATGGATGACACCAAGTGTTCTACTTAGGCAAGTTTAAGTTGAATTTCCAAACATGGTCTCATGGAACCCAAAGATTTAAGTCATAGACCTGAAGAGTCTAAATTCCAGTTCCTAACTAGGCTCTTTACAATGATAGTCAAAGTCCATAATCAAGCTCCATTCTTTAGACTATTCCTAATCTTTAGTTTGAGAGATGAAATTTGTTCTGAAAAATGCTAATGCAAATGCAACCATATTTTTGTGAAGTACATTTTTCTGAATTTTACTTATTTTATGGATTTTAAAGATTTTACCATTTTTATGAATTTTAAGATTTTATATTTTCTTATTTTTTGGATTTTCAATTTTTATAAATAAGCATATGGATTTTACAAAAATACCATTATTTATTTGAAATAAATAACTAATGTATTTCAAAAATTTTATGAACAAGGATTTTAAAAATTAAGTTGTTTACGCATATTTTAATAAATACACTGTTATATACATATTATACATATTACGTACATATTTTAAATACAAATTTTGAAGTAAGACTTTTAAATAAGAATTGACATATATTTTACTTATTTACAATGATTTTATAAATAATAAATAAATATCTTTTAAATTAAATTAACTCTTACCTAATTTTTTATGGATTTTATAAATATATAAAATACATAAAAGTACGAGCTATATACAAAAATATATATACAATATATGCGCCCCCATACTTAGCTTGTGTTATGTCCTCATAGTCTCAAAAGAGAAAAACGAGGACAAAACTCGTGCTAAGTAGAAGCTGGTGAAAAATTATAAAGGAATTGAACTCAATCACTCCCTTATACTTACAATCTGGTCAGATAGTGGAAGACAAAATGAGGTTACTAATGGCAAGGAATATACAAATGTAGGAATGAAAGAAAAAGAAGAAACGAAATCAACGAAATCTCTTGATCCCCTTATACTTAGGATCATGCATCCTAAATATAGAAAAGAACGTGGCCAAAAATTAGGGTGAGTGATTGATGTAAAAGAAAGGGAAAAAAGTAAAAAGAACAAAATCGAAAATGTAAATCAATAGGTAATAGGTCCCCCTATACTTAGGATCTGGTATCCTAAGTATAAAGATGGGCAAAAAAATTGTCAATGATTGGGATCTAAGAAGAATATACAATAGATGTACTCCAAACACTGAATGGCTCATTGGTCTCTGTACAAGATAAAATGAAGTGGTTGAGTAAACATGAGTCATGTACAAAGTTAATCACCTTAACCTGGGTCATACGGAATCGTCTGCTGTGCAAATGCGTACTGATCCCTGGCTGTCCAAGTAGAGCTGCCTCTGTAAGTAAACTTTTTATGTGTCATAGGTCTCTCTACTCTAATATATGTGTCTAGAGTCGGACTATAGAAGGTGTCTCTACGTGTATCCATCACACCATCTGACTCTCTACGTTGAAATAGATCGTATGATCTATGAAGGTAATCAACTAACTCGTGCTAGAATATGTGTACTCTCAATTTGCAATACTGAGATGTTTGGTGTAACGGACTACTCATCTGGTCCTAAAATGATTTATGCATCTGCACACGAAATGTCGTCTAAAGAACTTGGTACCATGTGATCTAGCCTATCCTCGTGTAGGATATCGTGGGTATCAAAATAAACACTCTCGAGATCAAGGGACCCTATCTCATCTATGTGCTGACAATCATATGCAAGACTGGTGTCCTATGATGTGAATGACAATACTGATATGGAGTTGCTACATACTCTCGTCATCTCAATGTGTACCTCTCTATTGTCTATGCAGAATTATACTCTCCCATAATCGTAAAAGAAAGGGCATATGCGGTCTGCAAGAAAGGCCACCCGAGAATGATTGGAGAAAGGTGTAACTATGTAGGGTATGTCATGTCTAGGACAGTAAAGTCCGCTAGAAACTGCAGGCCCTGAATGATCACGATAATGTTCCTCATCTAGGTCTCTTCACATATCAATCTGCAAACCGAAGTACTATTCGTGATTTGTAAAGAGTTCCTAGCTTGAGCTTATTAAGCAAAGAAGATGGAAATAAATTAACGGAGGAACCATTGTCTAAGAGAGTATAATCAATTGCGGCATCTGAGATCTCACATCTGACATAGTCAGCTCCTACATCTCTCTTTTTCTTGGGTACCCTTGTTCTGAATAGCATATGAAGTAGCCTCGGTCAATACATGCTTCTCAACTCATGATTTCCTTTTCCTACGCGTGATACATTTGTTCCTCAATTGTTGCTTGAGCGTAGAAAAGTGATCCAAGGCATGATGTAATGGAATCTTCAGAATAATTGTGATCTTTAAGTAATCACTGTATCTCTAGAGAAACATATTCTTTTTGGAATTTTTCTTTCCTTTTCCTTACAAAGCATCGGGAAAAGGAAGAATCTCATGAACAACAACATTTTCTTTTATTCAAATCATCAAAAATGGAGTCAACATTTACATCGGGAGCCTCATAAGTATATACAAAACACTCAAATACATGAAATAAAGTAGAATCATCGGGAGTGTTTGTATGGCATGGCATGGTATCATCAAGTAAGTTGCATTTGTCCATATCAAATAGTGTTTGCATCCCTCCCCTGAATAGTCAGTGTGGACATCTTGTTGGTCCTCCTCGTGATGGTCCTCCTTCTCAACATCAAAATGTCATCATGGATAAACTCTCGCTCCTCATCATGTGTCCTCTCCTCCTCTAGATCTGGTGCTTGTGGATGTATACTACTCTTGAGATGAATGAAGTTAGATAAAAATTCAGGAAATGTTGTGGTTGTGTCTACCTTATCAGTGTGTCACCTCTTTTTATTCGGATTCATCTGAGGCTGAGCTAGAAGAGTGGTCTTGGGCATGGCTAACTCATCCAGACGATGGTTAACCCACTCCATCTCAGTTCTATGCGTTGTTTGAAGTGTGCTCAACTTATCCATGATCTGGTTCAATGCTAGGGATTGTGTAGAAAACTCTAACTCAGTGTGTTGTCCCTGTCTCTCTACTCTCTCATGCCTAGGAGTATGATGTGGTTGTGATGTATAAGGTTGAGGAGATCTCTATGCTGTAGAAAAATATTGTTGTTGATGTTGGCGATGATAACAATGTGGACGTGTAGAAGGAGACTAGTGAAAATGTGGTCTTTGATAATCATGATGGTGGTGTATGCCCTGAGGTGTAAAATGTGTTGGTGACTGAACAAGAGCATACCATATATCGTTGATCGCAAGAGTGGAGTGAGGATCAACATCATTATCTACATGGCTCGTGATCTACTCTGGCTGGCACTGGAGGCATCCTCATGCCAATCTAGTTGTGGAGGCTCAGTTGGGGATCACTCTGAACAAATTGAATCTAACGAGCGGGAGGAGCGGGTAAAGATCTCAGTGTAGCGTGAGAAGTAGAAGAAGGATGCGATTGATGGTACAGAAGCTGCAAGTCGGTCACCTTCTTTATCAGATCGCTCAACTGCTATGGAAGTGATGGGAGTTTCTCCAAGTATCGCAACGACTGCAAATCTTGAACTTTCTTCTAAATCACATGTACTAGTGTAAGCTTCTCACTAATGAATCCCATGTCTGATCGTGAGTAAGAATTTGAATTATGTGCCACCTTATGATGATCTCACTGGTGTGGTGGTTGTAGGCCCTTATGGAATACCCGAGTAGAGTAAATAACACATGAATTCTCCGTCATCCCCTCAAAGATGGACCAAACTGACTCTACACACATATTCAGATAGCTACCGCCACATGCAACGCTCATTAGGCCCTAAACATCCTATTGGAGTCCTCCAAAAAAATTATGCAATAGCACCTTCAATGGAATCTCATGATGAGGGCATCTCTTAGTCAAACCCTTGAATCGTTCCTATTCCTCATGGAAAGACTTATGTCTAAATTGTGTAAAGTTGGAGATCTGACTCTTCATCATATTCGTTAGTCCCAGAGGAAAAACTTATGCTGGAAAGTGGACTTCAGATCATCTCATGTAGAAATCTCCCACTCCAAATGACTCAACCAGTAAAGCGCCTTATCTGTTAAGGTAAAGGGGAAGGCCTTGAGGTATATAGCCTATTGCGTAACCCATGGTTAGCTTGTTGTTCCACATATCATCTCAAAATGTTTTAAAAAGGTGAACAGATCCTTTGAAGTGGTTCCATAGAACTTGGGAAGCAATGAATTGAAGGATGGTCTCAACTCGTGTGACCCTTTATTCAGTGGTAACTGAATCCTGTGCTGTAAAGTCCTAGCTCTAGGGTCGTACTCCTCTCTCAATGTCACGAGAACCACGTCAGGTGGTGGTGGGTTCCCAACTCCTGCTCTTAGTGCTGTAATCTCAACTCTCAACTTGTCTTGGACTATACATGGATCTCTAATCCATATGCTCATCTGTTGGAGTGTGTCTAGAATCCTTATTTTGATATCTGAAGTTAGATCATGTCTCTCATCTGACGATCTCTCCTCGACATGCTTGGCTTCAATAGCTCTATCCTTGACTAGTGCCTTCCCTATACCATGTCCGTCGAATCCTCTGGGAAGGAAAAAGACTCATAAGAACTCATGGACAATTATGTAGGAGATGAAGAAGTAAAACCCAAGCATGGGTTTGCCTTGACTAAAGGGCTGGGAGGTAAGGGTGTCTGGTTTTGACTCACCACGAGACTAAGTGGCACTGACTCAAGAAGAGGGTCATCTTGAGTCTGTGAAGACATATGTATGATAGTGGAAGATCGAAGACGTATGTATGATAGTGGAAGATCGAAGTCTCACGAAGTCCATGGATTTTGGCTATAATCCTTAAGGTTGCGTCCTCACCCACTTTATCTAGAGTTATGTACCTGCAACAATGAGGGATTTGCTCTCCTAATACAATTCAAGTCCATGTATTTTTTATTTTTCGATTGATGTTTCAAAATAAAAAATTTTTTTGAGGTTTCTACATTGTTAGGATATTTTCAACAATATCTATCGACAATCTAATTTCCTTTAGTTTTTCAAAATGTGTCTCACAGAGGGGGAATCATGCAATCAGGAGAAAAACAATGATGAATGCAAAGATAGAAGACATACATATCTCCGATACTATACATGTAGGATGATCCACATAGAAATTTTAAACCTAGTCTAATGCATAAAAAAGCCATAAAAAATGTACCCTAAATCAACAGTTCTAGCATAAGAACATATTAATTTTCAAAAATCGGTTGTTTATGCCTATGTGTGGATTAGGGTAGTGGGATTTACTTTACCCATGTAATCAATCAATTATGGAACCTTAGGCTTTCACGAAATTATGCGAAACAAATGAAAATGTCAGGAAATCAAAAACTGTTGTGAGGTCCCCCAAGTGCATCAATACTTGGCAAAACAGACCTCGAGAAGAATAGGTCAAAGTTCGGTATACAGTCGAAATGTCCTTAGTGGACCCCTTTCTACAACAATAGAAATGAGCAAATGCCCCATCTTCTATGTCCAAAACAGAAAAAGGGTAAAGGCCATGACTCTCAAAGAAAATAGAAAAATATAGAGTCTCTAAAAAATAAATCAAAAGTTTTGTCTTCACCTGCTCGTGCTACTCCTCTACAACCAGCTCATAAAAGATTGATTTGATCTTTGCATTCTCATCTGGGTCGGTTCCCTAAGAAACTGGCTAACCCTATATGCCATGCAACACAAGTTAGCATAAATAAAAATAAATAGAAAAAATCAAGAAAAAGCTCAAGAAAAATCAGAAACAAAAATTAACTAAAAAACCAAGAAGAAATCAACAGATAAAAACCAACAAAAACCAAGAAAATAAAACACATAAAAATCAAGAATAAAATCAGAGAAAATAAAATAAAAAACAGAAAAATCAAGAGAAATAGAAACACATAAAAACCAAGGAAATCTGAGAAGAGAAGAATAGAGGAAAAAATCACAAAAAGGCACAAAAATTCAAGTGCGACTACACCTCCTCAGCAACGGCTTCATTTTGAAAAGAGGCAAAATGTGTGGTTATGGGGGAGACTCATAAAAAGTGAAGAAATGGCAGTTATTGGAAACAAGTCAAAAAATTAGAGAAAATCCAACTCATCCCCGACAACGACGCCATTTTGATAATGAGGTTTTACCATTGGTCAAAAAGATGTCGGTTGTAGAAAATCGCTAAAATAACATCCGATTAATCAAACAAAATTCACCAATTTTGGAAAGAGAGAGAGAGAGCGGAAAAGAATTGGTCTCTCCTAAATTAGTGTTCACTACTTTTTTTAACTAGGCAAATGTTCATGGGTCGAACTCATGGAGGCAGAACATCGCGCTCGGATTTTTTAATGAAGAAATATTTTTGGGATTTTTTATCTCTTATTTTCTTCTTCTAGAGAAAACTCTTTTTGGTTGATTTTAGTTGTTATCTTTTTATTTGATTTTTATTTTTCATGTTTTATTTAAATTTCTAAATAATATTTTTCAAACAATTTATTTTCAATATTGTATGTTGGTATTATAGAGAAAAAATGATACCATAGAGTAGATGAATCGCTCAAACAACGGGCTCGAGAAAGAACGCAAAAAGAACCAAAATGAATCAAAAATCAAAGATCAAAATCTTAACAAAAAGTGATGAAAAATCTTCGAAATTAGATCCAAGTAAAATGAAGAAAAAATACTACAATGCTAGAATAATGTCCAGATGTGTCCACAAGAGTCCAATGGTGAAAAAGAAATATGTAAAAGAATTATTAATAAAAGAAATGGTCTTCTTTCAATTAGGTCCCTCGTTAGGGACCTAATTGCAAGAAAATATTTGGTATTCTTACACTTAGCTCCATGGTAAGGGACCTAAATGTAAATATGAGAGCTGTTGGAGGTACGTTGAGGTTTTCTAGAGCTGTGGGGGTTACTTAGAAAATTGTCCATTTCATAAATTTGCACTTGGGATTAAAAGCACTCTTGCAATTTGGACTGTCAGTGAAGACACGTGTCGTCAGCCTAGTCGTCAGGTGTTCTTCACTTTCTCTTGCCCAAATTGTGGGTTATGACGACTATTGGTTGCTCTCCAGTGATCTACGGCTTCACGGCAGCAATGGAACTCCTCCAGCAGTTTTAGAAGGGGCTCTCCTACCCCCTCCAAGCTCACCTACGGTGGTGCGAGGTCGAAGAAGAGCGACAACGATGCATCTAGGCTCGGCTAGTGTTTAGAAAGCTCCAGGATGAAACCTTGATATGATTGATGGATTGGAGAAGAAAGAATGCATCTCCACACTTTGAAAATGAAGGCAGCTACTCCAAAAAATGTGCACAACCAGCAAACGAAGAATTGGTATGCTCGGTTAACAAGGAATCAATGATGAAATTAAAGGATTTGTAGGTTCTTATTAGGTTCTAGGATACGAATATAGCAGAATAGAAATTGGGTGATTCGAGATGAAACTGGAACGAAGTTTGAGTGTGAATTCAACAGGGTGATTAAAAAGATCTTAATGTGTGATTAGATGAACTAATCAAGGCACGAAAATCAAAGAATTGAGGAATGGTGGAGTGGGTACTTGGGAATTGTAGAGTATAGGACTCTATATGTCACAACTTGGCGGTCGGCAACTGAAACTCAACATCGCCAACGGTGGCGATTCAAGGCCAAAGATAAGCCCTGGAACCTCCTTTGTGCTCCCTTCTTCCGTACAGGGTCATCCTTGGTGCTGTCACCACCAGAGGTGGCCAGTACGTGGCAAAGAAAATGGGTGGACGACCATTCTGTTCTGGAGTAGGATCAATTAGTTAGAACTGCTGGGATTAGGATCATTAGATAGATGGATTGACGAAGAATTGGATTTAATCCTAGTGTAGGCATGAATCAAGGTGGTTAGGGTTGTAAGATGAAGGGTTGAGATTAGCCAATGGATAAAGAATGGAGCATGGAAAAATGGTTGAACATGGTTGGTTGAATAGACCCTTCAATTGAATGTTCTTGGAGAAGAAGGCCTCATGTGCTGAACGTGTCAGCATCTACTAGGACAAAATATTAATCCATTGATAAATTAAGTGATAAATCTCAAATGACCTTTTAAAAATGTGTAAAAAGGAAAGTTATAAATAATTAAAGTATCTAATTTATGGTATATTTTATGTTTATAAATAATAAATAATTTATGAATTACAAATATAAAATTAATAAATATATATAGTATACTTAATATATATGTTATGCATTTTTAATCCAATAATTTAATAAATAGTATATTATCTTTATAAAATAAGAGTTATATGAATTTTTCCTTTATTTTAATAAACTAGTATAGATATACAAATAAATAAAGATAAATCTATCACAATTCAATTTAATCTAAAATTTAGGGATTTTACATTATTTAAAATATTAACTAAGGGTTAAAAATTCTGAAATAATTTATAAATAAAATACAAGGTCAAGACATTAGTTTAAAATTATGAAATCAGTGAAATATAAATAGTATGTTCATAATAAAATAAATAGCACTGAAACCAAGTTGTCATTAGGTCCCAAAACTGACTTTTTGCAAACAGTCTCCAAAATTTAAGTAAAATAACTTTCAATAATTAGAGAATATTATTTTATCAACTTTAAAGGTTAGTAGAATGAAATTTTAGTTCGTATTAAGAAGTTGCAAGGTTCAGAAGTTGAGAAACTAAAAATTTTAAAGTTGGATTTCTTGGAATATATAAAGGTTGGGATTTTTAAAGGATTTTTATTTTTTTTTAGGAATACATAGAAGAAGAGGTTGGTGAAAAATATGTACAAATGAATTAATTAAAAATCTATGAAGTTTTGATAAATAATAAATAAATAAAGAATAATGTGTGGAATGCATAGTTAATTCTTTTTGTTATTTTTATTCCTATGTCCCCCTACTCTATTGTTTATCGACCAATCCACACTGAGATGATCTTGAGGTTAGGTTATATAAATATATCTTTCGGTTTACTTATATTTATTTGTCATACTGTACATATATACATATTTAAAGTCTGCCTCTTTTTATTTTCATTCATTTTATTATTTTATTTATTTACATGTTTTTAATGCATACAATTTCGTTATTATTCATGAATAATGTTTTTATAAGGAATGAAATTTAATGTGTATTTAGATGTAGTTGTTAAGGATTTTATGATAAAATGCAAAAGAAAAGTTAATGAATCATGGATTCATTAAGGGTCTATTGTAATAATCGGGATAGATATGGTGAAAGCACAAAGCAAGATTTATCTTGGAGATCGGATACAGTCAACCCAATGGCCTTGTGGTTTCTTACAAGAATCTCCATCGGACAAAATTATTGTTCTTCGATCAAAGATAAGCTGATAATGACCGGAAACTGTCTATGTGAACCCGCAAGGAAAGCATGAAGGAAATGGAAGAATCCTTGCGCATCACAGAAGCGTGAGGATCACATCATATGCGATTGGGAGAGACTAGTCACACAAGTTGCTCGGTGCATCGGAATTTTAAAAATTTTAATCGATGAAACCGCATGATCCAAGAATACTTCTTGGATAATTTCATCTAACCACATAGTAGATAAAGGAATGCCTCTTGTAGCGTGGTTGTGATTGAGCCTCTAAGAGAAGAGACCTCCTGTCTCAAGTCTGATCTGTTGAAGGAGATGCTTAGAGCATGGGGATAAGTTGCGGGCATCTCGCAATCCAAGTTGTTGATCCAGCAAGATAACTCATGATTTCATCACACGAGATCTAACATCTTCTTCGCAAGCTAAGCACACCAAAGAAGATTGAGAGCCAAAGGCAGTCGGGGCGACAACACAATGGCGATGAGACGACGACGGTGCCTTCTCTATAGGGTTTGGATGGACGACCATCAAAAGAGAGAGATAGAGAGGACGTGAGAATGAAAGGGAGAGAGAGAACTTGATGTTGCAAGAGTTGTTGTAAATTAGAAGAGCAAAGGGTGCCTCTTCTTATATAGGGTTTTGAGAGTCCATGGATCACAATCCATGGACTACACAAAATCAATGGATGAGATTGATTTGTGCTTTTTTGATGAAGCGCTAAATGCATGTATTAAAATCGATTCGTTGTAGCACGGGCACTTAGCTTTCCATATATAACCGAGATGAATCTCAGTGACGAGGTCCTCGGCTTTAATTTTTAACCTGGGAAGTCCAAGGTCGAACACAAGGATGCGAGCACTTAGTGGTAAATTTAGAGAACAAATAAATCGGATAGTAAGTCAGAGGTTTATTACTTCGAGCTGAAGCACACAGACAATCAAGAAGAATTTTAGCACATTTTTTATGCAGCTAAACTAAATGCATATATATATATATATATATATATATATATATATATATATATATATATATATATGCAAAGACAATACAAATAGGAAAACAACCCTTAAACACTCATAACAAGTAACTCAAATGAATGATGAAAATACCGTGAGTTAATATCTTGAGAAATTGCTTAAGTAAGAGAAATCAGTCCTACAAGCCTATCTCCTCTCAACTCTACTGATGTAATCGGCAAGTACATATTTTAATGACCCAAAAAAGATTTAATTTAAATAATAGTTGATTATTAAGATTAAAATTGCTTAAAGGATCTAAATGTTCATGCAGAGTATTTAAATTCAGCTAAAATACATTAATCAATCAAGACATTTAAACATTAACAATTAATGCATGAATTTTATGTTGAAATCATCCAAACAACTGGCTATCAAATAGAGTGTCAAACACGCTTCCAAACAAGACCAAAATCATATTATTTGGATTTCAGGAAGAAAACATATTCAATAATAAATCCAGGGGTATAATTGTAATAAAAACTTCCAAATTTTCTTGCAAATCAGTACAGACATGGACTTAGATGCAATTAGGAAAACCTGCAGGGGCTGATGTGCAAACTACAAACAGGAGGGAGGACTTATCTGTAATTATTGAAAACTTCAGGATTAGCACTGCAATTCTTCCACACGCATGTGCAGAACACGTGACCTTCTAGGCTCAGAAAGGACGGCTCGGGCCACGCGTCTGCTTCGCTGACGACTCGGAGTTAGGGTCGACACACGAGCCTGAGGTTTGAACCGCTGCCTCGGAAAATAACGTGGTTGATCCGAGACCGTTGGATTTCGCCCAAATATGGGAAATCAACGACAACTACTTCACGTATGTTCTTGAAGTCCGCCGTGCACGGTGGAGGCGTGGATGTGCTCCAACAAAAACAGGTTAGCTCCTCCGCATCTCTCATGGTTATTAGAAGGTCCAACTATCTCTGTTGGACGTCAACGAAGATGATGGATGCTCTGAGAAGACAAGAAGATGCTAGAAAAACTCGATCGATGAAGCGTCACTGGAGAATAAATAGGAGATCGGAGCTCACCCAAATTTTCTGATCATTGAAGTTGTAGAGAGCTGAGATTTGAAGGTGGAAAATGACGTGAATGGAATTGAATCTCGAGCCGATTTATGAAGCTTGAAGCTTCACAATCTTAGCATGAAGTTCCTATCTATGGAACTTAGCTCAAACAACCTCGAACTTGGGATGTAACTTGGCAACACGGCCAAGGATCTCACCGGAGGTGCACGTCATTTTGGCGCTCAATTTGACCCTCGTACTGTCACTGGAGGTTAGAGAGGCTAGGGTACAAGTCCGTGAAGTGGCAGATAGTCGGCAAAGGCGGCTAGTGGAGGAGTATTTAAAGAGGGGATGACAGAGGTTTCAATAAGTTTTGATGGAAGTTTCAACCTCTGTTAATGATTGAGTAGATAGCGTTAGGAATAGAGCAGTGGTTGTCAGAAGTTAGGGTCGAAAGGCGAAGGTTTTAGCTTTGGTTTCGCGAGAAGAAGATGTGTAAGGAGTTTGGAGGAATTAGGGGAAGTTGCAACGAAACTAGGAGTTGCATCATTTGGGTGACGGGGCGGGAGGGTAGGGACGAAGGAGTGGTTGTTGGATCTGATGATCCAACGGTTAGAATTAGGGCAGAGGCATACGACCAGAATCACCTCTGATTAAAGAGATCAGACGGTGGATGATAAGGCGTTAAAGGACGACCAGGATTCGTTTAATCAAGAGGATATCCAATGGTTATGATCAAGGCAAGTGGCGATACATGAGAGGGCCACGTGGCGCGATCTGAAATTGCCACGTGGTCCAATCGGAATTAGAGAAATTAGAAAAGTCAGAATTAATTCAAAAAGAATTAGTAGAGTCCGAATTTGGAAAAGTAATAAACATGAAAGTTGTAGATCTCGATGAGATCTACAACTTTCATGTAGAAGTCAAAGAGATCAGAAGTCATTTGTACATAAATAAAAATTAAATACTATTAAAAACCATAAGAAACTATTTTCTTTGTTTTCCTTTGGTTTTTTTTGGATTTTTGTTTTGTTTTATGTTATTTTATTTATATACAATTTTGTTCTAATTTTTATTTTATTTTTATAAGTAATAAATACATAAAATAATACACCCTAATAATATACAATAATTAGTGCTAATTATATACAACACATAAATTAGTAATTAGTGTTAATAAGTCCATGAATCATGTTATTAACTTAAGTAAAGGAGATAATAACGGATATTAATGCTGATAACTCTGGGATTTATCACCCCCCTATACTTAAGCTAAGCACGTCCTCGAGCTAATAAAGAATTGGTTAGATTAATCAGTGAGATCGCTGACATGTGCAAGTGAGTACACAATGCTTGATTTAACCTAAAACACTAGGTTTTAAGAATCCTAAAACTCTAAGTTGATCTTAGGGTTAATCAAAAGAAATTCAACTCTTCTAATTGTCAGACTGTCAATGTATAAATAAATATAAGCAGTATGACTTAGTGTTGATTGCAACATGAGAGTGGAATCGAGGCATCACCAAAAATTCCAATCTTGGAAGCTCTCCTAAAGACCCAAGCCTCAACCCTAGGGAACAAATCTAGTCTTGCTTCATTCCACTGTTGCTTTAGTTTGTCAGACTTCAAAGGGATATATGGAAGGCCAGATAATGGAGGTTGTAGGATTGTGTACTTTATTTTCTCTTCCTCTCATTGGAATAGAGTTCTCTCAAGTGCCAGTATGAAGCATTTTGATTTTTGCCAATCAGTGTGTCCGTCAAGAGAAGTTGGAGTCATCTGCACTTGTTTTCCTGGGAATACACCATGGTGTGCCTTTTTGAGTATCTAATATACCTTCTACACATAGACTTGTAGCATTTACGATGTAGAAGCCTTTTTGGGTGCTAGTCCGACTCCTGGTCCTAATAGCGGTGGTCCAAATGGACACTTTGAATATAGCTGGGAGTGCTTGCCTTTAGTGGAAGCTCTTTAATATTTGGCTTTGTATGGTGAGAGCTTTTCATTCATCATTCCTTTCTTTATTTGTTTTTGACTAGCTCCACTGCTTTTACCAAAAGATTGGCGGACACTGATCAACTTATTAATTTAATGTCATCACACCCTGGCACTTTAGGTTAAAGTCAAGAAATAGTATGAGAACAAGTCCCATACTATCTAAGATGCTGACACTCAGGTTTCATGAAGCCATCGTAATCTTATCCCATCCTCGAGCATCATATAGATCAAGTCCAAACTCAAACTTCCAATCCCAGTTTCCTTAGTGATACCTTGACTCATCTCAATCATGAATGCAATCGTGCAAGTGAGTGGTAGTCCAATTCTTTTAAGGAAGATTAAGCATAGGATATACCATGCATATCTTCCAACTAGGAGAGTGTGAATTTTTAAGTGCATGACCCTAATGATTAATACATGATAAATCTAAGTTTATGGAATCCTAAAACCAAGTGTTGAAGATCATCTCGAGCCTTGAGTGCATAGTGAAAGTGTCAGAGAATAACACCAATCAATAAATAAGCTAGTTAGTTAATTTTACAAAAGAATTATTAACTTTATTGAAACAAAGACAATGGACTGGGTATCTTTGGCAGAACATCACAGAGGAACAATACGAAGAACAATACTAAGACACCCAATACAAGAAACTTCAACTCCTTATAAATCAAGATTGGATTTTCGAGGTTTAAAATCACGGGCTGCCTTATGTTTCAACTGCTTCTTCCTAATGGAGAATACTTTTGAATATGAGTAAGAAAGATTTACATCAACTTAAAAATTTATTCTTCTAGAATGATGCCACTCTACCTCAAAAGTGATATCATATCTACATGGGAAGCCTCAAAATTCTCTATAATTATGGGAAGATGAATCAGACCATGAAATCCTGCAATGGATTTTTGGAGTTTCCTTAAAAGAGAGAAACTAGACATAGAGGGATGACCCAACTTACAAGAAAGATAAGGATTAAATAAATGAATATCCTTAAGAAAAGGTAAGGGGACCTCCATATCTAATTCTTCCATCAATTGATCGTCATCCTCAATTGGTATCACTCTTTTAAGAGAATTCTTTATCAACTTGATCTTCCAAAATATTGAATTGAATCCAAACTCTTCACCATGTTGAACTAAAGTTTTTAAGGCAGAACAACCTTATAAAGATAAAGAAGAAATGATTCAATGAATCGTCACGGCCTTTGAGGACCTTAGACCCAAAAAAACTGAAAAGAAACCAGAATGTTTTAAAGCTTTTATTGATTTTTTAGTCAATCTCAATATTTGTAGTCAGTCTCAATTTCAACCTTAGCTTTGAAAAGAATTTTTGAAATTTTTTTCCAAATAATGTCACATAGATTTTTAAAATATTTTACAAATGATTTTCCAAACATGTCAAGCCATATTTTCGCAAGCTATGTAAAACATTTTTGAAAACCATGTCAAGTATATTATTTTCAAAAATTATTTTCAAAATATTTATACAATACTCAGTTCAAAAATTATAATACGATACCCATAACCCTGAGAATTTGAAAATTTTTAAGAAATAAGAGCTATGGCTAGAGTATATATGTAACAAAACAAGTGTAAGAATGAGAACGAAGAATTTAGAAGAAGTTATACAAGGAAGGGTTCCCCCCTATACTTTGGTCTTGGAGAACCTAAGTAAAGAGATAGAAATGATTACAAAGGAGGGGTTCATGAAGAAGAGAATGTATGAATATGGGAAAATCCCCCTATACTTAGGTTGTACATAGTCTAAGTGTAAGCAGGAAAACAGAATAAAGTCAGAAAGAATATGAATCTGTTGAATCTTGTGATATGAATCTGTTTTGATACTCATGCCTTTTCTGAGATATCAGAAACTGCATCAATAGGCATGAAGTCGATTCTTTCTACGGGAGTTAACCTTTCTTTGGATTCCACAAAATACTTCAGTAACTGCCCGTTAACCAAAAAGGATGGTGCGTTCTCTGAAAGCTCTGAGATTTCTACACTACCATTCTCATGCACGTCCTTAACAATAAAAGGGCCCGTCTACTTCGATTTAAGTTTCCTGTGGACAATCTTTAACTTTGCATGAAAAAACTATACCTTTTGTCCAGGAACAAAGTTTTTGCATCTAATATGCAAGTCATGCCACTTCTTAACTTTGTCCTTATAGATCATGATGTTGTCATATGCTCGATTGCGGATTTCCACAAGTTCATTTAGATCAAGGTCTTTACACAATTTTCCTAAATGACAGCTCCAATTGTTCTTCTTTATTGCCCATTCAGATTTGTGCACTAATTCAGTAGGAAAATGGCATGGCTTGCCATAAATCATCCTAAAAGGGAAAGTGCCAAGTGGAGTCTTGTAGGCTATCTGTAAGCCCACAGAACTTGGTCCAATAACTGAGACTAGTTCTTCCTGTCTGGACGGACTAACTTCGGAAGAATGTTCTTCACCTCCCTATTTGAAACCTCTGCCATGGTATTTGATTGAGGGTGGTAAGGACTAGTTATTCTATACTCAAATTTATCGTCCTTATATAGTGATTTCATCAATCCATTCACAAAGTGGCTACCCCCATCAGAGATCAACACTTTAGGTACTCCGAACATTGAAATTATATGATCCTTGATAAATTTGCATACAGGTTTTTCATCTGCGACTCGGACTGGGATAGCCTCCACCCATCATGACAAGTAATCAACTGCTAACAAGATATACTCAAAACCTTCGCTATTAGGGAAAGAACCCTTGAAATCTATGCCCCAAGCATCAAAAACATCACAAAAAATTATGAGCTGCATGGGCATCTCATCTCTAGAACCAATAGTCCCTCCCATTCTCTGACAAGCAGGTCACAACCGCACAAAATCAGTTGCATCTCTAAATAAGGTCGGCCAAAAGAATCTACATTGTAAAACCTTATGAGTGGTTCTCTTTCCTAAGTGGTGTCCTCCAGCTTCAAGTGAATGACAATATGTGAGGACACTAAGGTATTCCTCTTGAGGATTACACCTTCTCCAGACACAATCTGACCCTTAGAAGAAAAGGAACGGATCCTCCCAATGGTATTTTCTTAAATCCGATTTAAGTCGATTTATAGTGTTTCTAGTCCAACCATGAGGAACTTGCTTGAAGACCAGGAAGCTAACCAAGTTGGCCTACCATGGAAGTTAATATACAACACAAATAGACTAATCTGGAAAGGTCTCTCGAATAGCCATAGAATCAGGGGAGTCCTTTGGATTAATCCTTGAAAGATGATTATACACTACGTTCTTGACTCCAAGTTTATCCTTAATTTCCAAATCAAATTCTTGGAGTAACAATATCCACATAAGAAGATGCACCTTCGCATCCTTCTTTTTCATGATATACCTAATGGATGAATGATCTGTATAAACTGTCACTTTGGAGTCTAAAATCACAGACCTAAACTTCTCTAATGTCCAAACTACTGCAAGCATTTCTTTTTCAGTCACTGTGTAATTTTTCTGTGCAGAATCCAAAACTTTGCTTGCGTAGTGAATAGTAAAAAGAATCTGATCTCACCGCTGCCTCAATACAACTCCTATAGTAAAATCCAAAGCATCAGTCATGATCTCAAAGGGAAGAAACCAATCAAGAGCCTGCAGAATCGGTGAGTCACATATCTTATTTTTAAGAAGATCAAAGGCCTCAAGACACTTGTGATCGATAAAGAACTCGGTATCTTTTCCTAAGAGCTCAGTCAGTGGTCAGGAAATTTTAGAAAAATCCTGAATAAATAGTCTCTAAAATACGACATGCACCAAGAATGATCTTATTGACTTGATGCTGGTTGGTGGATCAAGTTTCTTGATCACATCAACCCTAGCAGGATCGATCTCCATTCCCTTTTTGGAGATGACATGCCTCAACACAATATCCTCCTTGACCATGAGATGACTCTTTTCCCACAAGAGTACTAGATTCACCTCTCTATACCTCTGAAGAACTCGGTCCAAGTGCACTAAACAAGAATCAAATGAATCACCATGGACCGGGAAATCATCCATGAAGACCTCAAGGAAATCCCCAACCATCTCGGCAAACATAACAATCATGCACTACTGAAAAGTTCCTGGGACGTTGCATAGCCAAAAAGGCATGCACTTGAATGCATATGTGCCGAAAGGACATGTAAATGTGGTCTTTTCCTGATCTTCAGGGGCGATTCCTACTTGATTGTAACCTGAGTACCCATCAAGAAAACAAAAGAACTCTTTCCCAGCTATTCTCTCCAAAATTTGATCAATAAAAGGCAAGGTAAAGTGACCTTTCTTGGTCAGCATTCAGGCACCTATAATTGACACGGACACGTCACGACGTGGGTACTCGTGTTGCAATCTCAATTCCTTCATTGGTCACTGATGAATCCACATTTCATCATCTTTATTCTATCATTTTGGCATCAAAAACCCTAGCAAATGCCTGTAAATAGCATTAAAATCACCATCTTAGCATTCATGCATGTGCATCATATTAGTGTATAAAATACTGTAATTAAAGCCAAAATTATAGAATAAATAAAGAAAAGAAAAAGAATAAAATATTGTAAATATTTTATGACCTGAAACCCCGAGACCTAGGCATCTGGATGAATAGGTCGACCAGGAATAAAGTAGGGGGAGATAAGGGCAAATTACAGATCAAATACCTATAGTTTTTATTCATTCTTTATTCATTTTGGGACCTATTTTTGGTTCCACTTTTTATACACCAAATAAAGAAACTTTGTACATGAAAGTTGTAGATAATTATATAAAGAAAAATACAAAATTGATTTCACAGAAAAAGAATGTACAGATGAAAAGTTATGGTCTGAATAAGAATCCAGAATCCCAACTTCCCAGACCCGTATCTCACAACTGACAACTCCAAATGCAGCATACTCACCTTTAATTGTATATAGAATAAAATAATCTATCCAAAGGTGGTGGTTTTGCATTTGGCGGAGCTACGGTTTGAAAGTTGAGTTTTGGACCCTCATTGTACATTGTACAAGATTAAAATATTCAATTTATTCCTTATTCATTATTTATTCATTTTTATATTTTTATAATGTTGTAGATATTACTTATAATAATTATGTACATTAAAATAAGAATAAAAACCTAAAGAAAATACAAAATAAAAATACTTGTATAAAGAACACATAGGAATACTACCTATGCCTATACCTATATAAAATACTCTTATATTTTATTAAATATACAAAATAAATCAGAAAAATAAAATAAAAATATATTTGTGTACATAAAAGTATCTTATCGTTTTAGAAAATAATAAATAAAAATAATGAAATTAAAATACACAACATAAAAATAAAATACTAAAATACATAGGTAATATACCTATATAGAGCTAAAAAGGGAACTCATAAAAATATACCTCATAAAAAAAATCATAATAAAATACTACATAAAATAACGAATATTTTTTATTTTATAACCATTAATTAATTCGGCCTTTTTCTATTTTTAATTGATTTATTAAATTATTTATCAGGGATTTTTCCTGATTGGTCCACGTGGACCAATCAGGAGACGGTCCCAGTTGACCCAGGTCAACTGGCCGTCCTTCCCCATGTGCGTCTGTCAGAGTGCGGTTGACCTCGGTTTGGTTGATTTTTCCTGATCACATCTTGCACCATTCCATGATGGAGTCTTGACAACTTTTTCTCCTCGATTATCAAGCTTGCTCGCCCTATGATCATCTCGAGGAATGGATCAGTGTGTCGCCCGAGGTGCCTTGATCTTTGGAACACCTTGGTCAGGGGTCAAACCAGATATAACGACCCCCCACTTTGAATTTGATTTTTGGACTTCCTTCGGACCACCCCTCTCCACCTTCGTGCGCTCAAGACCTTCCTGGAGGTGACAGCTCCAGATCACGCTCTTCAGCCTAGGTGATCGAGGTCGGAGAAGCTCCCAGCACCACCCGCAACCCGGCGGTCGAGGTAACCTTTCTCCCTCTGGCTCCGGCCATTGAGGGCCCTCCCCCCTTTTTATTTCTTGCTCATTAGCTTAGCCATAGGTCTAGGATCATTAGCCCCCAAGAAATTTTGAGTTTAGTCGACTCCGTCACCAAATCAGACCCCCTCGCCGGAGCGCACCTCCGGCCACCCATCGCCACTTCACCGTTCGCCTCAAATAGGTCCACCTAAGGTCCAGGCAATTTGCCCTAGACCTCTTAACCACGTTTGCAGGGTCACCGGTCGTTGATTCGTACCTGGGCGCCATTTTGTTTCTCGCCGGAGCTCAGCCGAGCCCTCCAGCTCTGCCGACCACCTGCGAGTGCCACGGCCGTCGCCGTGGCTTTTTGATGACCCCAGGAGAAAGAGAAGGCCCCCAGGAAGCTCCTTGTCCATTTTGAAGCTCAGACATCGCCGGAGGACGAAGATCTGGAGCGGCGAAGTTCGCCCTCGCCGGCGACCGACGTCGTTCTTCGTCATCGACTCCCAACCGTTGGATCGAGGATCGCTCCCAGATTGTACAGTCGCCATTGGATAGCACCACGTCTCCACCATCCGATCATCCCCAGATGATCTAATCTCCGCCGTCCAAGCGAAGCGTCATCGGCCGTCCATATGCTGCCACGTGTTTAAGTGGCTTGCCATCAGCCGTCGGATCACGCGCCAAGGGTATTTTGCAACAACACCCTCGCGCATTTTGTTTTTACGTTTCAGTCCAGTAACTTTTATTTATAGTTTAAAAACTTTGTAAAAATTGCATAAAGACCCTCGTCTTTATTTTATTTGCGAATAGGTCCCCTGCCACGTCACCTCACGTGACCTGTTCACGTGAGGGGGTGGGCATTTTGCAAGGGTACCCTCGGCCTTGGTTGTATTTTGTTTTAGTACCAACACTTTGACATCACGTGTTATATTTTTGGAAATATTGCAAGTAAACCCCCAGGTCTTTGAGAAATTACATTTTAGTCCTTGCCAGGCGCGTGTTGCGCACGTGTAGGCTTGGGAATTTTATGCTAAGGCCCCTCCGGGTTTTGTAATTGTTGTTTGGCCCTTAAAATTGAATGTTTAGTTTAATAACTTTGTGGAAAATTGCATGAGAGTCCCTGGATGTTTGAGAAATTGCAAACATACCCCTGCCACGCCTGTTAATTATTTGAATGCTTGTTCTAATTATTTAAACTATCATTTTAAGTCCAAAAATTCCACAAAAATAGGGTTAAGCTCCTGGATACTTGTTCTTTGACGCTATCATTTTAGTTTTTGATTTTGTTTTATTTTATATTTATTAAAAATAAAAAACATGCTTTTTCTCTACTATCTAGTTTAGAAAATGCCAAAAAAAATATTAAAAGGTCTCGAACAATTCCAAAAAAATTATCTAGTGTGTATTTTAACCTATTTTAGTGTCAGTCCAAAAATCACTAAAAATCTCAAAAGAAAAACACTAAAAATTTAAAAACACTCTAAAACTTCAAAAAAATATATAAAATCAAAAAAAACTCCAAAAAATACAAACTAAGTTTCTGTTTGTCCTATATTTTGTTATCTTTATTTGAAAAATAGTGTGAAAAATTTTGGTTGCTGTTTGATAATTTTAATTCCCATTTTATTCACAGCTAGTACTTATTTCACTGATTTGACTTATTTCAGTAATTAAAAATACCAAAAACACCTTGAAAAATCCCCAAAAATCACAAAAACAGTAAAAAATCATAAAAACATCAAAAAACATTTGATTTCTGAATTTTTGGTTATTTTTGCACATTTTATTAAACATTTTATCTTGCCTTTCATTACATTGTTTTTAAATTCCAATATTGAAAAAGAAAAAAATTATAAAATATAAAATTATAAAAATCAGAAAATTAAAAATCAAAATACAAATATAAAAATTAAATAAAAAAAATAAAAATTAAAAACCCACAAAAATTTATTTGCTTGATTGCTTAGTGTAGACATTTGACACACACATTCACTTGTGCACCAATTTTTTTGAATTACCCTGCTTGCTCCCTGTGTTCGAACTCTCTGCATACTTGTCACTATACACCATTTGTGCAGAGTTAAAAATAAATTTTAACTCCACATTATTTCTAATTTATTGATCTTTAGTGTGGGTTAATTGTTGGTTAAATACGGGTTTCATTTGAGAGTCGTCACAGCGACGGTTGTCTCCACCTTGTGTGAGACACCAATTTAGGCTCTCTTGAAATTTCGTGTTTATCAGTCACCATTTGAATTCCTGACTTCTTCAGAACAACATGTAAAGATGCCACCCATTTAGAGTCAGAGGTAGGGTAAATAAAGCCCGCTCCGCACCATTTCTGTTATTTCTTTCTTAACTACATCCCATAGATTTGGATTAAGCCTCCTTTGAAACTCACGGGAAGGTGTAGCATTTTCTTCAAGAAAAAATGTGGTGTGAATAGAGTGTGGGGTTTATACCCACGAGATCTGACACAGTCCAACCTATAGCATTACGGTTCTTCTCTAGCACTTCTAACAACTTAGCTTCCTGCTCTACAGTCAACCTAGAACTAATGATGACAGGATCTTATTCTTTGGTCCCGTAAGGAAAGTGTTCTTGAGTGTAAGATGTAGTGGTTTCAACTCTGGCAAGGATGAATCATCAGGTGTATCAGGCTGAACCATCACTGAATCTGAATTTGTGATGCATGGTGGAGATGACTCAACTGTAGTGCTATCCACCAACTGTACTGAAGAATAGGGAGTCGATTGCCAAAAATATACGGTAATTTGGCCCAAGCCGCATCCGACTCAATATCTAATTCCCTTGATTGTTCTAATGAAGAGGAATTGACACATCAAAAGGGACTTATGTGTCATCAAGGGAATAAGGGGATGCATACTTTAAGAACTCTGGTAATGTATTAGTAACTGCTATGTGTACAGTATCCTCTCCAGATGAGAGTATCTCATTCTGTATTATTGGGTTTTGTGCCCAAATCCCAACTGTGTTGGCTACATTGCAGTATGCCTTGGAGAATGAAGAAAAATAAGTGCTTGACTCGGAATCAAGTCGCTGCCATTTTGTCTGCTTCATCTGTAGTTCCACTTCTCCGTCTGGTGAACATAACTTCATTATCTTTGTCTAATAATCAAATGATGCTCCAGCGGTCCTAAGGAATGTCCACCCAAGGATAATTTGTGAATCTTTCCAATGATGAGGGATATCCATTTCAAGGACAGTAAAGTCCACCTTATAATTTTGTCCCTCAATAGAAATAATGACGTTCTTGATCTCACCCTTAGCCTTTTTCATTGATTTCTCTGCAAACTGAAGTAGTGCTCTAGATTTACGTAAAGGACCTAACTTCAGTTTCTCATATAAAGTGAAGGGTAATAAATTGATTGAAGATCCATTATCCAAGAGAGTTCGTGCAAATGCTATGTCATCGATATTCATCACATAATGTGCACCTAAATCTCTCTTCTTCTGTGGCAATTTCTGGTTCTTGATACAAAAAGTAGTGGCAATAGAAAGAATATGTGTCTTGATATAGTTGTTTGGTTTCTTTCTGCTAACTCTGCTTGATGTGCATCTCACCTTTACATATTTCTGAAATGCAAGATGACTAGACACATACTCATCAAATGGTACTTTTACCATGATCTCTGCAAAATCGTGTCATATCTGGATCGTCTTTCTGAATCTTATTAATGATGCACTTTCTTGCCGTAAGATCATGGGGGAAAGGGATAGGTAGAGAATGAAGGGAAGAATCAGATTCATAAACATAAACATGCTCATTATTATCATTAGAAATTGAGTTTTTCAAACATGAATCTTTTACAACTAGAATAACAATTGAGTTGTCTACTTTAGGACATGGAATGTCTACTGAATGTGCATTCTCCTTGTCTGAAGGTACAAGGTCCTTCGTAGACTCTGAATGTGATGTGTGCTACTCCGCTCTTATACTCCTCCTCAATCTTCTTCTGGAAGTAATTGCTCTCTAGTGAAGATGTCTGGTATCATCATCCTCTGAAGTCTCCTCAGGCTGAGCTTCAGAGTCGGTCCTATCCATGCCCTTAGCCCGATCAGGTACGATCACGATCCATCCGCTACTGAGAGATATATGATGAACATAATCAAATGGATAGATCTCGTGTTCAGATTTGTGAAAATCTGAATAATATACCCGATTCATAAGAAGATGCTGATGTGTCTTGTTCATGCTATTGGGATTATTCTGAACATGGGATGGAATGGATGTAGAGGGAATATTGCGTTCATCATTTAAACAAGAAATACAGTTGAGATCAACCCTCAAATCATGTACTTCGTTCCTGTAGGAACACAGCTCATCCAAAATTTATTGTTGAAAATCCAATGAATCTGATGATGAATGTTGTTGTTAGGAAGATGAAGGATATGAAGAACATGAAGACTAGCCCTGATGATCATAAGGATGCTGTTGTTGGGTATGATTCTGAACATGCGAGTCCCGCTGGCTCGCTTGATACGTCTGGTGACGTCCAAATTGCTGTTGATGCTGCTACCTTGATGCTTGATAAGGAATGGCTCCAGAACTCGTTGGAGTTGGAAGAGGAGTAGGAGTAAACGATGTGCTGTCGAATGTCTGGGGACGTTGATAGGAGAATTAATTCCCAGAACCACCTGCATGGCAGAGTCATATGTGTACCATACAATATTTACCTCCCACACTTGGGAAGGCTCCTCAGTAATAGTCTCTACAGATGGTGGCTGCTGCTGACAAGGATGGGCTAAAGGCTGCTCCTCAACCCATGGTTGTAATGGCCCTGACACCTGTTGCTCCTGAATGTGATGAACACGATATACGGGAGCAACAGATGCAGTCACGGCAGGAGCCTTCATCTTGGATACCTTCTCAGAAAGTTCTGCCATCTATTTAGGTAGTTTAGACAAATTACTGTCCAACTCATTCATCCGTCTATCTATCCTTTTGACCACCGTAAGTTTATCTGCTATTAAACCCATGTCAAAAGAATCTACTGTAGCCTTCATTCCTCCACCAGATAAGAGTGGATTGGGGGTCTCTAACTGAGTTCTACTAGGGTCGATGCTCTACTTGTTTCAGCCATTCGCTCAAACACCTTCCAGACGGTGTTCGCTCCTCATGAAGTATAGTTGCCTCCACAAGAAGCACTCACCAAACCCTGCACTTTAGGTGTAGACCGCAATAAACAGACTGAAACAGGATTGTAGGCTCTAAGCCATGACAAGGACACTTCTATAAAAGGTCTTTAATCTCTCCCATGAATCACAGAAAGCTTCATTAAAAAGTTGGGAGAAACTTGTGATGTGTGAACGCATCAAATTTATTCTACTCAAAGGGTAAAATTTCTTCAAGTTCTTAAACTGGGTAAAAGTGGTAACATCTACCCCCAAGTTCTTCATCCAATAATCAACCTTATCCTTCAAGGCAAATGGTAGGGCTTTGAGCCTTATGTAGTCGTGGGTAACCTAGGATGCCTAAGGTTAGAACATACTAACTCAAAGTCCCTAAGGAATGCGTAAGGTTCCTCATGAGCATTCCCATGAAAATGAGGCAGCAAACTAAGGAATTGTAGCTTCAACTCATATTCTACTTCAGGATCAGCTGGGCTTAACCAATTTGTCATCTAAAACTGCCCAGGATTATAAGCTGCATCCATAAGTCTATCATTACCCAGATTTAACTGTCCAAGTTGTGCTCTCATAAGTTCTTGATATTGTTTAGATTCTGCTAACCTAGCCAATACTGCAAGCAACAGGTCTTCTCGCTCTTCTTCCTCCCCATTCCTGTTATGTTTTTTAGGAGGCATCTTGAATGTGTCTTCATGACCTTCATCAAATAAGGGATTAGAGTGAGATCTAGACGAAGAAACCGAAATCAAATCGATCTCACCAAGGCAATGATCTTCCTCAGTGAGTAAAGAAGAAAGAAACGAGTCGGTCGGGATGTGACCTACTCTGAGGAGTGAATCATGATACACCGGTTCAAAAAGAGGATTATTTTCAAATCGGGTTAGTCCATCTAAGGAAGAAGTAGGAAGAGGTTGCGCAAATGAAGACGCGATATTTGGGTGGTTCAGTGAAAGACTTGCAAAGTTCAAGCAAATATCCAACCAATTATCCATCTTTGATTTCAAGAGTTATGGAATTTTGAGCACGCTAGATTTCAAGAGATCCTAACTCTACTGGGCATGTGAATGTGCTGATTGAATCAAGCAATGAATACAAACCCTTATTAATTCACCAACTCAACATTGAAGGCCGAGATGATGGCCTTATTATCTTGACAAATTTTAACTGGTGATCAAATTCCAATCTTGTAAGAGTTACGAGTTGTTTGGAACCTAAATATCCTTACAAACTGTCACAATTCCTATGACTAGTTGCATCGACTCTCAGCCGGTATGGATGTAAGTCGGACTGTATAAATACGGCTACCCGTTTACTTTAGGACCAGGCCTTGTGCAGTGTCCTCTAAACCCTCCACTCTGCTAAGGAAATCCAGACAGTTCACCGGCTACCCGTAGATCCTTACTGAGAAGCGGCTAATCATTTTTATGGAACCAGTAGTTCATATAAAAATTCGTGGCATGGCTCTATCCTAAGATCGTCCCTCTCTCACAGAAATGTACCGGCAAACAAATGAGGGTTTTACTGCCCGAAAACAGGTTTGATTTTATTCCAATTATTTTAAGTCAAGTTGCATCAATTCAGTCCTGATTTTAAGATATTGGTTATCACTGAAATTTAAGGACCACAATCATTGTCTAACACACAATCCCTTTTTCTTTTTCTTCTTAAGTTGGTAAAAACTGAGGGAGAAATCGAAAAAATAGAATGGAATCGAAAATCAGTGATGCATGCAGTCGTTTAGAGATACTTACAGCGCTTCCCAGCATTCTCCATGTGGATGTAGAACAGAATTTTTAAATTTAACTATATGATTCAAATCGACAAATCGCACCTAAGCAACAGTTCTATTAGCGATGAGAAAATCAGTTTAATTTCTCTTAGTAGAACGAATGTTATGCGCGTCTATGAATCTCCTATGATTTTTGCAATTGTGAATCTTATGAGATTTGTGTAGTGTGCCATAAGTTACAAAATAGATCTAGCAATGAAATGACCTACGATCTTTTTATTTGGTGTAAACTTGAATCTAAAACATCACTCAAGTCGAGAACCACTCTCGACATAAGCACACATAAAAATAAACAATGTTATAGAGGCCTTTGTTTACATACACAAGATCTCAATCGATAACCGCTGTAAATGGCAATGGAATATCTTTTAACTAAACTACTAATATCCCAACTTATTATATGTCTCGTGGCTCTCAAGCAAGTTGCTTCAATCTCCTTACCTGTACGGTCCTTCAAAAATAGTCGGCTTCACGGGCCTATCACCAAACAAATTAGCTTTATTAGAGAATTCAAGAGAGATTAGAAAAATTAATTAAAAACACAGAACATAAGAAAAAAAAGCTCAGAAATTATAAAACCAAAAATTACTGAATAAATATTTGCTCTTAAAAAATCACAAAATATGTCATATCCTCGACAACGGCACAATCTGATGAAGCGTTAGATGCATATATTAAAATTGATCCGCTGTAGCACAGACACTTAGATTTCTATATAGAACCGAGATGAAACTCATTGACGAGGTTGTCGACTTTAATTTTTAACCTGGGAAGTCCAGGGTCGAACACAAGGATGCGAGCACTTTAGTGATTAAATTGAGAGAACAAATAATTTGGATAGTAATTCAGAGGTTTATTATTTCGAGCTGAAGCACACACACAATCAAGAAGAATTTTAACACATTTTTTATGCAAATAAATTAAATGCAAATAAATATATGCAAAGATAATACAAATAGGGAAACAACCCTTAAACACTCATAACAAGTAACTCGGATGAATGATGAAAATACCTTGAGTTAATATCTTGAGAAATTACTTAAGTAAGAGAAATCAGTCCCACAAGCCTATCTCCTCTCAACTCTACTGATTTACTCAACAAATACATCTTTTAATGATCCAAAAATAATTCAATTTAAATAATAGTCGATTATTAAAATAAAAATTGCTTAAAGGATCTAAATGTTAACGTAAATTCAACTAAAATACATTAATCAATCAAGGTCTTTAAACATTAACAATTAATCATGAATTTTCAGTTGAAATCATCCACACAATTGGCTATCAGATAGAGCGTCAAATGAGCTTCCAAACAAGATCAAAACCACATTAATTGGATTTCAGGAAGAGAAGATATTCAACAATAAAACCATGGGTATAATTGTAATAAAAACTTCCAAGTTTTCTTACAAATCAGTACAGACGGGGTCTTAAATGCAATTAGAAAAACCTACAGGGGCTGATGTGCAAATTATAAATATGCAGGGGGACTTATTTGTAATTATTGAAAACTTCAGGATTAGTGCTGCAATTTTTCAACACGCAAGTGCAGAACACGTGACCTTCTAGATTCGGAAAGGATGGCTCGGGCCACGCATCTGCTTTGTTGGTGACTCGGAGTTAGGCTCGACACACTAGCCTGGGGTTTGAACTGTTGCCTCAGAAAACGATGTGGTTGATCCGGGACCGTTGGATTTCACCCAAATATGGGAAATCAACGGAAACTTCTTCACGGATGTTCTTGAAGTCCGCCATGCTCGGCGGAGGCGTGGCTATGCTCCGACGAAAGTAGGTTAGCTCCTCCGCGTCTCTCCTGGTTATTAGAAGGTCCAACTATCTCCGTTGGACATCGACGAAGATGATGGATGATTTGAGAAGACGAGAAGATGCTAGAAAAACTCGGTTGATGAAGCGTCACTGGAGAATAATTAGGAGATC
Source organism: Ottelia alismoides (assembly GCA_037367405.1). Lineage (NCBI taxonomy): Eukaryota > Viridiplantae > Streptophyta > Magnoliopsida > Alismatales > Hydrocharitaceae > Ottelia > Ottelia alismoides. The sequence continues at coordinate 23,977 of JAZKJV010003503.1, read as the reverse complement.
GAAGCTCGCCTAAATTTTCCGATCATTGAAGTTGTAGAGACCTGAGATTTGAAAGTGGACAATGACGTGAATGGAATTGAATCTTGAGCCGATTGGTGAATCTTGAAGCTTCACGATCTTAACATGAAGTTCCTGGCTATGGAACTCAACTCAAAGAACCTTGAACTTGGGTTGTATCTTCGAAACACGACCAAGGATCTCGCCGGAGGTGCACGTCGTTTTAGCGCTCAATCTGACCCTCGTACTGTCACTGGAGGTTGGAGAGGCTAGGGTGCAAGTCCGTTAAGTGGCGGATAGCCGGCAAAGGCAGCTGGTGGAGGAGTATTTAAAGAGGGGATGACAGAGGTTTCAATAAGTTTTGATGGAAGTTTCAACCTCCGCCAATGATTGAGTGGTTAGCGTTAGGAATAGAGCAGTGGTTGGCGGAAGTGAGTGGTTAGTGTTAGGAATAGAGCAGTGGTTTCGTCAAATATGATGTTAAAGCTACGAGAAGCTTGTTTGAGCCCATAGATGGATTTCTTCATCTTGCATACTTTACCTTCCTTGGTTGTGAAGCCCTGGAGATGCTCCATATAGATATCCTCCTCGAGGTATCCATTGAGGAAAGTTGTCTTGACGTCTATCTGTCAGATGTCGTAGTCAAGAGATGCAGCTATAGCTAGCAGTATCTTGTTGGACTTAAGAATAACCACATGAGAGAACAACTCATCATAGTCGATGCCTTCTCTCTGTATGTAGCCCTTGGCTACGAGCCGTGCTTTGAAAGTCACTACTTTCCCATCAGATCCCCCCTCTCTCTTTAAGATCCATTAACACCCAATGGGTTTTACCCCTTTAGGTGGATCATCTAGGGTCCATACACAAATCTTATGCATGGAGTCAACATCTGACTTCATTGCCAGCATCCATCTATCCATGTCATGATCCATGAGTGCTTCATCAAATGAAGTAGGATCATTGTCAGTTTCACTTGACACATGGAATCCATACCTTTTAGGTGACGCAACCACCCTCTAACTCCTTCAAAGAGGCATGGTTGTTTCATCTTTATTTATCTCTTCAGTTTCTTGTTCACGAAGCTCAGAATCCTCAGGGGACTCAATGAGTCCTCTACATTTTTCGTCTTGACCATTAAGGAAGTCATCCTCCAGAAATCTCACATCTCTAGAGATGAATACCTTTTGGGTCTCGGGGTCATAAAGCTAGTATCCAATACCATCATTAATAAACCCAATGAAGTAGCACCCACGAGAGAGAGATTCTAGCTTACTTGCATCCACGTTCTTCGCATGGATTAAGCAACCCCAAACCTTCAAGTGATTAATACTAGGTTTGGTTCCATACCAGAGTTCATGAGGAGTCTTAGGTATAGACATGCTAGGAATCTTATTTAGGATATATATTGCAGTCTCTATTGCATATCCCAGAAACTAAGAGGTAAATGTTCTTTATTCGTCATTGAACGAATCATATCCATGATGGTCCTGTTGCATCTTTCAACAACACCATTAAGTTGGGGGTTTTTGGAGGAGTGATATTGGAGACAATTCCATTCTCTTTAAGGTATTCCTTGAATTCATCTGAGAGGTACTCTCTACCTTGGTCAGATCGAATCCGTTTAATCTTCCTATCGGTTTGTTTCTCAACCAAAGCCTTGAACTCTTTGAACTTTTGAAAGGTTTCAGATTTATGATAAAGTAGGAAGGTAAACCTTTATCGTGAATGGTCATCAATAAACATCAAATAATATCGATATCTATTTGAGTCACGGTACTGAAGGGACCACATACATCGGTATGTATTAGGTCAAGAATACCCTATCATTGTGTAACCTTGTTACGAAAAGGGACCTAGTCATTTTTCCTCGAATACAATATTCGCAGGTAGGAAAATATTGAACATGTAGATAATCTAATTGAACCTATAGAAAATCTAAGGGTCCATCCTTTCTCAATCTATTGATCCTATCAACAAATAAATTACCAAGCCTGCCAAATCATGTTTGAATAATTTCCATATTCCCTAGATCTTTTAGAGTTTTTATTAATGGTAGTAACATTCATGACATTTTAATCACAATTCATAGAGTCTGCCATAAGTTAAAACACCATCCACAATATGCTTATCATAATGATTTATGACTAGTTTATTACAGAAAATGAATCAATAACCACTTCTAACAAGCTTAGATACATATATATAAGATTCCTTCTAACTTTCGATATATAAAAACATTCTTTAAGTAAAATGACTCTCCCACTAGATAATGATATCCAGCAGGTCCTGACAGTGACTACTGCAATAGTTGCATCAGATCCCATCTGGATGACTATCTTCCCTTGATCAAGATTCTTAGTTTCCTGAAATAGATGAAACAATTTGCATATATGAATAGAAGCGCCAGAATCTACAACCCAACTTCCTTCTCGTCCAACGAGAAAATTAGTTTCAATAATGAAAGTAGATTTCATACCTGCAGGGATTTACCTTTGTCGGCAGACTTAAGGTATTTTGGGCAATTACGCCTCCAATCCCCTGGCTTTTTGCAGCGGTGATAGGCATCAGTTTTCTTTGATGCTATCAAAGTGGATGCATTAGAAGATGAGCCAACACCTTGACTCTTCTTCTTTCTCTTCTTGGTCGGGCCCTTTCAGAAACTTTCTTCCGACCGTGCATTCCTCTGACTTGTGCAACCATTGCAGTTTCAGAAGGGCCATCCTTCCTCATTATCTCTTCAGTAGACTTTAATGCAACCAATAGCCCATCATTAGTATAATTAAATTTGCTCATGGGGAATGTGACCACAAAGTTGTTGAAAGACTTAGGGAGTGACAATAGAATGAAGTCAGCCTGCATATCTGCATCCATGTCAGCTCCTAGGGTTTCCAACTCAGAAAGGTACTCAAACATTTTGAGTACATGTTCTTTGACAGAGGTCCCCTCATGCATCTTGCAGCGAATAAGTTCTCTCATTATACTATAATGTTGTGTGCAGTTTACATCACCGAACATTTCTCTCAAATTCATCATAATAGCACGTCAAGTGTCCATTTCCACATGTTGCTTCTGAAGCACATTGGACAATGAACCTAGAATGTAACACCTTGTCAGATTATGATCTTCATCATACTTTTCATTTAAAGAAATTTCTTCTGGAGTCTTCGGGTCTATGTACTTTTCCTTTGACAGCACATAAGGGATGTGCTCAGCAGAAAAGATAAGATCCAAATTTTGTATCCAATCCGAAAAATTTGGTCCGGTCAACCTATTGACCTCCAGGAGCTTGCTAAGTGTGTTCATGGACTTCATTTTCTGAAATTGAGAATGTACTATATCAGAGCATATAAATAATTATATATTCAATTTAAATTCTCTGATTAAGGAATTTGTAATCAAATTAGTCTCGCCTTTTCAACTTTGAAAGTTCATTCCCTTAGTCACTTTCAAAGCAAGAGATATACTTACTGCTATATCTCTAGCAAGAGCTGAGATCTCCTCTTTATCTCTGTTACATCCCAATAATATGAGAACCTGTAACTCGGATAAAAAGAAGCGAGAACACATTCCGTCTTGCAAAACCAACTTGCATTTCCAAATTCGATCTTTAACACCCGAGCCCATCACCCCTAAGGTGATGTTGACCCGTCGTTAATTGAACCAACCGTCAAAAGGAATAGCACTCGCTATGCGCAATCTAATATCACCCCAATAATACAAGGATCCGATATTGGGGTCACTACGCATACGACCTTACTCTTTCGAGAAGCAAAGAGCTCAATCCATATGTGCTTGTATGCAGGAGCTGTCATTTCGGACAAACGTCTCCTGCACACAATCCCCCGGAAACACCTAAGCATGTACATAACCTCGTGAAAAACCGTGGAAAACTAGCGATGCGAGAAAAACTGCGGTGGGTGCCCTGATCCCCCGAATGCACGACACTCGGTGAATCAGACCCTGAGAAAAAGGGAAGGGGAGGTACAAGTCGGGATGCCCTTATCCCCTTTCTACAAAATACAAAAACACGGGCAAGTGCCCCCCTGTCTTTTTTTTATTTTTTCTTTTTTACAAAAATAAAAGAAAATTACAACAGATACACTAACTAATCCTATCCTCAGCAACCGAAAAGCTCAGTCTCTGCACTTTCAACTGCTTCGGCTTCCGAGGAAGCCGATTTCCTTTTTTTTATTTTTTATTTTTTCTTTTTTTCTTTTTTACAAAAATAAAAGAAAATTACAACAGATACACTAACTAATCCTATCCTCAGCAACCGAAAAGCTCAGTCTCTGCACTTTCAACTGCTTCGGCTTCCGAGGAAGCCGATTGAACCTACAAGCCCTACAAAAATCAGTTAGGAAAAAGAAGAAACACACGAAAAAACCGTAAACAAATTAAAAAGTTCAAAGAAACATGAAAAATGTAAAAACCGAAGAGAAAGCCGTAAAATAAAAACCAATAGAAAATTGCGAAAGAAATATTTGTAAAACCAAGAATAATAAGAATTTTTAAAAAAAAAATAAAAAACCGATGTAGAAATAACGCCTCCCCGACAACGATGCCATTTTGATAACGCGGGTCCAACCTGCGGTTATATGTGTTGTCGATGTAGAGAACCGCAGAGAGGGATCCGCGTTGATCAAACAAAATCGATAAAATAGGAGAGAGAGAGAGAGAGAGAAAGTGAATTGAATAAAGCAGCTTCTCTCCTATTTTACCTTACACTATTTATTTTACCAAGTAAGTGTGCCTGGGTCGAACTCAAGGAGGCAGAATATTAAAACCTTGGTTTTTGATGCAAGAAAGAATTTTAGAAAAAATCCTCTTTATTCGTGATTTTACAAAGAAAGAAAATTAAAAAGAAATCGGCTCAAAACTAACTCAAGATTGCGAAATCAAAACGACACAACGAAGCGATGAATAATCTTGGAAAAATACTAGAAAAGTATCTTGGGTAGTTATAAGGCTACCCTAAAAAAATCGTGAGAAAATACGAAAAAATCAAGGTCCAAACAGCCCCTACAATATAGGGGTGTAACTGCTAAAGAAGTTTAATGTTTTATTAAAAAAAGGTCCCTATGAAGGACTGAACTACAAAGAAAATAAAAGTTATTACATTTAGGTCCATGCACAAGGACCTAAATGTAATATCTGGAAACTTCTGGAGCTGAAGGCTAAATCTGAAGTCGGCTGGGCTTAATGTGCAATTTTTACACCGGTTCGCAGCTAACGACCTGGATTAGAAGACGACGTGTGATCTGAACCATCGATTTGTGTCACGTATCGCCAAACTGTATCTTCTGGAGTTCTTGACGTTCTTCAGCTTTGACGTACGGCTGATGACGATGGTGTCTTCTTCGATTTATCGCCGGCAGTCAACGACGATCTGGGGCCTCCGACAGGGCAAGAGGGGTGATGCCTTCACCCCTTGAGCTCGCCTGCGGTGGAGCTCCTCCAAAGGTGGCAGGAGGTTGTTGTAATCCGCCGATGAAGATGGCAGTTCGACTGTCCTTGAAGATGATGCTGCACCTTCTTTGATTGGGAATTGCTTTTGAGTTTGGAAGCTCCAGATGATAAGGTTTCGCTCTATATGAAAGATAGACCTGCAAACAACGATTTGTTGCTTGATTTGCGACGAAATCGGCCAAGAAAATTATAAGATTTGCCAGTTAAAAATGTGTTTCCAGAATTGGTGAAAAAGATCATGAAAAAGAGAGAAGAATGAGATGCGAAATTGGTTGGTATCGAAACAAATCTGAGATGTGATTAAAAAGGGCGTTTAAGAATGATGATCAATAGATCTAATCACGTGATTAACAATGCTAATCAAGACACAAACTTCGAGAAAGAAATTAGAGAAGATGGAGGAAGTACCTGTGAAATGCAAGGTGTAAGACCTCTGCTGGTGATGGCTCAACGCGCGGTACATCAGAGCTCGATGCGGCACGATGGCGGCGATGCAAGGCCAAGCTAGCCTTGGAACGTCTCCTCCGACGTTCCTCCTTCCATGTGGGGCTGATCCTAGGCGTTATCATCACCTTAGTTGGCCGGGACGAGGCTAGGAAGGTAGGAGGTCGGCTACCGGAACTGGGGGTTCAAGGTCAGCTAGGAGAGTTAGTTGATCAGGATGACTTTTGGGGCTTTTATAGGTGAAATGGAAGGAGGTTAAGGTAGATCTAAGGGTAGGCATGTAGGAGGGTTGTTAGAAGGAGAAGATGGATGGTTTGGGTTGATGAAAGAGGTTAGGAATGGCATGAGATAAATTGGTGAAGATCGGCATTGAAACAGAACGCTAACTGAAGGTTCTTGAGGAAGAAGAACCAGGTGCTGACACGTGTCAACACATGGTTGGCCAGATGTAATAAATACAATATAAATTAAGTAATAAATAGTAAATAGCATTACTTTAAATAGGTATAAAAATGAAAAGTACAGATAATTAAATTATCTAAATTATGGTATAATTACTTTTTATAAATAATAAATATTATACAAAATATAAATATTATATTAATAAATAGGTATAAATAATACTTAATAAATATGTTTTGGTAACTTGATAAATAAATAATTACAGATTAGTTTTATATTTTCTTAATTATTAGAATAATAAATAAGGTATTTGTGAATTTTTGTGGATTTTAATAAATTAGTTTAGATATATTAATAAATACGGGTATAAGTTATGTAGTCCAATTTCATCTATAAATTAGGGTTTTGGATTTAATTAAAATAATAAATAAGCTCCAAAAATTCTGAAATAAATCATGGTCGTAGTACAAGATAATGAAAATAATTAAAAAAATATAAAATTAATAAGACTATAAATAATGTGTTCTAAATAAAATAAATAGCCCAGAAACCCCATTATCATTAGGTCCCAAAACTGACTTTTTGCAAACGACTCTGATTTTAGTTGAATCACTTCCATTTATTAGATAATATTATTTTATGAATTTTAAAGGTGAGTAGAGTGAAAATGGAGTTCGTTTGAGAAAGTTATGATGTTCAGAAATTGAGAACTTGACAATTTAAAAGTTGGATTTCTTGGCATATATACAAGATAATATTTTTAACTTATTTTTATATTTTTATATACATTTTTAGAAATAATTAGGAAAAGAGTTTGGTGAAAAATATGCATATATGAATTAATTAAAAATCAATGAAGATTTGATATTTATTTGATAAATAATGAAGAATGTGTGGAGTGTATCTTTAATTATTTTTATGATTTTCTTTCCTTATCTCCCCCTACTTGTTTGTTTGTCGACCAATCCATGCTGACTTGGTCTCAGAGATTAGGTTGTATAAATATATCTTGCAGCTATATTTGTATTTTCTAAGTCATATTGTACATATATACATATTTACAAGCTGGCTTCTTTTCTTTATTTTTCATTCTTTTATTTATTTACATGTTTTTAATGCATAAAAGTGCATTCTTATTCATGAATGGATTTTTGATAAAAGATGGAAATTAATGGATATTTACATGTGTTTGTTAAGTGTTTTAAGACAAAATGCGACAGAAATGTTAATGAATCATGGATTCATCACCTAGCGACAGAACCCTTCGCCTTGACGGGAGACCATGGATGTCACTTATGTGATCCTCCACCTCATATTCAAATTCTGATTAATTATTATGAATCACATTCACATAATTAATTCTTCCAAGGGAAATACATATCTATTCATAATAGAGTGTCTTAATTTGACATAATTTATTTAATCACATTAAATCAATTATCAATCCAATTCAATAGACCAACAAACTTGATTGTTACTTGAAAGGATGGTATTATCTCAAAAATATGTATTATTCAAATTTTTAAATTGGAAAAATATATCCCTCTCAAGTGTTGCCCCTTCCCTGCCTGTTATCATGGCCAATACCGACGGGAGTGGGACAAACCGCTCACAGAGCAACCTGCTATCCCAACGCTCCCTGACTAGACACTATATCCGCCTCGGGTTGGGATAATACCAATTGATCACTTTTACTAGAGATGATAATCAGTTCTTCAACTGAAGTTATACCATATATTATAATAAAACCATTTTGATTTATATTATAAGTAAATTTGCTAAACAAAATCCTAATCCTATTCAAGCAAGTTTTTTTGTTGTAAATCAATGGACTACACAAAATCAATGGATGAGATTGATTTGTTCTTCTTTTAATGGCCAAGATTTTATTGTAAAACACAACAAGAATTAATTTAATGTAGATTAAATATATTGATAAATCAATATAAATTAATCCTAAAATTAAATCAATCAAATATGGATATAATGGAATAGAGATTACATCCTTTCATGGAATAGAGTAGACGACCACCCTTTCCTAATGGGATTAGGTGGCCGTCCACCCTTCCAATATGGAAGGGTGCAATCTCATGTAATCTCAAGAGTTTACATTATTGCTTAGAAATCTCCAATATTTACAACAACACTTTTTGTAAATTATTCTACAAAAATAATTCATAATTATTTTGTGAATATTTCAATCTTGCCATTGGAAATTTGTGAATGACATTCACAACCCAAAATAAAAAGTGATTTACATTTTCAATTAATTATCTAATGTGAATCCAATTCATACCAATAATTAATCAACAAATATAAATCATAATAAGCTCTCTGTAATACATTATAAATCACATTTATAATATATTATGAATAATTTGGATAGTGCTACCACATTATTCTCATCCATAATAATTAAATCGCATTTAATTATATTAGATCATCATTCTCATGCGTTCAAATAATGTGAACCAAATTCACATTATTCATGATTATTAAATCATATTTAATTATCCATTTCTCAATGCTTAGGTATAATTCAACTATGGAATTGTTCTTGAACTCCTTCAAGAATAATGTGCTTTTTGTACATATACTTGGAGATAAGGACATGGCGATTGTACGTTCCACATATAGCGACTTGGATATTGAGATCACATCTCAAATCCAAATCTCACGGACGTCTCATAGATGCTTGATTAAATCAAGGCCGTAAATCTAATCTTCCGATTGCATCAGAATCTCATTCAAATCAATATCCAACACCTGGATCAAGATCAGATTACTTCTCTACTGAGAGTAGTCACTAAAATCCAGACCTATTTCATCACTCCTCGGAATGGAAGCATCATGGTTATACAATCGTTTATGATCGCATCACCCTTATGTATTCTTAATACATGTACATCCTGCATACTGGAAGACCTATGATAAACCTGAAGATATAGATCAATTTTATACTTTCATCGTTAGGGTTTCATCTTCAATTTCTCATTCTTGGTCATTGGGTGTTGGTATCGATCATATGTTTTCCAAAAGCATATATCATACCATTAAATTCTTGTCATGCTTCCAAAGCACGATGACCATGCGTGGAATTTGACTGGTCCCAATACCTCATGAGTGAGCTCATGTCTTCCGGTTCACAAGTGAACCTGTATGATCCCTTTGAGAGACCGTATTACTCATATGCCCTCATATGCACACTAGCTCGTCGGTGTATAGACCTTGGTTAGGTCATCAACCTATTGGTCTGCCAAATGTACATACTTAGACATATAGTAACACATCTATCTCTGGCCAGAGGATGTGTGCATATATCGTGATAGTGTATGATATAGGACTTTGGTTATCTCGATCTCGTTAAGTCAACTCTTTGTCCTAAACTAATCTGACTCCTCTGAATCTCTATTCCTATGCAGTGGACCTACATCAAGAGGTCGGTCAGATATCAGCCTAATGAGATTGAATTGCCATCTCCTACTCAGGCTGGAGATCATCTCTTAACAATCATTTGACGGTGCTTGATGAGACCTCAATATAACTCCTTAGATATTCATCCAAGCACCAGCCTCTATGATTCAATTATTGAATCTATAGTTGTATGATCATTAAGACAGCCATGGTACATAACCCTAATTATACAGAGGGACCTTATAGTACATTCATTCATTTAATCTCAAATGGGGAGTGAAAAATTCAATAACTTTTATTGATAAATAAAATATTACAATAACAATTTTTGTAGGAATGGTTCACCTCGGGATCACATGGCTAAAAAGCATACTTTATATTTAGTAGCCAGGTCTTCAGTTCTTGCAAGGTGGAATCTGGCTCTGTTGTATCCTGATCTATTTGTGTACTGGGGATTGTGCTGGTGGTATATGCTCTTCAATATGATCATTCGCCATCTCAATATGCTCAAGAGCTAGACTACAGAAGATGTATACATCATCATCTAACTCTCTACTACGCTCATCCTCAGAATGACTAGAGGAAAATAACTCAGCTAAATGAAAATCGGTCTCCAGATCATTTGAAACGGAGGAATCATGTAAAATCTCAAAATCTGAAATATCTATAAAAAATCCTCAAGTGACTGCTCCATCTGTTCATAATCCATGTTAAAATAAATAGTACCATCGTAAGAAGTGCCAACTGTAGTCTCAGACCCATCCTCTGCTAGGATATCATGGGTCTCTACCTGATACCTCTCAAGACCGTCAAGACAAACCTCATCCATGTAATAAAGGTGGCGAAGGAACTCTGGATGTCTGAACTGGCTGACATCGCATCACTGGAGTGTATGATTCTCTCGCCATCTTTATCTGTACCTTTTCATCCTCGGTGCGAACAGATGCCTTCCTTGTATCATAATCGAAAAGAGACTTCAAGTCTCCAAGAAAGGCCTTAACCGTGTAGGGAAATCCATGTCCAAGATAGTAAAGTACACTGGGAAATGCAGGCCATGCACGGTCACAATAACATTCCTCGAAATGCTCCTTGGTCACTTTACTAATATATCTGCAAACTAAAGGGTCACATGGGATTTGTAAAGAGGACCAAACTCGAGCTTATCGAGCAAACATGATGGTAACAAATTGATCGAGAAACCATTATCTAATAGAGTACGATCGAATGTTGCATGTGATATCTTACATCTGACATAGTGTCCTCTTGAATATCTCTTGTTCTTTGGCAATCTATTTTGTATGGTGCTGGTTGTGGCCATGGTCAATATATGCTTCTCTGTTCATGATCTCTTCTTCCATGGGTGGTACATCTATTCTTCAACTATTTCTAAAGTATAGGAAAGTGATCCAAGGCGTCATGGAGTAGGATCTTCAAAAAGATGTGATATTTTAGTAGTCTTTCTGTCTCAGGAGTAACAACATTTTTTTATCGTTTTCCATCCTTTTCCGTACAAAACTCAGGAACAACAAAATTTTATTCATTTTTATTCAAATCACAAAAGGAATCAACATGTACATCGGGAGCCTCAAAAGTATGTACAAAACTCTCGAATATAGGAAAGGGGACAGAATCATCGGGAGTGTCTACATAACGTGACGTGGCATCATCATCTGAGTCACCTATGTCCATATCAACAGTATCTACATCGCTCCCCTAAATGGCATCATCGTGGTCATCATGTTGGTCCTCATCGTGGCGGTCCTCTTCAACATCAGAATGTAAATCATCATCATGGATCGACTCTCTGTCCTCATCATGTGCCCTCTCCTCATCTAGATCAGTTCTCATGGATGTCTACCCCTCCTAAGATGAATGATGTTAGATAAAAATTCTGTAAAAGTGACCATACCTATAGTGGTGTCTACCTAATCTAAATGTCGCCTCTTATTATTCAGATTAATCTGAGGCTGAGATGGGAGAGTGGTCTTGAGTGAAGTGAACAAATCCAGATGATGGTTAACCCTCTCCATCTTAATACTATTTGTTGTTTGAAGCGTGCTCAACATATCCATGATCTGATTCAATGCTGGGAATTGTGCAAATATCCATGTCTCAGTATGTTGTCCATGAGTCTCTACTCTCTCCTACCTAGGATTGTGTTGTGGTTGTGGTGTATAAGAATGAGGAGGTCTCTGTGGTGTAGCAAAAAGCTGTTGTTGTTTCTGTTGTTGATGATAAGCATGTGGATGTGTAGCAAGATGCTGGTAATAATGTGGTCTCTGATTATCATGATGGTGAGACTGCTACTACGGGTAATGTTGTCGGCGCTGGAAATGTGGAGATGAACGTCCATGTTGTGGATGAAACCGCTGCTGCTACTACTGCTATTGTACGCTTTAACGTGTAATGTATGTTGATGATTGATATTGAACATGAGCGTAATATATTTCGTTGATCTCAAGAATGGCAGAAGGATCAACATCATCAACTACAAGGCTAGTGATCTGACCCGGGTTGGCATTAGATGAATCCTCATGTCAATCAAGTTGTGGAGGCTCAGTGAGCTGAATCGACTCGCTCTGAACATACTGAATTTGACGGGTGCGAGGACAAGGTAAAGCTATATAAATAAGCTGAGAAGTAGAAGAAGCGCGCGACTGCTGGTACTGAAGCTACAAGTCGCTCACCTTCTTCCTCAAATCACTCAAATGTTGTGGAAATGATAAGAGTTTCTCCCACTCTCGCAGCAGCGATAATTCTTGAACTTGATTATGAATCATGTTGACTAGTATGAGCTTCTCACTAATGAATCCCATGTCGGATCGTGAATAAGAAGCTGATACATGTGCCACCTTATGATGATCTCGTTGGTGTCATGGTTGTGGGCCCTTTTGGAATGCTCAAGTAGAGTCAACAACACATGAATTCTCTGCCATCCCCTCAAAATGGACCAAACTGACTCTGCATCCCTGTTTAGATAACTACCGCCACATGCAACATTCACTAGTCCCTAAACATCCATCCAGAGTCCTCCAAAAAAATTCTGCACTAGCACCTTCAATGGAATCTTATGATTAGGGCATCTCCCCATAAAATCCTTGAATCTTTCCCATGCATCATGGAACGACTCATGTGTAAACTGTGTAAAGTTGAGGATATGACTCCTCATCACATGGGTCCAGCCCATAGGAAAGTATTTATGCGGGAAAGTGGACTTCAGATCATCCATATAGAAATCTCCCTCCCCAAATGATTCAACCAGTAAAACACCTTATCTATTAAGGCAAAGGGGAAGGCCCTGAGGCGTATAGCCTCCCGCATAACTCCTAGATAATTGGATGTCCCACATATCATCTTAAGTTGATGTAAAAATATGAACGACTCCTCTAACATGTTCCCATAGAGCTTGGGAATCAATGAAATAAATGGCGGCCTCAATTCGTATGACCCTTCATTCGGTGACAACCGAATTCAGTGCTATATTGTCCTAGCTCCAGGTTCATACTCATGTCCTAATGTTGCAGGAACCACAACAGGTGGTGGTGGGTTCCCGACTCCTGCTCTTAGCATAGTGATCTCATCTCTCAACTCGTATTGGACTCTACACTGATCGCTAATTTGTATACTCATCTGCTGGATTGTGTCTAGAGTCCTTATTGTAATGTCCGAAGCTGGATCAAGTCTTTCATCTGACTATCTCTACTCAACATGTTTGTCCTTGACAGCTTTATCCTCGACTGGTGCCTTCCCTCTGGCCATAATGTCTACAGAATCCTCAAGGAAGGAAAAAAGTGTCATAAACACTCATGGAAATCGTGCTAGAGAAATAGACGTAAAACCAAGGCGTGGGTCTGCTCTACTAAAGGGCTAGGAGGCGAGGGAGTCTGAGTATGACTCACCACATGAGTAAGTGGAACCGACTCGGGAAGAGGGTCATCCCGAGTCTGTGAAAACATACGTAAGATAGTGGAATATCGAAGGTTGACGGAGTCTGAGTGTAAAATCTGTCAAGACATTGTCCTCAATGTCAAGAGAATACGAGAAAGAATACGAGGTCAAATCAAGAACATGAGTGTGGAGGTGTATAAGACGCTGAAAATGCACATCTTGCAAACAAACACAATACAAACCACCCGTTCACCAACTTTACACGGTGGAGAATGTAAGAGTTTGATCTTTTATCTTTTCAATTTTAATTTTGATGATCAAGCAGTTACATTAACAGACTCACATATGGTGTCACCCTATCGCCCAACGTGCGTCCTCACAATCCCCCAAATAGTTGTACCATCTGCCCATGTTGCTAGGTTATATCAGGCCCAAAGGGAACTGTGAGGTGGATTACATCAAAAATGACTTTCTATTGTCGGAGGCAAGTGCTTGTAGTTGCAACCATGTATTGAAGAGTGGTACACAGATACTTATGGTACATGTCTAGGGATTTTTGGCTCTAATCCATAAGGTTGCGTCCTCACCTACTATGTCTGGAGTTATGTACCTGCAACAATGAGGGGCTTTCTCTATACAATTTCAGTCTAGATATTTTTTATTTTTCGTCAAAGTTTCAAAAGGATTTTTTATATCTTTGAGATTTTTTACTTTTTTTGGATATTTTCAAAAAATATAATGGTGATCTGATTTCCTTTAATTTTTTAAAATGTTTCTCACGTAGGGGGAATCACAGAATGCGGGGAAAATAATGATGAATACTAGGAAAGAAGACGTACTAGCCTCCAACACTCTACATGCAATAATATCCGCACATAAATTTTAAACCACGTCTAATGCATGAAAAAGCCGTAAAAACCGTACCCTAAATCAACAACTCTTGGGTAAGGACAGATTAGTTTTCAAAAATCTGTTATTTATACCTAAGTGTTAATTAAGGTAGTGGAATCTACTTTAATCATCTAATCAATCATCCATACAACCCTAGGTTTTCACTAAATATCATGAAACAAAGAAAAAAAATATCGGGAAATCAAACACCACAATGAGGTCCCCCAACTGCACCGGTAATTGGCGAAACAGTCCCCGAAAAGAAGAATAGGTCAATGCTTGATCTACAGTAGAGAAGTCCTTAGTGGACCCCTTTCTACAAAAATTAAAACGGGCAAGTGCCCTTTACTCTCTCACAAAAAATAGAAAAATGGGAAAAGTCCATGGCTCAAAATACAACAAAGAAATCGTCTCTAGAAAATACAACCAGACTATCTGCGTTGATCGGTGATATTTTTTTGCAACCAGATTGTAGAAGACATAGCTGATCTCTGCACTCTCATCTGGGTCAGTTTCCTAAGAAACCATCTAATCCTATAGGCCCTGCAACATGGGTTGCCACAGAAAAAAATCAAGCACAAAAATCAAATAAAATTAAAAGATTGAGACAAAAGTCAACAATAAAAGGCTAATAAAAAATAAAAATCGAGAATAAATCAGTAGATGAAAATTGGAAAAAATCGAGAAACTCAAACTGAAAAAACCAAGGAAAATAAAGGAACAAGAAAACACATAGAAATGAGAAGAAATCAATAGAAAATAAAAGAGAAAAGATAGAAAAATCAAGGTAAAAAGAAACACACAAAATCGACGAAAATTGAGAAAAAAGAGAAGAAGAAGAGGATGAAATGAGAAAAAAATCATAAAAAATATGACTCAAAAAATCAAGCACGGCTATGCCTCCTTGGAAACGGCGCCATTGATAATCGAACTTTTCCAGCGGTCAGAAATTGTCGATTGTAGCGAATGTTGAGCAAAATCTGATTAATCAAACAAAAGAACAATAAAGTTAAGGAGAGAGAGAAATAATATGGAGAAAATGAAGAAATTTGACTTATATCCTGAATCTTACCATTTCACTATATTTTTATCCGGGTAAGCATTCCTTAGTCGAAATCAAGGAGACAGAAAATCGTACTCGGATTTTTCGAGTGGAGAAAATAATTTTATGATTTTTTTTCTCTTTCTTCTTCTGCGAGAAAGCTCTTTTTAGTTGATTTAAATTTTATCATTTTATTTGATTTTTATTTTTCGTTTTTATTTAATTTTCTAAGTGATATTTTTTCAAACATTTTATCTACAATATAGTATGTAAAAATAATAGAGTGTAAAGTATACTATATAGTAGAAGAATCGCTCGAGCAACAAGCTGGAGATGGAACACCAAAAGAAATAAATATGAATAAAAAATGAGGAATAAAATCCAACTATAAATGAGATGAAATTCCTCGAAATTCGATGAAAAATAAAATGTACAAAAATTACAACGAAAATATTTCAAAGGTGCCCATAATAGTCCAAAGTTCGATGTAGAAATATAACAAAAAATACAATAAAAAATGGAGCTTTCTTTCAATTAAGTACCTGTTAGGGAACTAATTGCAAGAAATTCCTGGAATCCTTACACTTAGGTCCCTGCATGGGCACCTAAATGTAAATAAGAAAAGCTTCAGGAGCGAGAAATATTATCTGGAAATGTGGACGGCTTTTGCACAAATTTCACACACCTTCATGAATGGGCAGACATGATTAGGCAATGGCGCGTGATCTCCTCTGTCCCTTACTACCACACATCGATATCCAACACCTCGTTTGATATTCCCAATCATCACGAGTGTCGGTGATAGATCTTCCTTCTCTCCAATCTTCGGTGGTTCGCGACGATGGCACGGCTGCTACCACGCCTTGTAGGTCCAGAAGGGGGCACCTCCCCCTTCGAGCTCTCTTACGATGGAGGGAAGATGAACATGGACAACGACGAAGAATTGGAGAACCGTATAGGGTTCAATGATCTGGAACTAATTCTTCATGTACTACATCTCAGCAAGGAAGTAAATGCTCTAAGTGTTTAGAGATTCTCCATAACAAGTTACAACCTACAATTGAAAGGTAGATGCTCGATTTGCAAAGAATCAACCAAGGTTTTAAGAAGAATTGTAGCTCGAATAAAGTGTCCAGTAAAGAGAGATTCTGATGCAAAATAGGGTGCATCGAGATGAAATTGAGATCTGATTTGAAGTGTGAATCACATTAGGTGATTATGACTAGCTAATGGTGTAATTAGATTCTCTAGATGATGCATGAGAATCGAGAAATCAAAGATGAATGATGGTGTTACATGGGAGTATGAAGGTGTAAGACCTTCAAGTCGTAGCTCGATATGCGGCAAACTTGAGCTCTATGTCATGCGGTGGTGGCAATTCAAGTTGGATAACCACCCATGAACCTCCTTTGACGATCCTTCCTCCATGCAAGGTCACCCTCTAGACCTGTAACGATCGGGATGAGGCGGAGCAAGGTTGTTGAAGGTGGAAGGTCAGCCAATTATGTCTTGTTTCGGATGAGTTACTTTGAACAGGTGGAACTTTTGGTCATTAAATAGAGGATTTTGGGATAGATCCAAGGGTGGCCGTGAAAGTATGTTGTAAGAGGATGAAGATCAAGGGTGGAGATGGAATTTTGGATGTAATATGGCGCACTGAAAATTATGTGAAGAAGGCTGGTCAGAACAAACCAATAACAAACCATCTTGGAGAAGGCCTCAGGTGCTGACATGTGTCAACACCTGATAGGATACAATATGTAAATTCATTATAAATTAAATAATAAATAGTAAATGGAAATATTGTTAATAGGCGTGAAAATGAAAATTATAAATAATTAAATTATCAAATTTATGTTTAATTTTTTTGGTAAATAATAACACTTTTATGAATTCTGAATATGCTATTAATATTTACATATATAGTACACTTAATAAATAAGTTTTGTATTTTTAGTTCAATAAGTTGATAAATACTATATTTTATATATTTTATTAACTAATAGAATAATAAATAAGAGAGGTGCATTTTTTCTAGATTTTAGTAAATTAGTTTAGATACATAAATAATTACAATATATATACCACAATTCGATTTCATCTATAAATCAGGGTTTTGGTTTTATTTAGAATATTAAATGGGGATTTAACATTCTAAAATAATTTATTGATAAAGTATAACATCAATAGAGAAATTAAAAAAATATAAAATCAGCAATACTATAAACAATATGTTCAAAATAAAATAAATACCCTAGAAACACAATTATCATTCTGTCCCAAAGCTAACTTTTTGCAAACAGATTCCGATTTTAGTGCAATCACCTTCATTAATTAAAGAATATTATTTATGAACTTAAAAGATGAGTAGATGAAATTGGAGTTTGTATGAAGAAGTTGTGAGGTTCAGGAGTTGAGAAATTGATAATTTGAAAGTTGGATTTCTTGGCATATATACAGACTGGGAATTTTTTTTATAAATTATATATATATATGTATATATTTAGGAATGTATAGGATAAGAGTTTTTTAAAAAATATGTAGTAATGAATTATAAAAAATCTATGAAGTTTTGGTAAATAATGTATAAATAGGAATTGACGTTCAATGTAAATTGTTAGTTATTTTTTGTTGTTTTCTTCCTATTCCACCTCCTTTATTATTTGTCGATCAATCCATGTTAACTTGGTATAGGGGGTTAGGTTATATAAATATATCTTTTAGCTATATTTATATTATTCATACTATACAATATATACATATTTGTAGTCTGCCTTTATTTCTTTTCTTTATTTTTATTCTTTTATTTATTTACATGATTTTGATATATTAAAATACGTTTTTATGAATGAATGCTATTTTATAAGGATTGATATTCAATGCATATGTTAAGAGTTTTATATGGAATGAAAAGTTAATGAATTATGGATTCATCAGGTCCCCAATGTGAAAATTCACTTGGTAAAATAGACCTGAGGTGTCTAAGTGTCCTGCGAGTGTTTAACAATTACAATTATTAATCAAAATCAATCACTCACCAAAAAACAAAATAAAATCTAAACGCTGCTACAACTATTGTTATATGTAGTCTCTTGCTCGAATTCTATTGCTCTCTCCTATTGGCTCGTTCTAAAGGAGTCGACCTCTACCTTGCATGGGTGCGTTGAATCCTCTAGGAAATCCTCTCTAGAATTGTGGGTCCCTAGAACAAAATCAAACAATAGAGTGATTAGAATAATTTATGCAAATATAAGATAAAAAGAAATAGAAAGCATATAAAATAAACAAGCTATAAACAACTCTAAACAATAATAGTGTACCCGGCAATGGCAGCAGTTATCGAAAACGATTGAGCGGTGATACTATCGAACAAGCTAGAATAATAATCATTGAGACGACCAATCAATGATCCATCAACAATCAACCCACAATTATATAAATCGATAAAATGAGTGAGTCAAAATTTATTATAACTCTAAATGAATGTGTACATTTATAAGAAGGTAGAGTGTTAAACACTGGGATGCAAGGGAGGATAGAGAATTATTGTTAATTATTTTTTACTAATAATAATTACATTTTTTCTTACTTGAATTTTACTTATTTCATGTGGGTTTCTAATTATATTTAATTTTCATTATTTTTATTTATTTATAGTTTAATTTTTAGCTTTAAAATTTAATATTTTGTTTTTAATTTTACAAACTTTTGAATTTCTTTTTATTTTTAAAATAAGATAATATTAATAATATATATATTATATCTTATATAAGTAATACATAGTATATATAGTATAGTTTTTTGAAAGTTTTTAAGGTAAAAATATATTGGAAATATAGAAAAAAATGTTTTTGTATTATTTTATTTTTTCTCAAGTTTTGGTAATTTTTATGTGATTTTTCTATTTTTATGGAATTTTAAAAGTTGAAAACATATCAAAACACTGAATGAATACACTTCGTGACATTGTTTAGGGTTTACTAAATATTTAGAAGTATAAAATTAACCCAAAACTATTTTTAATATATTAATTATAATTTAAAATGTAAACAAAAAGAAATATTTTTGGATTTTATTGTAGTTTCTAAAATTGTTTATTAGATTTTTTAGGTTTTATGATTTTTAAGTCTTATATTTTGTAATTTTTATGGTTTTGGATATGTGAGAGAATAAAGTATAATATAGGTAATACAACTTTTTTGAATTTTTAAAGTATTTTTTTAATTTTTATGGATTTTAAGCTAAACAAGGAGTAAATGTTTGTTTTTGGATTTTCAAAATTATTAAAATAAGGTTAAATACCAAATAAAAATTATGCATGAGTGAGCATGGTTCCAAGAATCTATCATATTTTACTATCATTTTTAGAATAAAGAATATATTTCATATGAAAAATATTTACAAAAATAAAATACAGAACTCACAAGGATGTGACTGCAATATTCAAAAAACTAAAATTCTATTTCGTAAAAGGCACTTAATATACAAGGTCAAATATGCAAATATCCCGAATATATCTCACACAAGGGAGCACATGAGGTGAGCTAGAAAGGACCTAATAGCAATTATATAAGAGTTCATGGGTTTAGTTGTAATTAAACCTAAATATTTTACTTATTATATTAATTTACATGAACAAAAGTAAATACAAAAATGCGTTGAGCAACGGGTAAAATATATTCAGGGGTGGCTCATGTAGCACACGTGAGTGGCGGGTGCGGTTGATGATGCGACTCTGGTGACTCCACGTGGTGCCACTTTTTATCCTGTAGGTTAGGGGAGGCATTGATTCGCCTTGATTTCAACTTCCCAGGTTAGATCTAGGTTGAGTCTTCCTTTGGATGGTTTGTGGTGGTCAGTAAGAACATGGAAGAACACTTTCCTATTCTAGCTTTGATCATTGATTTCTCCTTACTATCGCCATATGTGGTGCTCTTGTCGAGCTCCACACCTTCCTGGAAACCTTATGTGGTTGTAGGCGAGCTCAAATGGATCCAGACCTCATTGGAGGAGGTGTAGATGTCTTCTTCTTCTCGGGCACATAGAGGCCCTTTTCTTCATTCAATTCCAACTTCCCAAGTACTTTTTGTAAAGCTCCAACCTATCCAAAACAAAAGAGGGCACAAGGGCGATAGTTCCTTGCCGTTTATTATGTGAAAACGAGCAAAGGATGAGGTGAGAGAGTGATCATCGATGAGCGTGGTAGGGGAGATCAGTGCGCTCGAATCGTGCATATTTGAGATGGAGTGGATGTGTAAATTGATGGAGAAGATGATGAGAAAGCTGATAGAGGTGTTCCATGTTCGGAATAGGGTCAGATCATAGTGAGATAGTGACCAAAGCTCTAAGCTCCGACGAACATCGAGATTTGAAATTTAACGTTAAAAGAAATGAATTCAAACAGAACTAAACATCGATCTAAGATACAGAATAAAATGAGAAATAAAAATCCTAATTTAAAGTATGTCTCAATCTAGGGTTAAATATGAAGTAGAACCTCACCATAGACAAGCTCGGTTATGGTGGATCGGCCATTGGGCTCCTTCTCCACACCTGCAATCGAGGGCTCCTTCTTCCTGTCACCAAGAGGAACACACCACAAATGATCTTAGGGTAACTATGGCTTAAGAGAGATCAAAAATTGGAAAGAAGGTTTGGAGGCATTTTTATAGACAAAGATGAGTGGAGAACTTGGGAAGGGGATTGTGTACGGGCTGAAGGGTGTTGGTGAAGCCTATTGGAATGGCGAAGTAGAAGGACATTGGGTGATCTGAAGTGGAGAAGGGGCTTGAGAGAAAAAAGAAGAGTGGAAAAGGCGTGGAATCGGTGAAGATGGGGGTTCTGCATGAGGAAGCTTATGGAGGTGGCTCCAGGTTCGTGCATGGAGAGATGACCAGGTGGTCAACACTCGCTCGCACCTGATTGCTCCATGTAGGACCAAGCTGGGACAAACAAAAAAATGGAATTCATATAAAATTAAATAATAAATAATAGATGATTTTATTAAATAAAACATGAAAAGTATTTCTTATTTTACACACACCATTTTATGATGATTTTATTTATTTTTACAACCTTATTTATAGGGTGTTATTATCTACATGTTAATATATAAGTATATATACATATATTTTGTGTATTATACATTTATTTTTAAATTTATATACATGATATTATATTTACATATTTTATATATTTGTAACATTATTTAACATGTACTTGCATTTTTATGGCATTTTTATAATTTTCTTTGTATACATAAATAATTATATGTATATATATTATAGGTATAATATACTTATGTTTTGCTTTGTTATTTATTTTGGTATTTTTATTTGCATGTTAGTATGTATTTATTTTTTATATAATATGTACATTAAATAAAAACAACAACAAAAATACAAATGTATAAATATAATATTGGATTTATAAGTAGAAATGCCCTAGTACAATAGTACCCCTAAAAATCAACTTTTGTATCTTAGCTAGATTTTCAATAAAAGCACCATCATTTGATAGATACTTTAATTTTTAATACAATGGAGGCTACTTTGGTTGAATTTGAGTTCATATGGTGTAGATATTGATTAATGAAGTTTTATATGCAGCTTTTTCATCTGTGTGTACCTTGTGCACTATGCATGATTTATTTTGGATATTATTTTTCCAATTTTCTATATATTATTATGTACAAGTTCTGTATTGAACATTTTATTATTTGAAGTGTGTATATTAATAAATGAAATAGTGTATTATTAGTCTATATACAAAGTATAGAATTAGGGTTTCTCTGTGTATTTTATGTAGTATACGGCCAATATCTACTTTATTAATGGTCGAGCTAGTCATATTGACTTGATCTCGAGTTTTTGGGTTAGTAAGTATCTATGATACTTCCTTTATTTCTCTTTTCTTTCCTTTATTCTTTAATTTTGGGTTTAAATATAGAAAATTACATATTGACTACAGATAAATGTTAAATGTTAATTTATGTAAATTAGTAGTATTTATAGGTATTTTACTAGTGATTTTAAACCAAAATTAAACAATAAAGGTTGGTGAATGGTTATTCATCACACATGTTGAAGCCAATCCAAATAACTTCCACCACAATAATGAGCAGGTAACCAATCATGATCCTTCCACTACCGATAAAGGTATGACTTGTGATTTTTCATGCTTATCTAATGTCGTTACTCTCAAAAGTGGGAGGAGCTTGCAACCACTAACACCAAATGGATTGGGGAATAAATCCATTGATCGAGCTTCAGCTTCTTCTTCTTCTAGTGAGCATGGATTGAGTGTTGCAACCGACGGAGGAGCAGTGTCATTAAAACATCAAAAAAAGGAAGAAAAATCAAAAAGCTAAAAAAGACAACAATGGGAGAGGTAGAGCCGAGTCAGCAATTAAGGAGAGCACATCTGTTGCACATCCATCTTCTTTAGCAGCAGACATAGCACCCATTTTTTCTTTTCCGTCTTCTATTATGGATGACATTGTATAGTCTATGTTTTGTTGTTCATATGTACATGATGATTTAAATCTGAATAAAAATGTTGATTCAAGTTATGTTCCTTTTCATGATGCCTCGAATAAAATGAGTCTATTAGAAAAATAAAAACAACATTATCTGATCGTGGAGTGGTAGAGATTCTGCATAATATCGTCCTTAAGATGCCACACTTAAAAGCCATGGAGTATATGCCTATAGTAATGAAGGGGATGAAAGAAACTTGTACCCCTAAACTTACATCAAAGAAGACAGGACATAATAGGACATAACATCACATTGTAACCATGGCTACTGCAAATGTCATAAACCATCGACTCCAAAATAAAAAGAAAGATAAGGAAGTACCCATTATCAGATGTGAGATTTCATATCAACAGTTTGATTGTAGTCTAGTGGACAATGATTCCTCAATTAGCTTAATGCTTTTCTCATTACTTGACCATCTCAAGCTCAGACCCCTTTAGAAAAGTAGAATGATCATTCAGTCTGTAGATCGATCTATTATGAGGTCTGAGTTCATACTTGAAAACGTTGTCATGACGCTATAGGGAGTGAGTTTTCCTATAGATTTCATTGTCATAGATATGGACTCTAAAGCATTGTTACATCATACCCCAATATTCTTAAACAACCCTTTCTGCATATAGTGAAATCTATCATTGATTGTGGGGGGAGAAGATAACCTTTCACTCTCATAGTGAAAGTGATATTATAGAGATGATCTTGGATTCAATAGTGACAACTGCATCAGATGAGAGTGCTTCTCATCTAGCTAAAACAGACGACTATGATTTTATAGCAGAGATCAGCCATGAGCCATTATCTTTGGATGATATTGAGACCCAATAATTCCTCTCCTAAGAGGAAAACTTGGAAAGCATAGTGTTTTGTAGTCCACCTGCTGAAGACGGGAATATTA